>LUCM01001162.1:0-21227 GCA_008360955.1 Fasciolopsis buskii | reverse complement strand
TGACTTTAATGCACAAGTTGGAAAACTCAGTGCATCGGAGTCCTGTTTAGGTGGGCGATGCGCCTTGCCTGCACAGCGAACAGACAACGGAGAAGGACTTCTCCAACTCTGCAGATAATCATTTATTCCTATCTGGTACGAATTTCCGACACAGTTCGCGTCGCACAGCGACTTGACGTTCTAACTTGACAGAAACAGTGAATCAGATTGACCATATCGCAGTTGGCTACCATTGGCGCAGTTCTGTAGACCATACTGGACCACGTACGTCGAATCGGACCATGCATTAGTTTTAATGCGATTTTGCTGCAGCTGACTGGCCATCGACGCAGGCCGCAAACCCGATTGGCTGTCGAACGTTTGTCTGATTCGGCTGTTCGCAACAGAAGCTGTCCGAGGAACTAAGAACTGCGACCAGTGGCAACGTAGACGATCAGTGGGATCAAATTAAGCAGGCGATGCATTTGGCAGCGAATTTCGCCTGCAGACCCAGACCTAGTATTTATCACAAACACTGGATTTCTCAAGCGTCGCTAATTCTAATGGAGCAAAAACGCGAGCTGCCTAACTGCAAGGAAATGAATAAGATGCGTCGGCAATTGCAGCGTCAGTTGATCATAAGCCTTAGGAATGACCGCGAAAGCTGGTGGGTTAAGGTAGCCGAAGAGATGGAAGTGGCGTGAAGTCGTGTGCGATAAGAATGAAGAGCTCATCCATGGTAGACAGGAAAGACTGGACCGTTGGGCAGAACATTCCGAGGATCAGTTCAGCTGGCCATACGGTATCGTATCTAGTCCGACGTCTGGAGCTGTGAATCCTTGGGAGGTGTTACTTGATCCCCTAACGGAAGTGGAAGTGGAGTCGAATATTCGGCTTCTGAAGAGGGGAAAAGCTGCCGGTTCCGACGACCTTCCCCCAGTTCTTTTCAAATTGGGTGGAGAAATGCTGATGAAATCACTTACCTCCTTGCTTCATGATATTTGGAACGAGGAGCGTATCCCGCTATCGTAGGGTGAGTTACTGATTATACCCATGTTCAAGAAGGGTGCACGGAGTGACTGCAGCAATCATCGTGGGATTAGTTTAATTCCGATAGTTACTAAGGTGTTAGCTTCGATAATGCTGCGCCGTTTGACACCGATTTGCGAGAGTGATATCCGCGAACAACAGGCCGGATTTCGGCCAGGTCGAGGTTGCATCGACCAGGCATTCACTCTCCGACAGATTCTCGAAACGCGCCACGCGCAATGGCGCCCTACGATCGCAGTCTTCCTCGACTTGAAAGGTGCTTTCGACTCCGTGGATCGACCAGCACTACTCATTGCTCTCCACCGGAACGGCATGCCAACGAAGTTCGTGAACCTGTTGCGAGCATTGTACTCGCATAGATATGGTCGCGTGAGTGTATACGGTGAACTGTCACGTTCATTCGAAACGACTGTCGGCGTTCGACAATGGTGTCCCATCTCTCCATTCTTGTTCAACTTCGTCATGGACGAGGTGGTGGAAGATGCTTTAGGAGGTCTCCGGGATGTAGAAGTCGAACTGGGAATTGGTGGAAAGCTATGCGACCTAGACTACGCAGACGACGTCGTGTGCCTGTTCGAGTCTGCAGACCATGCACAACGGGCACTAGATAGACCGTCGAGATCGTTTGCTCTGTTCGGCATGTGCTTTGAAGCACTTGTGGTGTCGGCCTGATATTTCACTGAAGTTGAAAGTTCGTGTGTACTGTGCTGCAGTGCGTTCAGTTCTGTTGTACGGTTGCGAGACGTGGAGTATGCGTATGGGCGATGTTCGTCTGTCGGAGGTTTTCGACAACCGATGTTTACGTAGTATGACTAGGATTGGATGGAGTGACCGGGTGAGTAATATTGAGGTTAGGAATCTGGTATTGGGTGCCACTGCTGAGAATAGCTTGTTTCAGCGCATGAAACTTAGTGGACTACGCTGGTTGGGTCACGTGTTGCGTATAACGAACACTCGTCTACCATACCGTGCCTTATTTTGTGTTCCTCCTAAGGAATGGAAGAAGCCATGTGGAGGCCAACATGACGTGGCAACGTGGGATGAGAAAATGTACAGCGAAGTTAGGTAAAGTAGGTGTCTCACGCCTTCGTGGTTGGGGTCCGAAAGACTTGTCGACTTGCTGGCTGGAGACACTGAAGGATATGGCAGTGAACTGTGAACAGTGAACAGTGGCGATCGTGCTGTCATTTTCTATCGAATCAGTGATTGAAAACACGTGCGTTTGTACAGTTAGGCTGTGTTCCGTGTGTTGGCTGCAGCAGCATCTTATCTTTTCCCACCTCTGCAGGTCCACTCCCTGTTCCCGTTGGAAATTCACTCTTTTTATATAAACGTGTAACTCTGGGGAACGGCAGCGGTCAGTGAGGCTTGCCTTGCTGTTTAACGCTGAATGATGATGATGATGATGATGATATGTGCTAACCGTGACAAGGAATTTCTTTTGTCGACTCAATTATTCGGTGTGTGCATTTTAAAGAGCAGCCCTTCGATCGCGATCTTACTACTTGTTACGATGAACGTATTCTAGCCTGTTCCATTTTTCTGGCGGGATTATGAGACTATTTAGAGTTCAGCTTCTGTGAAAACATTACCAGCTCTTTTGATGGTTTCCGCGACCTCCGTCTGGATTTATCCTGCAGGAAGAACGATACTGGTGAATTTACACATTTTGATCAATGCACTGAAAGATGACTTACCTAAACCCATTAGGTTCAATTTCTTGATATTTGACGAATAACTGCAATATGTATTTTAGACCTAACTGCCCAACGGAAACAAAACAATAAAATCGGAATCGAGTTACCATCCTTACAAAACCGAGAAACTGGGCAACCATTTTGGGGCATAAAAGAAGTAAGCATCGTACATAATATTCGAAACAGATTCCTCATTTGGGCCTCATTAAATTTCAAGGCGCATCTGATTTTTTTGATAAACTGAAGCTGATAGTTCTAAAGTAGACAGAACCATTAATTATGAACGATATAATGGTAATAACACAGCACTGTTGGTAGATGTAATGTGCCAACATTTCGACCACCATGGGTAGTCTTTCTCAAGGCAAGTTTTACCATCAAACCAATACATGGTGTATTGATTTTTCGACACCCTCTTTACGTCATTCGGACAAAGCCATGTTCAGAAACGATAGAAAAATGATAATAATCAAACATCGTTCAAAATTATATAAGAATGATGGAAAATAATACGATATGAGCGAGGAACCGTGAGATGAACTGTAGAGTAGATCAGTTTTTCGTTCCATTACTCTGTTTACACAAAATAAAATTGCGGTAAAATCATCTGAAGCATACTTTCACAATGACATTCAAGATCATCGGTTTGAAGTGATTTAGTCCGCTCTTTAGGCAGATAAGAAAATCAGTATCTTAATTTGATTACGACGGGTAGTATTGTAATTTCCTGTCACGTTGTTTGAGTGAGAAATGAACAGTATAGAGCGAAAGAGGGCGTTGGAACAGTAAATACCTGGGTTCATGCTGAGATTATTTCAGTCTTATGTCGATTGCCGAGCAATAAAGGAAGTGGAACCAACCGAAGTTTCTTTCAAAATTAGGCTTCGATTATGTGAATGAGAGCTACCCCAACCGAGGCGTTTGGACTTGCTTTAAGTTGATGGTTGTTTACTACGGTCATTCTTGTATTTTATCTCTTTTTCATGGGGTTCTGATCATTTAGCTTGGCGTTGAAGTTCCAAACATTTCGTCATCAGTCGAGGTGACATTGTCTGTCCAAGTGCGCAGTTGTTGCGGTTCTGCTCTATTTACAGCTTGTCAATGAATTTAACCTTGAGCTTATTTTACTACCTTCACCTGTTTTCCACTCGATCTCCGTTGGTTTGATCTTCAACCTTAGAGGAATGACATTCGGCTTGAGAAGTTCGATTCGTTTAGTTGTGCCATTGCCTTTATTTCGAGTATGTGAATATTATGTGATATTTTATCTTTCATTTCCTTTAGTAAGGAAATAACAGTTTACATCATTCTTCAGGAAGTGTGCCACGACCAACAGAAGGCTGCTAAGTGGGGAAGTTGACCGGCGGTGGGAGGATTCGAACCCGTGACCCCCACGTCCAAACGCCACGGCCTAATCCGCTTGGCCACCGCCGCAGGTTCGGATCCCTGACCATGTGTCTGTGAGTTGAAGTCCAGTTCTCTCAGTTAGCCGAGTAATCTGCTTCTCATTCGAATGTACGCGTGACCCAAATGGAATTGGACCACGAATCTATCATCCGCAAGCATGGATGATAGCGAAGCTGAATGGCAGACGTCAAATGTTGACAAAGAAGGCAATTCACTCAGACCCATCGTCCTCCTTCTTGAAACCCTAACATACTGGTTGGGTAAAGAATTGTAGAAACGTCTGGAACCACCGCGTGATCAACGCTTATCAGGCTTTCGATAGGCTAAAAGACATCACTCTGGGACAAGAAGAAGCAGTGGTCTCATTTGATGTCACCGCGCAGTTTACTTCAATTGACCCAGATTTAGGAAAGGAAACAACCAAAGCACTCTTGTAAAAACATTGACCGGACAAACCACTGGAGACGAGAACAATTTATGAACAACTTGAAATGTGCCTATTCACGTGCTTCACATTTAACGGTTACTCTAGTTGTCTAGCAGGCAGAGAACGCCTGGCACTTGTTGTGCGGGCACTATCGACCCATGGATTCCAATCCACCGAGTTTAAGGACTACTCGACCGATGTTCTTGCCTTATGGGAACAAATGACCTGGATTTGAAACTTCCAACTACTACCGATCGACATCTCTATAATGACTGTGACCTCACAGAATTGTTTTTCGCTCAATGAATAATGAATAGGGGGCTTAAAAGATTTATTGTTACTCAATTTCCTTTGGTCGCTTCTAGCCTGTTCCCCTTTCACTGCGTCAGCATGCAATTTATAAAAGAGTAAAACTTCTTGCCGGTTGATACTATGAGAATAAACGATCATCAGTTTATCTATACCGAAAAGGAAATATCAGTTCAGTTACTGTCAACTCACATTCGTTTACCTCAAGTCAATTTCCCAAAACTATTTCCTGCTTTTTCTGGCATCCCTATGAAAGCATATCAGAAATACTTTGATCGGACCAAGTCAATTCCGGGACGTTGCTTACGAAGGATGACAATTTCAAAACCCAGACATATCATCCTATTTTGTTTGTTCCTTTCATTAGATACTGAAATATAAAATCCAAAGTCAGCTAGCCATGCTACAGAAATGAAAATTTGGAAAAAAAATTGTGAGATTTAACTAGTTTGGACACAATTTCACATACAATTGCGCCTACATTTGCAAGGGCAGCAGAGATAAGTTTCAATAAAGAATTCACCAAACAGTGCTAAACGAAACTGCCCCAGTTTTGTTGAAATATTTTACTTTCATTGTTTGATCACTATAATATTCAATTTTCAGTAAATCGACTAAAGTCTCATCCCATTCCAATTGATATTTCTTCATGAATATAATGAGAAACAGTCAATTCAGAAATCACGTAAACCAGTCAAACAACTGATTTACTGAATCACGCGAACTGAACGATGAGCCATATGCCACTGGTGAACAACGGCATTGCTGGTGCAGAAAAATCCAGCTTGTTTGGACACTTTAGTTTGCAAGATTTCACTTCCTACTGAAATGTTGCTGCTCCAAATTAGCCATCCCAAACCGCTGTTAGGTATTCGCGATTTTTGTACGTTTGTCTTTGTGCTGCTTCGACCCAATTTGGTAATAAAACCCCGTTTCATCAGCTTCGTCAGATTGATGCTCAAACTTTCGAATCCTTTGGTGAATAGTGACAAATTACCAGACTGTTTTGAAAACGGCCGCTCAGATAATTTACCTTTCCGCTTTTTTTAATTTTACCATGTGAAAAGGTCGAAATATAAAAGCCACAAGTAGGGTTAGTTTTACCAGTCTTTCTACAAGGTCACCTTTCCTGAACACGCAGCAGAAAATCAAAGGGATGATTATGAAGACACATAATCAGTATTCCGAAAAAACTTTCATAATAGGGTATTAATTGACCAGTAAGAAAGCTTTGTTATTACAAAATGTCTGAAATATTAAATTTAACAGACGATCGAAGAGCATTCCAAACTTCCTCAAAGATGACTGTTTTGGTACACTGTTCAAAATGATCTGGAATGCTATATAACATTAGCACATTTGCTTTTCCTCATAAGATATTCTTGTCAAAATCCGGTAGTACTAGATCTGAAAGTAATGCAGGGCTGCCTCGAACAAAGAATCCTTTTTCTGATTTAAGAATGCTCAAAGTTCCTTAATAACTGCTTATTGGTCGTCTGATTTAATCCGGACCCAAAAAGCGCTACCGACAAATTTACTGAAAAGATGTCTTGTTAGAACATGTTCGACAGGAGGCGAATGAAGTAGATCCGCATGTCGTTCGGCTGTGGTGGTCACATGGAAGTTAACTATCACAAAGACAAAAGCTATGAGTCATAGAGAAACTTTTCCAATATATCAAGTAGAATCGACGATGATTCTAGTTTGATTATGTTGCAGCATGAAAGTAGCTTGATGATGTAATCCGGCACGTCTATATTCATAAACTAACTGCAGTAACCATACTGTCAACATCACAGCATTGAAAAGTGAATCCCGCCAGTGAGATTCCTCTTCAAGCCAGTCGAATTTGCAATTTGATGGCATACAATTGACCACGCTCCAATTGTTGAAAATAGCCAATTAGTAAATAATGTAGAGGAAAAAATAGTTAATCAACAGGAAAAAAACAGACGTTACGCTGGTGGAAGGGTAGTTGAAGAGGAATAAACCGAAAACATTGCTTAAAAATCTTATTTACCGAGAAAATGCAAATCAAACAACGTGATAACAAGATTAGTTAACGCTGATCATATGGCAACCATCGTAGCTCATCAACCTGAATGCTGTGAGTTCGAGTCCTTCCACTATGCTCCGCTTACTCACGTGACCCCTTTCAGTTTGTCACCACCTACTTCTTGAAAGTAACTAGCTGTCGTGTCGCTATTAAAGGGACAAAAAAAGAAAATGAATGAAATGTCCGGTAAAATGAAGTTGACTTGTTTGTGCACATGAATAGAGCGAGTCCCAGTGAGATATTTTGCAGTCAGTTATTTGAAAGCTTAATAACAAAAACGGAATGGTTATCAATCATCAGTTCCCACTGAGTGAAGAAGGATTTAAGACGTACCTGAAACAACCGAGGCTATTATCAAACTAGAGCTTTTGCGAGCAACGATGTGGATCGTCCGAGCTAAAGATCAACCCGCATGGAAATCGTTTCGCACTAATCACGTGAGGTGTAAGTACAAAACGGATGAATTGTTACTGGTAGTTAATAAATAAATCTTGTAAGCAATAGAGATCACACAGAAGAAGTAGTTCATTTAAATCACGGAGATAGATTCCTCTAAAACCGAAACGTGCAATAATAATATCGATTATATTCAATTAATTGTTCATTTTTATATTTTCTGTCACTCAAGACACCTCATTGATTAAGTTACTGAACCAGTTTTCTCGAACACTTATTAAGCGATGAAAGGCGACTGAGAAGTGATCAGTACAAGTTTTAGTGGAGGTTTTTGGTGCTAAACGTTTCCGTTGAACAAAGCGTCACCTTTGGACGATAACACGAGCATGTCGGGGGATGCACGTTAGTTGACATCGAATTTACCTCAACAGTATATTCAACGTAAAAGCAACCCCATCGAGAGGCACCTGGCTGATAAAGACTATCATACGGTAGTTAGCCAGGCTGACGACCATTGTGAGGAAACTGTATGAAAAAGAACTGGTGGGCTTGGAGAGATGCATGTGCCGCCAAATATCGCGCTATATGAACAAATCATTTTGTGCCAAGTATTTCGGGTTGCTAAAGGAAGTCTGCTTTGCTGCCCTAGAACAAATCAAGAAAACCGTGAACCTTCATCCTTCGTCACCCACTAATTGGAAAGGCGGTGACAGAGCGGATTGCGCCGTGGTGTTTGGACGTGAAGGTAGCGGGTTTGAATCCTTCCAGGGCCAATCACCTCCCCCAGTTGGCGGGCCTTCGATGGCTGCGTTTCCCATCCTGGGAAATGATGTACACTGCTACCTCATTTATAAAGGAAGGAAAAGTTAAATGATAAACTCATGAGATTGCGGTAACGAAGCCTTTTGGCTTTGTCGTCAAACAATGTAGGAAATGAGCAACCACCATAAGATGAAGTATTCTACGCAGGGTGCCTGACTCACAAAAAGCAGCTTGTCATTCTGATTATATCGGCCTCGAGATTGAAATGATCAAAACTGCAGGCTTAGGACAATTAAGACTAACTAGCAGCTTTGTCTTGAAACGCTCAGATATTATAGAATATGCTCGTTGATCTTCGTGCCTAGAATCACGATAGTGAATGGCTTATGATAAAACAAAGAACCGGTGAAACAGAACTTGCGGCTTATTTTGAACGTCAAGTCAAATCTAAGGGAATTGCGATATAGAGAATGTTCATAAATTTCTGAGGCATAAAAGGTTCGTTGGGAAAAACGAAGCGTTTTCATTGCCGTGATACTTCTAATGTTTAGTGCCTTTGTTTGCAGTGCGTTTGGCAAAAAACTCAAACTGTCACGAGACGGGATCGAAAACCGAGGAAATAGGTGCGCAGTTCACTCGAGTTCATAACACATACGACACATGGAACTATTGTTGAATTTTCTAGTTGGTTTTGAATGGAATGTGTGCGGTGGAACAGCAAGCCATTTTAAGCTTGGTCGCCGCCAACCTGCATCGTGCCAACTGTCACAAACCAATGCTTGCCGAATTGAAACTTGCACCAGCGATTCTGCCGATTGGATTGTCTGCTCGCAAACAATTTTGTTCCAGCCTCAAACGAATTCAGTTTGTCATGTGCCTGTTTAAGCCCGGCTGGTCAATCCATGCGTGACAAACAAATCGTATTCTTTTGTCCTTGTGGTCTGTCCAAAATAACGGTCAAGGCAACTGAGCAACTGGCAGAAAACCAAAGGCACCAATCGATTGGTATGCACTGATGAAGACGCTCAAGTCTTGGTTGATCGGATTATAAACCAGTCCGAAAAGATGAGCCCTCGAACCCGTTGGCTTAGTAGGCTCTGTGCACTACTGATTTAAGGTTGACTGATGAATTATGCAAACAGTGTTCTGCTTTGGCGCATTATCATTATCATCATCATCACGGTCCAGTGGGGCACGGAATCAAGTGTCCCCGAGGGCAAATTTGACTTGGAAATCCACGCAAGTTGTGTGCAGTGTGAATATTGTTTTCCTAGTACAACTTCTAAATGGGACAGATTATATCTCGGCGGATATCAGATGCCGGGGAATTATCAGTACATATTCAACAGCCGTTTAGCTTTCGTCGAGGGGTTGAGTGCACAGATGTCATCCACATAACGCTTGTACAAGTAGAGCGACTGTATTGACGGCTCGAGTGGTCCACGTCCAAGCTTTGCCATGAAAATACTGCGTAGCGATAGGATCCCCACTCGGTCCGCTACTAGCTGACATTTTCATGGCAAAGCTGGAACGTGGACCACTCGAGTCGTCAATACAATCGCTCTACCTATACAAGCGTTATGTGGATGACATCTTCTGTGTACTCAACCCCTGGACGAAAACTAAACAACTGTTGAATATGTTCAACTCGTCTCACGCAAATGTGAAATTCACAACAGAGATGGAGCTGAACAATGAAATAGCTTCCTTAGATGTACGATTAAGTCGTCGAGAAGACGGCTCAATTCGGCGATCAGTACACAGGAAAGCCACATAGAATGGGCAATACATCAACTTCCACAGCTTTGTACCTCTTAATGTGAAGAGGAACTTAATTAGATGTCTGGTTGCCAGGACAAAATGAATATACACGGAAGATATTCTTCAAGCTGAACTGCTGACGGTAAGAAGAGTATTCGCTAAAAATCGTTTCCCAATTAGATTAATCGACAAGATGTTGGTGACAGAAGAGAAAGTTCTTAGGAGAGCGACGATGGAGAGAAAGCCAGTATACATATCTCTGTCATTCAAAGGTGACACGCTAGCAGAGACAGCACGACAAGGACTGACTAGCGCTATGAATAAGACAATCTACGCAACCAAACTTCGTATCTTGTTCAAATCCCGCCCCGTAGTGTCATTACGGTTGAAAGACAGTCCCTGATTCTGCAGCCTCGTTTTGTATCTATTCCTTCATATGTTCCTGTGAGACCATGTACATCGGCCGCACGACCAGGCGCTTGTCTGAACGCATCCGTGAGTACCACCCGGCATGGTTAGGCACTGGAACAATTAAATCACTTAAGAGCGCAGTCGGTTCACATCTAGCACAGACTAACCACACCGTGAATGTGACGCAAGATTTCCGGACTCTGTATAAGGTCAGAGGTCAACAATCTAGTTTGGCAGTGTCGCCTATCGAGCACTGCGGAAGCTGTCGCGATCCGTCTTCACAATCCCCCATTGTGCTCTCAAAAACAATTTGTGGTTGCGCCTCAACTCCCCTGGCCCACCCTCCGTCCCAATGCAAACCCTAGACAACAAAACAATTAACACAACACACTCTTGTGTATTCAAGCTATGCATGTAACACCACAAATCCCCTCCCCACCCATATTTGTATCTGACGAATCCAATCCTTCCTGTAGTGAAAATGTTTTGGAAAGATATATAGTGATGTAATGACATGAGTACGAATCACTGAAAACGGGCTTGTTCGTCAAATTTTGTTTTCTCAATATGCTCAGAGGGAATTTTCAAGGAATTGAAACAAGCCAAGGACCCGGCTGTACTGAAAGAGCTTAATAAGTGTATTAAGTTCCATACGAAACTAGCGCTGGCTAGAGCCCATATTCAGTTCTTGGACGACTGTATAACTAAATCTAATTTTCCAAAGCAATATCATACTCTGTTAAGAAGAAACCGGATATGCATTACTAAAACTTCACTTCAAAGATAGGCTCTTAATGAACGTGATACCATGTGCAATCACAACGCGGAATTAGAACGATCATTTGTGACATCAACTTATGTGCTCGACCAATTGAGTGAGGAAGAAAAACAATCTTCCGAGGAATACGTTCAATCCATTATACAAAAACAGGTGAACCAGAAGCGGCAAGTGTTGATGAAGCGATTGGAAGGATCAAAACCGTCGAGTGAGTTTCTGCAGAACCCTGATCGATTTGTTCACGATTTGTCAAACTTCAAGTTAGACAAGACGTTGTTAGAAGTTTTATCCCTGGGGCCCAAATTTTGTTGCCCAAACAGCCAAAGTGCACTAATGGACTTAGAAGTTGGATTCGGGAATCTTTTCTCTCAATTGTCGAGTTTATCCCCGTCATCACAAACGGAAATGCAAGCATTTAAATCAACTTTGTTGAACACATGCTATCAATATCATGGCTCTAGACATACAACGAGTGGGTTATTAAAGCCAGAACATAATAGACGGTTAAGAGAACTGCAGAAAAATGCAGACATCATGTTATCAAGACCAGATAAGGGTGCAGGCACAGTTCTCCTGAACAGGTCTGACTATGTAACGAAAATGGAAGCCATTCCGAATGACAAATCAAAATTCGCAAAAATGGCGAAGGCGAATGTTAAAACGCATCAGATAGAAAAAGCGTTGTCTAATATCTTGAGACGACGGAGAGATTGGACGACATTCGGACTACTATTCCGAGATTGTACGGCCTACCCAAATTACATAAAAATGGAGTTCCTCTGAGGCCTATTCTCGACATGTGCAATTCGCCGTACCATGCTGCGGCAAAATGTCTAGCTAGGTTACTGGAACCTGTTAGACGGAAGTTAGCAAAACAGTCTCAAAGACACATTTGAGCTTATCGACTCCGTGAAAGAACTAAATATGAAGGGACGAAGAATGCTTTGTTTAGACGTCACCGCTCTTTTTACCAACGATCCGATCACGGACACAATCGAATACCTCTGTGACTATATCGAGAACAGTGGTTTAGCGACAAATGTTCCAATAGCAGACTTGAAACAACTACTGTTCTTTTGTGCCTACAACGTCCAATTTCAATTCAATAATCAAATTTACCGTCAAAAGGACGTCGTAGCGGAGGGGCCCCCACTCGGAACATTACTAGCTGGTATTTTCATGGCAAAGCTGGAACGTGGGCCACTCGAGTCGTCAATACAATAGCTCTACTTATACAAGCGTTATGTGGATAAAATCTTCTGTGTACTCAACCCCTGGACAAAAACTAAACAACTGTTGAATATGTTCAACACGGCTCAGGCAATTGTGAAATTAGCAGTAAACTTTAGCAATTTTGCTACTGTGGGGATACGTCTGGCTTGATTTTCTCCCATATACACGGCCACGTAAAATGGGGTACCGATTTTGAATAGTTTCATTTATTGGCCTATCCGAAGTCATTCTCACGACAGTGAAAGTCGACAGCATTCGAAGGAAATTTGGTTAATACATGCAACACGGGCTTAAGAGAATACCGTCTCTATGTACTGTTTGTGCTTAGAAAACTCCGAGAAGTCTCTTATTGGACAATCGCATCAATGCTCGCCTTATTGCGTCTGCCTTAGTGGTAGGGAATTTACTGCTTCCTTGAAGTATTCATAATCGTCTTGGTCATGCACGTTTGAAGCCAAATAATGACAACCCGAATTATATTGCCTACCTAGCTATACCTAAGCACTTTGTTCACCTCTAGAACAGACTTATGCCAATAGCTGCATACAGATAATCCGAATTCTCGTTTATTACCCATAGACTCGGTTGACCTAAATAGAAATATCAGGACAGAACGACGTAAGAAGCGTACCGGAAAATCGATGTGCCAATTATCGGTTTTTAGTGATTTGAATGATATAATGTTAATAACACAGTGTTGTCGGCGGATGTAACTCTCCAAGACAAGTTTTACAATCTTGCCTTGAGAAAGAGTACCCACGGTAGTCAAAACGTTGTTTAATAACATCTACCAAGAACCCTGTGTTATTACCATTGTATCATTCAAATCAGTATGTATTGTTAGAACATCCTACGGCATACCCTCATTGCTCAAGAGCATTCATGAATTTGTAACCGGCCTCCTAAACGAAGTCATTCCTCACTCTGTCTGTGGGGTTATTCTGATAGATAGAATCTTGATGCCACCAGTCACATGGCTGTTTGATTGTACTTAATCGACTGGAAACCCGTATCGGAGTCATTCTGGGATAGACTTTGATCAGATAGAATACTGTCACGACCATCTTCCTTGACGCTTAACAACAGAGATGCAATGACCATCCGATTTCTCCATCTGACAAGGATCAGGTGGTGCACACACGTTCAGCCATTCGCTTACTTGGGTGGATATTCAATGATACACGCATAACCAAATGTGCAAATGATGCCGAAGTGTAGAAAGAAAAGTATGCAAAAATGAAGAATTTGTGGATTGCGGGAAGCGCCTAAAGTGTATGAGTTCACCAACGTAATTTGTTGGTTAGCATAGGAAATAGACAATTTGCGGAACATTTGGGCGCCGATAGACCGAATTAAGTGCGTGAATCTATTTGCATCAATTGGATGCAGACGAAGACAAAATTAAATTACTTAAGTCCCTGTGGAGTCGGCAGCACGGATGATCAAGAATTGTACCTCAGACATTTGAGCACATTTTGTGACGTTACACTGTAAAACAGTGGGTATTAGCGTGTCAAGCGATAATCTACTGGTAGGGGATAAATGCTTGAATGATCTCATTTTGATGAACTATTCATCTTGCAGTTCTGGGAAAACATGAGAAAAGGAACACATCCAACAAGGTAACATAGAAGAAAACAAGATACTGGGAATTATGCACATTCTGATTTGTTCGCATTGTTCTAGTGCGCAAGAAGAAGAAGAAGGAGAACAAATTCATCTTATTGAAGGTCGAAATATCTCGATCGGACCAATAAAGACAACAGCTTGTTGTGATTGCCAAAGAAGCCGTTTGTCAGATTACGGATGATTTTCAACAAAACATTCCGTAATGTTTATTGTCCCAGAATCGAATCCGAAAGTAAAGACAACTGCATTCGTATTCGCTACTCCGAGTGTTACCTACCAAATTACTCTCGAGAACGAACTAGTCAACTGGATCAACCAACATCAGTACATGTACAGGGAGTAAGCAATAGGTTGCTGGCTTTTGACTAGCTACCGGGATTACAAGGGCCGAACTGAGGTCAAGGACAGAATCAGCACAGAAATGAGGTAAACCAAATGCAGTACTGTAAACGTATCGTATGATAATGCAATTGTCCCCACACGAACGCTGTGCGACAAAAATAAAAGGAGATGGAATAATTGCATTCTGCGAGGCAGATTAATACATACCTCTGTATTTTGTAAATTGTCGTAGATTTGAGAGACGGACTAATAGAACCTCAAAAATTGTTGGTTTAAAGCGAATTCGGGAAGGTTAGGTTTGTGAACAACATCGAGTGTGTCAATGCAATCCAGGATACAGATTCGTCTGTAATTCGATTTGTCGTCCAACGAGGACTGCATGTTGACTAAAGGAGGTAACGGCGTCCATGGTGAAGAACGAACGATGGAATCCAACGTGAGATGTATCATCTGGTGTTGAATCATCAGAATCGTCCTGGTATAATATGTATTCACAAATAATTAGGGACAACGTGGAGGCACACAATCGGACTGATTTGCGTGGTTTCGTTTTTAGGCTCTGGTGAAACTGAAACATCTAGACCAACAACCAAGAATCGTGTGATAGTACAAGTATTGACTAAACAATTCTACTGGTGTTCGTTTGGTAGCGTATGCACAGTACAAGAGAACGCTTGAATTGTTTCAATTGGGATTCCTTGGCCCTTTTCAAAAAGCGACTTTAGACTGACAACCTCTGATTTGGTAGGATGTTGTAAATTTCACAAACCTCGTGTGGTCAGACGTTTTTGTGCAGTTTTGTGACAATCTGATTTTTATGTGTCATTAGAATACATTAAACGATTCAAGTGTGAATTTGATTTTCAGGCTAAAATTACAAATCAAGAAGACAGTCACATTTGAATTCCCATATCTAATTGTTTGTTGAACGATTCTGTATGATATCATGGTTACCTGTGCGTGGAACAAAATGCATCAGTGTTCATTCAACACTGCACCAATTAGAGCCGTTCGGAACGTGAGCGACATATCTGCTTGCTGCAAGTAGGCAGTGTCGTATTTAAGAATCCAACACTGGAGAAAGAAGAGTTGTTTTCAGTGGTTTCTAAAGGTTCTCATACAGATCAGACGGGTGAAATTTATGCAGTTAATTGAGCGTCGGTTGGGTTGAAGTTCAACCATTCGCAACTTATAAATTGTGTTGCGTTGTGTTTTGATGGAGTGGCTTGGAGTATTTTAGTCATTATTAAGGGTATCACCCTGTGGAAGAAACAGAAATACAAAATTACTCTAACAATGTGAAGACTGAAATATTTCTCTACCCTGCGATCCATCTCATCGAAACCAACTAATTGCAAGACATCGGACTTTAACCCAATCGATGGTCAACAAATTGTACAATTTGAATCCATATGATTCGTATGAACTTGAGTAGGAACCATTAAAACAACTAGTTACTCCCCAGGGTCGTAGTTTTAATGTAACTATGCGTTAATTCAGAATACCTCATAACTGATCGGTACATTATAATTCGATGATGACCCATTTTTCACACAAGGCCGATGACGTAGTAGATAAAATATGCAAAATATTTACAAACGACAACATATCGCTTTTGGCATGCCGCGACCATCCACAGACTACTGTTGAACAAGGGAAGTTTCGGGTTAATCTTGGCTACACGGCAAACACGTACACATGAATAATCTCGTTTCTTCTTTTCTCGTTAGTAAGACCAATTCAGTCGGTTTTCCATGCAGTCAGGTTTCACTACGTTGGATAAATTGCCAACATTCTCAACACCACTGTCAGAGGTATCGGATTTCTATCACTTAATAATCGACAATTATCACTACACAAAATTTTTTCGGCGATCTATCCTTTTGCTTTGGTCTTAGTTAATGTGTCAAAATTGATTCTTATTCCCAAGACAAAGACACCAGACCTCTTGAAATCATTCTAGTATCCCCGCACAAGAACTACTTATATTGCGAGATTGTTTATCTTAAATAAGCAACGCGCCAACTCTGTCTATCCACTTGGTTCTTATTTATTGATCATCCGACCGATCATTTCCCGTGTCGCGTATGCATTCATTCAGCCGGCTAATATCCCCGTCCAATTGTTGTTTGTCACGTCAGGTTTAATCGCTTCAGCCAGAACTCGACCTTGATATTTGCAGTGAACCATCTGATGAGGTGGTGAATCAGCCCGATTCGGCCACATAAATTTTGGCTCCTCATTTCAGATTATGTTAATTTTGAAGATTTTACGGAGGAAGTGCCATTTGTATTTTCTCACGCTGCGGTTTGACCACAGGGCGTCAACAGTCATTTGCCTTACGTTCCTTCGGTTTTCACCTATAGGTGCAACTGGTGTTTGAAAGTACAGAATATTGTTCGACGCATTTGGAAAGAAGTTTTCAAAGGGGTTATGCGAACAACGCGGAAAACCGCAACCTGAACCGGAGCTCACGAAGCGCATTAGCCATCTTCAACACTTACGTAACCAAACCAATATTGTGATCTACAGGATACGAGCTACAGTTATCCATTTTAGACCTCCATTTGATGATTTACGACGACCTGAGACCAATTAATATCACTTCCAGTTATCAAGCCCAGCAATCGTAAGCTTCAAAAAGCAATGAGCACACAACATTCTGGATTCTTCATGGAGCCAGTATATGAAATGGCTGCAAATCTACATTTTGTCTCAGACAAATCTGAGCACATCGTTAGGTCCCAAATTCAGACAGTTCACTTAGTCTATGCTAGTCCGATTGCCACATACTATTCTCAAATAATTGCAGGCCTTGTATAATTCACACAGGGCTACATTTTCCAATCCAGTAGTTCTCATGCCAGTCAGCTTGATTAGAAACGAACAACATTAACAACAACAACAGAACACGATAAAAAATGAGTGTAGTTAATCAAACTCTGGTCATCTTGTCTTTTAGCGCCCATTCAAAATATAGGCAGGTATTTGATCGAATGACATCGGCCCGGCGTCTGCCAGTCGATTTTTTTCAGTGAAAGCCCTAGTATCGTGACGGAACAGTATGTTTTTATTTTATTCTTTTATCTTTTACTCTATTTATTATTGAAATAACAATGTGCACCATTCCTCAGGAAGGGGGCCACGGCCAACAGGGGGCTGCCAAGTAGAGAAGTTGACCCGTGACCCTCACCTCCAAACGCCAGGACCTTATCCGCTTGGCTACCGCCGATCACAAGTAATAATGAAGTTGTTTTGACGTTAGAATGCAACGATGTAACCTTCGAAACACAAATCTGATTGAAAATACCAAGCAATATATTGTTACAAACAGTTGATTAAATTGCAATCCAAGTTGTCTTAGCAATAGAGCTATTTTCCACTGTATATTTGAGCATATTGTCTTTTTCTGTGTTTTCGTTTGTATGGTATTCAGCCACGCTTTCACATAAGACAGCCTCTATCAACAATAATGCACAGTCATCTTAACGTGGGTATGTATGCCAACTGATTGACTGGATGCTGAGTGCATTGAATTAATTACGAATGGTTCAACCGGACATTTTACTGAGTATAAAAATTCAATGTCAATTCCAGGTGCTCTGCTCTGCCATCCTCTTGCTACGCTTTCGAAACCAGTTTGTACAATCACGGTGCCGTAACTGAACTTATCCGCTTGAACGATCACCCTTTTTTGGTCGGCTATCTGAAATAAGGAGCTTGCGATAAAAGTTTCAACTCTGTGATCGCATCTCCTGTTTTCAAATTCTTCTTAGCCATTGTAACACTAGTCGTAAGTGCATGACTAAGCATCTTAACACACACTCGTGCTGTCTGGTCTTTTTGTGTTCTCTTTGTTGTAAAATTTTTGCGAAACGCTTCTGCCATTCATGTTTTTTTTCTGCCTGTCACACTTCCCTCATATGCCGATCTGTTTACCCATTGTGATATTTTCGCATCCAAGCGATCTCATGCACCTGGACTGTTTTTCTGATAGCAGCATGCTACGGTCAAAAAAACGATTGCGACCAAAATATTTGGGAACAGCCTGGAATGGTATTCTGCTATTTTGAAATCAGTTACTTAGAGTTTTACTTGATTTCTGATATCCGATCATTACGTTTGTTCTTACTTAGTAAATCTTTAGCTTTGCCGTTTTTTAAAAATCCTAAAGAATATTCATCCAAACGACATCGTTTATAATTTTATTACCTGCTTCACACAGGAGTGCAGTGGCAGGGCTAGATCATGTAGCCTCCAGCATTCATTACATTGGTAGAGACTTGGAACGATAAAATTGAAACTCGAGTTGCCATAGAATGAATGGCAAGAGATCCCAACAGGTCATGTGCGAATGTGACACTGAAAGGACAAGTGGATTTGGAATTCAAAACTCTGATCAAGCTGGAATTGCAGATGCATCGAAAATTGCCAGTCAATTATTTATTTATCTTTAGGAAATGTTTAGGAGATTGTATGCAAAGGTGCAGTAGAAAGCAAGCAATGTCTCTAATCTTTAATTGAGTCTACGGAGCAGTGTTTTTGTGACGACGTTTCGCAACCGCGTGTATGTATTTAAGAGTAACACTCTTTTGCATCCTTTATTTACAGTTTCCGACATTGGTTAAAATACCGTTTGAACCTCATAAGCTCAAGTTTCACAGCAATTCACCGGCTATCAAAGCACCAGACCATTTTGTGCACTAATATACCGTTCCCTCATTGTACGGCGCAACTCACCCTTTGTCGTAGTACGGGGTTCGCTCTATCCCGAACGTGCACTCGTAAATTAATTAGTTGACATATTATCCAGGTTTTCAGAATTTTATACACCTGCTGTCAAATAATATTCTCCATCTGCACAATTTGCGATGAATTTTCCCTCAACCTGAATTGCTAAGGTGAACGTTGGGGAAAATGCTTATTGCTTGTTGCTGCTCCTGATTAGCTTCAACAGCATCCCCATGTTTTCAACTGCAATGAAGAACTTACCGGATACTGAATCCAGTTTATAACGATGAAGTAATGGGTTTAGACGTTAGTGAACAAATGTGAACTGTTTACCGTTAACTTGTCATTACGCGTTAGGGCGACGTTGAATGTGAGACCGTTGTTTCATTTCCACTGACTATAAACGTTCTCCACTCTCTCTCTCTCTCTCTATCGAGGAGAGGAGTTCGAACTTTTCCAGTTTAATTTACGTTGAGTTCCTCCGATCAATCACTTTCTCCCTTCTTTCTAAGTTGGTGAAAACGTTAGAAAATAAGCATAAAATCGATCGATGCTTTTTGATATGGCTCTTTCGGATAAAAAGCACGCAACTGCCTAAAATGTTTCTAGGTAATACATTTTTGACGAATCGATAAACAGACTTGCTCAAAGCTTAGTTCAGAGAAATTCTTGAGCTTCGCAATCAAGGTGGAGTTTTGGAACCTTGACAAAACACAAATAGGAACTTTAGTTACGACTCTCAAGATTGTTCCCTTCCAATTAATGATTCTCGCCTCTAAGATCAAAGAGCAAACGCAACAACAACATTGGCAACAACAACTACCACTACAACTCTGATCAAGGTAACCAAAAAATCACATTTTGAGATATTGATTTGATTAACCACGTAACAAATGGTGTGACAATCTTCGAGAATGTTCACTTGTTACCTTGATAACATGAATCAGATATACCAGCTATGTGGTGTGCGCACACTACATCCACGAGGACAGGAGACAGTTGTAATTGCTATACTGCAGTTTTTGTCATTTGAAAACGAGCAAATATTCAATGTCGCATTGTTCTGTTTTTTCCTAATGTAAAACTAAATTTTGTTATAGATTTATAAAACAAACATTATACGATTTCCTAACTTACGTTCCAATGAACTTTAACTGAACAGCTAAAAGAATTCTCACACTCGATGAAACAAAGACAATTGGAATTGATCAGCAGATTTGCTGAGCGTGCTGTAAATACAGCTACACACGGATTCCCACGCTAGAAAAATATTAACTCTGTAACAAAACTCAACTTTGATCAATGCTGAAAGCACCAAGTGACAGTAATTTCATCGGTGGAAAAATACGTTAGCTTTTCTATTCCCGCCAGAACTTGTCTTCTCTGTTGAGCGGAACTAGCAAGTGGTCAAAAACTTTGTGACTATATTCCCTTCAAGGAACACGAAATCGCACCTACAGACAATCCACATGGAGTCCAGGAACTATGCCAAAACCGCCCTAGCATAATACATTCACACCAGTTATCTAGACTACCATTGCATTATGACTGTATTGGAAGGAATACATTCCATAACCACTAGGAAATGGAACCGCCAACGACGAGCCTGGAACTTGGGAATGACACGGAATCAGACAAGGTCTTATTGGATGCGGTATGATACCCAGCGGGATGGAAGCTAGTTGCCACGTAACAACAAAGTGACATGTGGATCTAAAAATCGAACCTCTGAACTTTTTCGGACAACAGATACTTAATCCATTTCACCATCGCTGGCAAACTGCTGATACCGTCTGGTAGGAAAAAGAGAAGCATTTCAAACGTGATCTGAAAGTAGACCAAAGATAAATTATTCTCGGAGAAGAAATAGTTGTGAAAACCGTAGTTATTGTAAGCTGATGAATTTGATGAAAAAGGGATATGAATAAGTCTATAATCGAATATTTCATTATACCTTGACTCAACACTTATTGCATGTGCACGTCACTTTCGCAAAATATGCCATTTACGCTTGTCAGCGGATGAGTGAAGAGCAACAATGAAAAAAGCACGCGCGTTGACCGAATTCTTCGAATTATATCAACCAACTTGAACAATCTTCATCATATTAGCTCACTGACCAAAGCGTCTGTACAAGAACCCGAATGGATCCAATTTCAAGGTGTTAACCGCCGTATTCAAAGAGGACAAATTTTGCAACTGACTAAGAAGTGAGTTTCGAATCCGGCACGATCAACGGAATTCTGATGTCTGCATACG
>LUCM01001161.1:0-87600 GCA_008360955.1 Fasciolopsis buskii | reverse complement strand
TAGCACTAGTCAGTCTTCGTCGTGCTATTTCTTAGTAATTCAATGAAAGTCTGTCGTGATGTTGATGTACATAGCAGGAACAGAGGAATTTAGAGGAATTACGGCTTGCATATGGTCACGAATTTCGGCTACGGCCTTGGAATGTTGGACTAGTTCAATCAGTTTCGGGAATATGAGAGGTGATTTCTACCTCACTCTCGGTAACTTGGACTGCCGACCATAGATCTTCCGCCGTAATCAGCCTTGCAAGAGAAAATGAAGTTCATTTCCCCAATGATAGAGAAAGCTACTTGCAAAAATTTAACACTTTTTTCATAACAAATACCACAAGAGGAGTCACGCAGGAAGAGGGTGTTTTTCTTGGTTCTCATCAAATTTACTCATGATTCGAAGGGACAGCTATTGGCCTCAAGGAATGAAACCATGCAAGGAACTCCTTCATTCATGACAAATCTTCAATCTGAAGCAATGAGTGGCTCCAGATTTGAGAGTATCAGGGACATTGTTCACAAAATCAGAGTGCTTATTTATTGTCAAAATGTTGCCATCTAAAATGTGTACCCTTATTGGAAAGCTAGTGAGATCGTTCCATGCACATTCATTGTGAGTACCGGTCCGGTGATTAGGGCAAGAAACTTTTGACAGAGCCTGCAATTTATGTTTAGTTTACGTGAGCTGCTCTGTTCAGGTAGAACCGAAATATTTCTGGCAGTAATTTTTTCTGACCGCTCAGCCAAAAAACAAAAATTATTCTCAATACACTTAGTATCAGGGCCTTGAAGAACAACGATTTGTCATTCCTCTGATAGCATTCGACTTTTTCCCTGCAACCTTCAAAGCATTCCTTAAGCTACAATGGCGACGACTGGGCAAAGTTTTGCATGATGTTATATATCGTGGCATCCTAGGCTAGTCTGTGTTATTTCAGTTTTGCTGGATAAGTCGTTTTCAAAGCTAATGATTAACTGCCCACTGTTTGACCAGCTAGCAATATGGAAAAGACCAAGTGAACTGTCATGAACAACAAAGATTCTGAGTTAAGCTGGCCATCTGTGCTACGCGTGATGATGAAACTGAGGTTTCTCGTAATGTGCAAAACGAAGAACAATAAAAATTAAGTTGCTTTTGTTAGACAGTTATTGTCCATTGGTTGGCAGGCTTTACTAGGTTAGGATGCCCTTTCTCGTATAATGTTTACAGATGTAGCCTGAACAATAGAGGAAGTAGGTTCTTTAAAATGATACTTAACAAATTTAAAGCTCTGGGTTCTTTTATCCAGTGTGTCAAAGCAGTAAGAGGTCATGCTACGAGGTGCAAACATTTTGTTTACTATCCTCGATTCTGAACCTAGAACATTACAATTTGTACACAGCAGACTGTGAGGAACAGTGAATTCACCTAGATGGAAAGCTTCGTATAAACATTTACTGATAAAGTGGAGTAACAGGTGGGAGGATAACATCAGGGTTAATGCCTTGGAAGACCAACATTCAGGGTCAACTCCTTCTATGCGCAAAGTGCTGGTTGATGCATACTGATAAGCATAGTCTCTATGAACACCGGCAGTTTGGGGTTTGTAATGTGCACTAGTACTCTAAAAGGATGAATTATGTCAACTTTGTGGTGCTTCGCGATCTAAGAGGTCGGAGATTCTGCATCAGTGCATCAGGTGACAGGACTGGGTCATCCATTTTGACAACCATTTCGGTATGTGCTCTGACATTCGTTGAGTCAAGTAGCCTATGTATGGGTCACCGCGATTGCGAGTAAACTGACAAACAACCTGTGGGATATTAGGATCAGCAAGATAACTAGATTATTTCTGGAAGCTTTGCTTTTTGATTGTTTGTAGCAGATGCAACCGGGCTGCTCGATACGTATTTCTTATGAATAACTTAAGATTTCTATTAATTTGAGTGAACAAATGGTCACCTTTAAGTAAAGCAATAAATGCTTGCCTCTTTTCTACGGTGACCGGTTTTTCATATGGCTTCCTCTACCTCCGCTGCAGTTCGGTGAACTTGTCCGACTAACTGTTGGTTGACAACGTCCGTTTCATGAATTCTTCTTCCTCCGGCACTTAATTGTGGGCTAGGATTTGCTGCACTCTGCAGAAGAGTTGGAACTAAGCTCCCTTATATGTCACTGGTGCAAAACTGAAAAATTGTAAGCAACGCCGACCCCGATTAAATTTACGGAAGGTGTTCTGTTGCAGCTTTCCAAATAAACGCCTAATATCTAAAAAATGTTAACGGTTGTCATTTTACTCTCACTGAGAAACAGAAAGGCTGGGATGGATGAAATTAAAAGTGTTGATAAAAGAAGTAAAATGTTCTTCATCAGTGAAATTTAAGCTGTTGTCAGCATAACGTCTGTAAGTGAAAATTCCACAATATAAGCAAGAACTTTCTGCTCAGTCATACCTAAAAACACATCTCCCAAGTTTGCAAAGCTGAGTAACGGTAGTAGTTTAAAATGATACAACATTAAAATCTTAAAAGTTGTTTGCAGCGGGGTTTGGCCTATAGACTTTGTGGTATCGGCTAATAAAAGATCGAGGTATTCAACTTTGCTGAAAAATGCCAGGATTTCTGCAAAAATATATTGCATTTTCGTCAGTCCCTAAGCGTTCTACTGTTGTAAACACGGTGTAAAAATTGAGATTGGCCGTGTCAAGCAGAGATCATTCAAACGTCGTAGTTCTGGACCTAACCAACCCAAATTTGATGAACTGATCCCGACTCTTACGTTGATATTCCTAGGCATCGGGAGCATTCGAGAAAAGCGTCACTACCCGACCTAAGTCGTTAGGCAGAGTAGGTTATTATTGACAGTCAAGTGTTTCATGTAAATGCATTTTCGAATCTTTGCCCACCACCGGGTAATCTGCACTTCCTATTACATTGCGGAATTAAACTGAGCATTAAATTTCACACACCTTTCGGATAGATTATCCTTTGAAATGAACAGCAATCAATATAATACCTCTAGAAACTAAACAGCCTTCAGAAAGGGGCGGTTATTTCTTGCGTTTTTGTTAGTTGAAATTTTTTTACTAAAAATAAACCTTTTTTACCCAGGGCATATGCTATTCTCCGAAACACTTAATGACTGTCGGATGGTTCGAATTTCATGAAATTCTCCGAAGCCATGACTGGAGAGAGCAGGCGATGCGGTACAACACGTAGTCGGTGAAAATTTTGCTTTCAAAATCATTCCTTTATATAAGTCTTTCATTTATTATCTTCCAGTTGATATTTTGCTATTTCTAATTCTCCCCTTCTCTTTCAAATAGACAGTTTTGTGAAGTGGCACTCAGAACTATACCACACAAACACAAAATAAACATTTTTAAAACTGAAATGAACTAAAAGATTTTCAAGACGGTTTGTCCGGATATTACCGCCATTCTGTGTGCACTTATTGCTAATCCAGTACATATTTATGTATGTAAATGGAAACATCTGGAAACTTCAATGATAGCGGTTGTGACAGTACATCGTGCTGCTAGGCCCCAGTGTGATTGTTAAGTTTCAGCGATTTCGATTTAATAAAAAATGAACATCCAGGATATATTGCTCAGTTCAAATCTATTTTGTCTTTTTCCGATATCGACCTAACGAGTAATTTGCAAGCGAAACGTGCAGCACAAGTGTATCCCATGTGAAAGTCACCTTTCAGAGAAAAAGTTTCGCAACAGTTGGAATTGCTCCCATACGACGTTTGTCATATCTATTGAATTTGAGTGGGATGCTGATCTCAAATTTCCAATTGTCCTCAGGCGAAACGTATGGATTAACCATGACATCCAGTACTCGCAATTAACCCTACTCGCTTATAACGTACCTGATCCTTTTAGTGAATTATGAACGGTCAGTATATACGCATGACGAGGTTTCCGATTTAAGATAGTGTCAAACTGGAAAATTACCGGGAATCTCTATCCATTTCCAAGGAATTTTGATTCACTGGAGTATATTTTTATTTACCTGCCAAGTAAGTTGCAGATTGAAGTAGTCTGAGAAGTTTCGATAAGTTGTTGAGTTGTGCTCTAATTTTCTAACATTCTAGTTCATTTTATGAAACTATTTATCAGTTGGCATCTTGTGTGGTCTGGCATATCGTAGAATAAGTTCCCCGTGGTGTGAAAAATTCAGTCCCGCAGAAAACCGTTCGGTATTGAACTAGAGATTAGCAAATGAACTGGGTGTAAAAATCAGTTCACTTCTACCTAGGCGTTATGACCACCCCGGAGGTGCAGATACTGTTTGAGAGCACAGGTGAAAGCAAACTGGAAATTTTCCCTATTAAGAATCTGCTTTTGCGTCAGGACAATGTTTCTAGTATTTTTTGCGAACCGAGTCGAAATTCATGTCGAGATAATGTAGATAAGGTTGTTTTTAAAGATCCAAAACAACAAGCAAAATTTGACTGTTGTAAAATGCAACGAATGTGAGCTACGTGGATATCTGATAGGATGTGAATATAGCTAGATCAGAGACTCTGCAGTGAGTGCTTTGATCATCTATGTGGTTAAAACTTATTCTAGTCCAGGAGTAAGGAATGTTCGAAATCTGTGGTGCTTGATTTCCGTTAGATCCGGCCAGGGTGGACATGCTATAACCTACCGACTAAAGGTTTTAAGAAAGATATCATTAGTTCACCAATAAGTAATTGTGGTCAATTGCATTTTCTGTTGTTCCAGGCCAGTCAGCTTCCGGTTTGTCATTCTATCGGACTCATCTCTTCACACCATAGGTTAACTTTTTGGAAGTTTAAAGCTGATCATTCTACTCGTTATTAACCACCTTGGGTTTATCAGTTTTGTTGGTTGCTTGGAAGCTAGTATCAATTTTTAGATGTTTTAACGGGAGTGGGTTTTTAAAAAAGTTACTTTCAAATTTACCTTCATCTTGCAAAATCTTCTAGTATTGAAAATAGTAGAGTTTCATTGGCGATGTCCACGGCTGAATTAGAATTGTGGAACAAAAACTTCACTCTGCGCTATACCAGCTGCGTGTTCTACCGGCCACTACCGGTAGTCTGAAACGTTCGAAAAAAAGATCTCACAAAATTATCGCATATCACGCAGACGGTGGCTTGCGCTATCTTCCTCACTGTGGTTTCATACTTGCGCAACTCCAAAAGGGCAATAAAAAGTTAGTACGACAAAACTTTACTAGCATAAACAAGATTATATGACTTTTGTTCGGGGAACCGAAAGAATTTTACTTGCACCATGTATACCCCCAAACCGTCAGTATCTGTCTAACTGTTTATCTCTCCTCCAGTGGTCTCGTGCGATATATTGCGCAATTGGTTAGGAATCGAACGTGAGCTGAAAATAAACGTACAGCTGATAGGTGAAATAAGAAACCTCCCACATAAGAATACGAATTATTTTTGTCTTACTGATGTGTTACGGTTAAAAATAGCAGAAAACTAATAGTTGCAGAGAACCCAATACATGATTCTGGCAGATTGTTCTTCCTTTTTTTTGACCGAATTAAATTTCTTTCCACCTCATTTTTATGATATTCTTAATGAACAAAAAACACTTTCTGCCCTTTTCTCACTTTGCCAACTTGGTGACAGCTGTATCATGTCCATTCAAGCAAAGGTGTCTATATGGTGGAAAATTTGACCCTTTTCATTATTTCAGGTTGTTATTTAAATCACTTTGATATATTTACTGTTATATATTTACCGGCTCAGAAATCCCTGTTTACTGAAGAAAAACATCTATGACTCCAAATTTGGGGTGTGGCTCCAGTTTGTGCTGTAATTACACTTTGTGGCTGTGGCTGAATGCGTCACATTACTTCCAGGAAAAAAGACTTCGTGGATCTCCTGAGTTAGCGTATCTCCAAAAATGCACGACTGCTGTTACTTACAACGACAGAAACCAGATTTCAACTACAAACATGCACAAATTTATACAAATGCAATTCGTTTTCTATAGCCTTCTCCAGGAAAGAAAGGTGAATTTTACAATCTCTTATGGTGCTCCCAGAATAGAACAAGTTTGATCATCGCTCTCAGTGTGTTAGTGTAGCTGCTAACGCGACAGATGACTTCAGAATTATGATAGCAATCAAACTTGTCTACTTAAATTTCATTATTTGAAAATAGGCCATCACCTGATCAAGCCATTTCCTATCATCACGCAATTGTCGGTCTTTGATCACCCAAACAGTGCGTGTTTGTGTTTGTGCGTGACAGGTGTGTTCTATTTTATAGACTAATATGAAGCAGATTGGTAAATACTGTTCTGTGGGAGGGAGAGACACTGACTAGCAATTCCAGCGTTTGGCTATATTTAACAGACATGTTCGGATCTTTGATGGTTTCAAGGTGATCACGCAAAGCTGAATATGAATAGTTCATTCCGATTCAATGCTACTGAAAAAATTAACCGAACAAGATAACATCAGCCACGAAATTCTTTACTTTTTACGGAGAGGAAATCATTGAAAAAAAGGCCATCAAATCAATCAAATAATTATGGATGAATTAGAAAGAGCAGAATTTGGTTGCATGGAATCTGTTTTCTTGTTACTATGGAACCGCTACAATTATGGGAAGTCACATAGCAGTGGAGAAGTGTTAGACTAATTTTTTTCTCTGTGAACCTTTCTGTTCAGTAAAAAGTCGCGGGATTTCATAGTTTCACGATGGGATTCCAATGGGACAAATTACCAGAGCAATAGAAACCGAATCAATCATTTTCCGGTCATTGAATTCGTCGAATACTATTATGGAGCAATATTAAGGTGTATAGTCTCAAATGGTTTGCTTATTCTCACAGATGTATTTGTGAAAAATAAAATTGTACAGTCGGGGTTTCTACGGTCGAATTTTATTCACAACATGGACAGTCGTTATTGAAACTTGAATGAGCCTAGTTGGATACTCACAAATTAGTGGCTTGTCCCGACACCATCAACTGGATTCCCAGACCACGCCAGTTTGCATCTGAATCTCTAGCATTTGGATTAATTTTATTTGGGCAGAAACAGAGAAACTAAAGTATATGGTAAAACATGCCCGTGAAATAAAACTGGAACATACGGGTTGATTAGCTGGACGATGTTACGCTGGAAGTCAGATTGCGAAAGATAGACTTAGGGATGAAATATCCTCGTATGGCTTGAAATAGTAGCCAAGACCTTTTGGGGAGAAGGCCATGTCTTTCTCTATTTTTATGAAAATTTTATTTTTGCTGTTGTCTTTCCCTAAAACTGCATCGTTTTCTTGTTTTTCTCTATTTTCGGTTTTCCGTTAAGTAAATTTTCGCCATGCCCCTCCACTGGTGCACGCCAATTAGTCAGTTTTATGATTTTCACATTAATTTGCAAGGTCGGACGCCCGACCTGGCCTAAAACTATATAAGCGGTGGTGACCCGAGTTTACTCGGCATGTTCTTCCATCTTACCTTCTTGGCCGTCGTGCTATGTATCAATACACGTTACTCGTGAGGCTCCATCTTCTGTGTTTAGCTAGTGGAAGGCCTAGCTTGAATCAGGTGCCTAGTATACTGTGGTTGCACTATCGTGTCAATCGTTGTGCGGTTACGGGTCAGGGTCACCCCTCGTGAATCCAGCCAGTGTTTTGATCGATCTGTGTCTGTGCTATCATAGATGTGGCGCCTGTTGGGATTGTTCTCATAGTCCCAGAGGGCTGAGAATTGTGTAGTTTTCGCCTGGTGCTCCCACCACTACATAACAATACCTCTTCCGTAAATTTGTCCAAGTTTATTCGTCGCGACTTCGTGGCTTATTTGGGAGGTCATACGCTGTAAAAATGCATGGGCTGTCACTGCACGGGTTCAAGTTTACCGAGGCTGGATGCGTTTCACGGTTGGATAAATTCTGGTGTCATAACTGAGGCAAACACGACAATTTCAACTATTTTTCGTTGCTCACAAATTTGTTGATATTGGTCATTTTCATCATTTTTTAAGCATCTTAAAATAGACTAAAGTGTCGACAACCATTTCATCACCTCACGATTGATGAGTCGGCCGTTCAGGTTAAAAATGTCGCACTGGCAACTGGCGTGACCAGATTAATGAACATTATATGAGCCTCTTATCAACCGCAGTCACGCTCTGCAGTCACTACTCGATTTGAATTTGAATAGAACCTGTTTCTTAGGTTGTCCTAAAGGCAACGGTGCACTCAAGGATAGGAGTTTTGCGTGACCTGAGACGACCACATCAAGGCCAACAAAGAGCATCGCATGATGAATTCGTTTAATGGAGATTTTGAACTCCCCTAGTTGCTATCGTTCCAAACTAGTATAAGTAATTCTGTCCACCGCTTGGAAGAAGTTATGTTTGTGCGATGGCAGGGCGTTTTAAGAATGTAGACATGCTTGTATTTATGGACAAATTCATGACGCGAGAGAACAAAAGATTTTATCTGTTTTTTTTCATATTTCACACGTCCTCGACGGGCAATCAGCACCCAGTCGGCGAAGGTTGAAGATAAGTGTACACATCAGGCGCGAAATATCTAGTAGAATATGATTCCGGATGATTCAATGTTGCGGACAGCATGACAAGGATAAAATCGACTTGGTAAGCTTAGAATTGCCTAGAAGCAGCTCAGCGTGTTTGGAAGCAAGCACAATAACTTCCAACTTTAGCAATTTCGGTTCAAGAAGACAGAGAATTGGGGTTACTGACACGAGCGCAATAGGGCAGTTCGAAACAACATCTTAAGTAACTCAACACTATTGTTATGCTAAGGTGATTTGATACATTTAGTAGGTCATTTCAGTTGAATCTGATGAGTAATCAAGCCAACGCAGATTGCTTAATAATAATGATCAAGCAGTCCCGGAAATAAATGAAAAGAATTCAAAAAATAAGCACGTAACTAACGATTTGAAACCTGAGGGTTTACTGTTGAAATATACGAGAACTTCACCACTTGAACTCTTATAAAGTCATTCAGTTTTTTTAAATTTTGGATTTTGCACGAAGATCCAATCCTATTTAACAAAGAAGATGTGATTTCTAGGGAGCCATGGCCTTTTTGCCATTCGCAACAGACTTGGTCCTAGTTGCCTTAGATTTGTACTTCAAATTTTGTGAGACAGAACTTATCTAACAATCTAGCACATCCGTAAGTGTCATTCGACCACGTAACGTAAAGGGTTCATTTGGGTTAAGCAAAAGACTCAGCAAGGGTCAGCACTAAACAGGAGTCTTCAGATGGACATTAGAGGACATTATGCACAGACAGTTAATTAATATGCGGCAAGACAAGAGGGGCTTTGTTGATTTGGGTTTTGGGCTCCATATTGACAATCCAAGTTCGGGTCAACATGAGGAATTCATGGAAGACCTGTAGACTTTTGCCCAACTTTTGACAATAAAAACCGCCGAAGCTATGTTGAGAGTGTTGACGGGAACCATTAAGTATGAGTAAATAGTTGTCAGCTATGAGGCTCATTGTAACAATTTTATTTTCACAGTTTGCATGCATTTGTAATGACTAAACATACTCAACAGAATGTCTACGCACTCCCTAGGAGTATTGCAGGAAAACTGACCGTTTAGCCAAGCCAACATGGAGTCAAACAGTTTAACGAGAGACTTGAACAAAAACCTATTGACGTTTGAAGAAAACCCGTGTTTAATCTTTTTTTCTGAAGCTGATGAAGCTTCAAAATTACCGAATGATCATTTAACCAAAGCCATTCATTCGCACATATCACGAAAGTGTAAAGACCCAACACAGACCTTATCCAACAAGTAAATATAGGTATATATATGTGCATAGATATATGTGCATGAAGGATTCCATAAGACCAGTTTGAGTTCACACTATGCCCACTATTTTAATCGTCACTTGTACAAGAAGACGGACAGAACTTTGAACATTTTTTGCCCAGGGATTGTGTGACAGACTACTACTACTAATTTCCTGGTCGCAAAGCAAAGGCAGCTACACATTCAGGCGGGGACACGAAATTTGGCCGTAGCTGGTTAGAACAAATGAGATGCCCGTTTGAAAAATTGAACAGATTAGCAGGTATCACTGGACTATTCTAGTCACAGAACACTATGCATACCAAACGGTTCTCCTAATCACCGGAACGTTGCTAATGAAGAAATTAATGACATGTCAGGGTAGCCGAACTGTCCACGGTGAAGATAATTTTAAAAGAAGGTGACTAACTTGTGATGCCCCTGATCAGCCGAGCAAACTCGAAGTTAACGATATTCACAGTGCTAAAATTTTATTTTGGCAAATAAATCTTGGATTTATCCTGTTGATTTCCGTCAGTTGTTCCTGATACCGATCTTCCAATGTTAATTGTGCACAATGATGGTAAAATATCTCCCTTGTTTTTCAGTTGAATACTGGTCGAGATTTCTCAGCAAAGCTTATCAGCTAGCAAGTCAAACATATATCCTCGATTATGGTTTCAGGTTGGATTTCAAAGAACTTGCAGAACTTGTACGTTTTATTGTTGTCCATAGCTTAACTAATTAGATATTGATTTTTGAACTCTGGCTCTGAACAATGCAGTTCAATTCCATTCCAGGAAAAGAGATAACTTAATCTTCTCTCTGCCTAAAATTCTTTGGTCCTCTTTGTCGTAAAAACGCCTTTGAATCGGATTCCAAACGCTGCATCATCAACCGCAGTCCAGGAGCCTAATCAAATGCACATTCTGTTGCGCTACTGCTTGTTCAGTTACAGTCGCTCACAGGAAGTAGTCACAGGACGACTAGGTTACTGCCACTGTGATCATCTGACTTTCTACGTAAATTTTCATATCTAAATCGAAAACTCAGGAGTGAAAAAGAGATTGCTTAATTGACAGAAGATGGTTTCCCTGTACAGCTGATCAACTTCCTAATGAGTATCCAAATCAAAAAAATCGAACCCTTCCAGGTGAATCCACGACTGGCAGTGGCAAGATGCACTGAGGACGCTCTGCATTTTGCCCTCAGTTAGACATGGTCTGAAAAACGGCTGCCAAATTCAAATAGTTCTAATCACTGGTCAAGTTCATCAGTTTACTACCATAATTACGTTGTCACTTACCTGGCCGTCAACAGGTTTGAGGCTGATTCTAGCAAAGAACTGCGTGAATTAAAGGGACTTGAGATCAAAAAAGCATCGAGATTCGACTGAATCTAGCTAATCATCCTTTGGCAGCACTCCTCGTATTCAGGGAAGTTTTCAGCGCTCTTTTGACCACTGCATGGCAAACGACCAAAAATGGCAGCCACGAATTTCGGTGAGGATTACCGCCGCATTGATGAAAGAAATTGGTAAACTTTATTCAATAGCTTGTGCTTTCATTTTCCTAAAGGTAAGTAAAATCCTGATTGTTACACGAATATAGCTACGTGTTGACACATCACTAACAGTTTGATCACCCCGAAAGGAAGCTCACCATCCGACACCTTAGCCACATCAATAAATTCCTTCGGACCATTCGATGAGTCACTTCGTATGTTTCCGTGACTAAAGTATTTTGCTCAATTATATCGATCAAAAGTTACTGTTATGCATTTTACAAAAGAAGATTACCACCAGCTATGCATGATAGACCACTTTAGCAAAAAGACACTTTTTATCTCCAATGAGGGTGATATATTTTATACCGACCCTATCTCACGGAGAGCGGTCCAAGCGGCTTTTTTAATTGAAGAGTTGCTTGAAACTTCCAGAAAACTGCAGAAAATCATGCTTACGGCATTGTGATTAGAGCTAAATCTGACTATGAGTATAGTTTCAACAACTTAACTGGTTCTTCGTCGTCTGTTAATGATCCTTCACTAATTGTATATAAGTGACGTTGTGCTTCAATTGCCAAAGAAAATCATCTACTTATAATGCAACCTAAGCTCTTATTTCTGCAGACTGGTAGTTGAGAACGCCCGAAAGATATGACGGCGAAGTGTCTGTGAGTTGTCGCAATCAAAGTCTTTCGCCTAATCCAGCCTCGACCAAAAAATATTCTTTTCAAATTTATAGGCTAAGATCTTTGGAAATTCCTCAACATTTACTGAAAAGATCGTCGCATTCAGGTGTTGCCTCATAATTTTAACCGCGTCCATGAAAATTTTCAAATGCCGCAGTGGTCGATGGATTAAAATAGCTGAATCAATTTGACAATTCATAAATAGCTGCCTTATGTCGCATTTAGTCGTTGATATATGTTCATCGACTAGCTCTTTATCGAAATTCCGTCCCTTGGGATGAATAAAACTAATCTTAAATTAAATCGGTTCAAAAAGAAAAGAAAAAGGGAAGACCGAAGCATCTTTTCACAAGGAGTCACTCCATTCCCGGCCACCAGAGGAGGTTTGACTGATCTTGCCAACTTGATTTGCTGCAGAGCGTCTTCTTGTCTTGCTTGAGCCAAAACTACGAGTAAGTCTAGTGCATACATTCAAAGTATGGTTGTGATTTTCAGTTATGTTTTCACACTTACATTCTGTTCCCATGGAAAATCAAATCCCAGAAAATTACCGTCATCGCTTGTCCTATGAAAGGATGGATAACGGTTTGTCGTTAAGTCACCGAATTCCTTGGAATCCCGTCTATTTAATGCAGGATAATGCTAGTGCCGACCAAAGGAACCCAATCAATACTTCGATGTGACTGCTTGATATTATGTGTTGCAAAGACATTCCATCTTTCTGAAAGCCATGAAAACCACGAAGGCTTTCATATAATAAATCGCTCGCATAAAATTGGCACTTTGGCAAAATTCACAAACTGGAACTTCCTGCTTCATATTTGTCAGTGGTCAGTGGTAAAACGGGCCCAAATCTCTGACTGTCAAGAAATGTATGTCGGAAGTGGTACTGATAACACTGATTTGTTACCTCATGCATCTAGGGCTGTCCAAAAACTTTGTGGATCATTGATATTACGATTTCTAAACTTCTCGGCCACTCCAGAGGAAAAATAACGTGCCGAAATTTATTCATTAATAAATGTGACTGCACAACATACGTTAACGGCGACAGTTGTGCCAAATTAAGTGAAACTTTCATTGATTTGCCTAGTGGCAAGTATAAAACACATCAATGTGGATGGCAATTTAAAAGTGTTTGAACAAATCCCAGTTTTTTATCTTAGAATTACAAGATATACTGTATATCAAGGTGGTAGGAATAAGTTGATTTTATAAACAACTGGTAAACACATTTTGAAGTCGACGAAGGAAGCCGGAGTAAGCCGCACTATTTTCATTATTGGGCCATATATACACATATATATGTATATATATATATGTATATAAATTATAGGCATTATCTGAATCAGTGAACAGAATTTGCCCGCTTGCACGCACTCGTTTTTGCGGTCATTGTCGCTCGCCAGGTATGCGTCCCCGGTGCTCTTGTCTAAACATCCTTATACTTGTACACTCCAAGTTGTTATGTCTCACCAAAATCTTTGACGAAGAGCTCCCATGCACACTCCTAACGCTGCAAATTAGGCGCGTAAATATGTATATGTTGTCATGTTAATTGTATTCCTCCTTTCTCTCCTATGCTCTGCCATTTGGACATAACAGGCAAGTTCCGTTCGTTGAAGCTAATGGTATTGGATTTTACTTTCGTTTATAATATTGTTCACATGATATTAGTTGCTGATAGACGTCCATTCGGTGTCACACGGCGTGTTACCACACATGATCTAATTAAACGCCTCGTGATTTTATGCCTCTTCAAGCCACAGGATCGTAGATGCACACCCTCCTTCTTCGTGCGGTGTGCACTGATAGCTACATGGAACACTTTTTCCTCTAAACCATACGGCTGGCATGTCATACCAATGAAGCTGACGTCTGAGCGCCTTGAGCAGCAAGATAGAAGTTCACGGTTCAAGTTCTACTCAATGAAGATGAAACTGGAAACCATTTCGTGTACACCAAGTAAAAGTGTGAGAAAACACTGAAAGATGAATCAGGTATCAACCGAAATTTCAATAAAACAGAAAATTTTGGATCAGTGGTTTGTTCTAGTTAGTTACAAACAAAGACTGCATAGCAACTGAGGTGAGGCATGAACTTTTAAACCCTACAAATCACTCTTCAATTTCTTCTTCACCGTGATAAGAATAAGAATTCCGAATGTGACAAAAGACCAAGCCCTAGGTTTGAAATATTTAACCAAACCGAGAAAAGCAATAGGCAGGTCTTTTTGAATAGACTACTGCTGACGAACTTGTTAAAAATACTTCTTCCAACCCATGAAAAGACCACGCGCCAGTCAAGCATAACAAGCGCTGTTCACAATAAAACTAAAAAGTATCCTGTATTTGCATTTTCTAAAAATGTTTCTCGCATCTGATTGTTTGTGTGGGCGCAAATCAAGTGGACTGAAAGTGCGATAAAACTTGCAAGAAGTCTTTTTACAACTGTCCATTCTCATTCAGTTCTTCGTGAACAACATCTCGTATTGGTTTTGTATAGGAGAACAAAGCCAGTTTTAAGTACAAATGCAAACCACGTATCCCGAGAAAAGCGTTGGTTTTGCAGCAACTCCCTAACTTTATTCACAGCATTGTTATTCCGTTCCATTTTTCGTTCAGAACAGTGGGTCAAAGTGATCTCCCGATCACTCTCAAGATAACGTTGAAATACTGCAGTACTGAGGGATTCCAAGCTTTACAGTATCTTCTCCTGCCACCACTGTTTAAACGAAACATTAAAGTGATTTATTCACGAAGAGTATCACGCTTTGGCATTAGGGGAAACTCCAAAGGCCCATGCTTCAAAACAGTTTTTTCTGTCATACATTTAGGTTAACTTATCCGTGTTGCTGCTTTTCATGTTAACACTTTACGAAATTGCTTGGGTTAGAAAAGTAAACTTTAAATAATCAAGTTTTTGAGATTCGGCAGTCACCTTGTGGAATTTTGATCAACTTTTTCAGCAACCTCTGCGACCCGATTTTGACCAATTACGAAAAGCCTTCGGTTTTGTTTATTCTCGTTCGTAGTTTAAGTAAAATGAACATCTACCTTAAGGTGATAAACTCTCAAATCGACCATTGATATCATTGAGTTACAAAAGCGCAAGTAGGCGGTTCGTGATCCGTGTAAGCGTCTCACTTGGAGAAATATGCTGTAGTGAACAAACGCAACGTAATGCTCGGTAAAAAGGATATTCATATTTTATGGGCCTTCATTGTTTTGACTAGAATCTCCGCGAATGACAAAGATCAAATGGGCATTTAAATCCCTCAGGTGGGGAAAATAAATACTTTCCAAGTAATTTTCATACATCCCGAAATCATGCATCGCAGTCCGAAAGCGTAAGTCATAAGAATTTGAGGCAGTTTGCTTGTGTAAAAGCAAACCTGTTGATTTTTGGATTGCACGGGTGTATTTATCGATCCTAATTAGCGTTTCGTAGGCAATGTCTTTTAGTCTAACTCAGTTTTTTCTTCATAATTCGACTTCTCTTGTCAGTATACAACGTAAAGACAGCATTTTGTGCTGGTAAGTTTGAGCAGCTCGCTAGTGTGGCTGTAATTTACATTTTATTTTCATAAACAGTTCTATCACTTTAGAACAGAAAGAATTTCTCGGGAACTGGGCATCATTCATGTAAAATAACACGTCTTCAATATTGATGAAAACGATCGCAAAATCGGTTGTCAATAAATGAACTCAAACAAAGCTCAGTCAAATTAGGCAATCGTATGGTGGTGGTGGACGTCGTTTCAGGACCTCCTGGCCTTCTGTGAATGGGGCAACACGTTCCAAACTTTTATTTTTGAAGCCGAAATTTCATGTCTCAGGATGAAATGTCCCCTTTAGATATTTTGATGTGTATTATTTACCGCATCTCCTCAAATTGACAGCAGTTAGCAAATGAATTTGCAGAAACGTGTTCAATGTGAACGGCCTTCGTTCGAGCTATAGTTCATCAGTTGACTGAGGTTGGGCTGGACTTTGTAGTATTTTGCATGCACTAAACGATGGTGATTTATTTACTTCATCCGTCCTTGGATGCATCTTCCCCGGTAAGAACTTTAGGAACATACTGGTTGTATTTGGATCGTTGGTAAACATGGAACACATGTAATGCAAATCGTTCACCCTGTCCCAGTTCTACTGAAAATAAGGATAGATCGCTGTGCATTTTTTGGTTATTACCTAAACTCACTGAAATTTCGAATTAATTGCAAATCACTTTAAATGCAAATAAGTGAAGCAAAAACCAATCATTGATCTTATCTGTAAAAACATAACGCTCTACCAAACGTGCGGAGGTTAAAATGTATTCATTTCACAAATCTGGCCTTTGAAGTAAAATGATTCTCTCTTCTGCAAACAGTAGTAATGTCTGGTTGCTTCTCAAAATTTGTTACTGTAAACGCTCCCTTGTCAGTCGTTGAGATGTGAGCAAGAAAATCTCAGGTGGTTAAACTGGCTACTATTCCCCCATTTCATGTTAGCTTTTTCGAATTAAACATTGTGCTAGTCTGTTTTACACTAACATTTAGGTTTTGCATCCCATATCGATACATATGCTTGGTTTTTTCAACAACGAAATTCAATATCACCATGAAACTGTCCTTATATGTAACGAATTCATTGTCTAGCTTACTAGAAACTAGTACAAAGTGTTTATATTTATCGCTAATACTGTTTTGCCTTAGGAAATGGTTTTATACAGCTGAAAGAGAGCATTTTGCATCATAACAGGTGTATATCATTGAGAACCTTCATTGGAAATATTATTTAAAAGCTTTCTAGAACTGGTTTACATTTTTAATGATGAACCGTTCATCTACAGATATTTCATGTTCTCTTTGGTGAAGAATTAGGCCGAGTGGAACAGAAAACTGGAGTTCATTAGCAAGTCAATTCGTTTGTGAAAAAATCTGATAGGCTGATCAACATCCTACGCCCACCCACAAACCGGGAAAGAAATGCAGGGTAGTAGGTTGTTGGCTGCATAATTTTGCTCATTACTTATTTCGATAAATTTCTAAAGCCAACTTTAGGCAAAATGTGCGAATTTCTTTGCCAGAATTTTGTGCAGAAATCCATGCTGAACGTGCACACTTGTTTCGCTGAAGAAACAGCCAATTTTGACATATTGGCCAGCAAGATGAACATTTAACTGGTACTCCGAGAACTTGTACTGATTCTTCATTTGAAATACGCTCCCAGAAAAGAAAGCATACATGAAATACAGTGAGTACACGTCATTTTTGCTAATAAATTCATTATGATCAATCCCAAAGAAAGAGAACGAACACAATGCATTGCTCCGAAAGAACGACGTCGTTATTTTTCATGTTTGATACACAGAACATGCACCGCCGAATTAAGTTTTGTTGGGCTTTCCAAAATCAAGCGCTTGGTAGCTTCCAGTCCTGCAAGAAACGTAATAATCAGAAGAAACCCATAGTTCTGACCATTTTCTTTTTAGCCTCAGGCACAGTGGGTGGAACGTTATCGTTCGGTTGCCTGGAGTGACTTTTAGCAATGGGAGATTGCAGATTGCAGATTGCGCATAAAAAATGTGTAAGTCAAGTTAAAACGTTTATAGACGGCAACGTGATGTGAAAGCCCGTTATGAATTAGGTAGGTGGCCATGATTCTAATGAGGAAATATTACTGTTCCGACCCAAGGCACTGCTGCTAAAACCAAGCCCAGCCTACTGAAAGAAGGCCAATGTTCATGTAACAAGGCCGGAGGATTTTAAACAACACAGCTTTGCAATATCTATCACAAGGTCACATCTTACTGACAGTAAAGGCAGATCGGCACACTGCATCGAAAAATCCGTTTTGAGAATCTTCATTTGAATTAATCGCTGTCTTCATCTAAAATAGTAATTGTTACCATCTTCCTGCAGACGAGAATTACTTTACCTAAACGTTTGAAAACTTTTGTGATTTTGGCACATCCAGCCTCACAGCTTCTTAATTCTGATTACACCAAATTCAAAACACTTTTCACTATAATCAACCAGTAAAAAAAGCAGATCAACTAATCAATCAACAGATGTTGTATCTATGGAATTGGAACTCTGTTATCCTCCTGGTTTGCATTTTCACAAGTTTGCTACTAACAAACCTTATTATTTAACTGACGAAATGAATCGAATTAGTAATAAAATCTTCATCTGATTTCATATTCAATTTATTTGAGCTTTTCAAAGTACTAAGTTTTGAAAACACTTCTCTCCAAAAGAGCTGCGATGTTAATTTTCAATTTGGAATAAAAAAGAGATCTTTCAAGTGAAAAACTGAAAAATAGCCTACCGGAATATTCAAATAAATCATTAGGCGATAATGGTTTTCATGATGACTTTATGCCCCACGACATTTTGGACCTAGATTTATCGCTTTTTCCAACTTCAAATTGCTTGATTACTGGGCCGGGAATAGTTAGATCTTCACGAAAAACTGATCTGTAAAGACAGTGTAATAATGATGTTCGAGAAAAAATACCGTTTAAGTGAACGAATCTCCGGTGTATAGCAAGTGCAATTTAATGCTTCAATTTACCACAGCTAATAGGTCAAAAAAATAAATCAACAATCTCCAAAAATGACCGTTAGAAACTGGTTCCCTCAACACGTGGGACTACGGAGATTGCTTATTCGGTTAAGTGTAACATTAGTCAAATAAGTACCGATGCCAAATCGGACGCTTAGACTGCTTGAATTACCCTGAGCCTAGTAATTCTTATGCAAGCAGATACAAAAATGAATGTGTCCAAGCAAAGGGCTAACAATCTGAGAAATTTTGTGTGATCAAAATCGTACTAAAACGCTTCTGGTTATACATAAATTCCCCTCGAAAAATAGCAGAAAAATTCTCCACATTGGTACATACTTATTTCACATGTCGTACTTGTTGTTTTAGAGAACTCTTGAACCAGTGAGAGTAATTCAACTGAATGTCTTGTTATATATATGGGAAGGTATATAGAAACTCGGGATCGAGTGGTTAGATGGCTTGCTGCCAAATGTTTTTGAGCCTAAAAAAGCGTATGCCAGTGAACTGGATAGCCCCTTTTCGATTAAGGAACCAGGGTGTGAAAAGAACTCAGCCCAAAGCCATTGATTGACTTCATAAGCTTTTTGACTGACAGATATACGATAAGCCAAATTTAATCAGCGAGTCTATTCAAGAACATGAAAAGCTAAGCGTTTTTGAGTAGGTATTCACCAGGGAGTTGTGCAGCAAGCGATGAGCGTAATTTAAACGGTTAATTGTGACATCATTCATAGATGCAAGTGCCAGCGTTAGAGATTGTCTTTGCAGTTATCAAGCATAATAGCGTTGACAAAAACACACGGGTCAGGGCAATTACGAATGTCGAAACAGTGTAATGCTTAACGTTTTTTTAATTTTATTTAGTTCGAAACTTGGCTGCTAGTAAACGCTGAACATATTCCAAACCTGAGATGTCAACTAATGACTTAATTAAACAAGATTGCAATATATAAATAGAAAAAACGAACTCGTCCAGCAGTACCAGAGGCGGTTTTTTCCAAGATAAATTTACTGAAGCTGAAAAGCTTGGTCTCAGACAGTGTGCAGCTCATCCCCGTTTATGTTTATGAATTCGCGCAAGTTTTGTAGGCTTTTTCAACATCACTTTCGGCAAGAAATAAAACTAATCCGCATTGAACTAACCACCAGAAACTTACCCGGATGTAAAATTAAAAAAAATCAGTCCGGTGTTTCTTCATCACATTTAGTGGCATGCTTCCATGCCACACTATTTAATTTAGACAACTAACGTAGAATGCAACAATTTGTTGACAGACCGCAAACTCCATTGGAACTTCCTTACCTTAGTGCCAGCAAAGTTCCGGTACTTCTTCTAAGTGCGATACAACAATCGAATAAGATTCCCAAAGGGTCGGCAACATTGAAGAGTAGTTGGTTCAGTAACACTGAGGAAGGCGAAATCAGCGCTTGAAACTTTACTCCAGTTAATTTAATCGAAAATTTCTAGAACTGATTTCATGTAAACTGGAAGTTTTACTAAAGGGTATGTACTAATGAAATGGAAGTAGTCGTTTGGCGACCTTGTAAAAACGGATTGGATCATTATCTTTCAGCATTCCAGTTGGTTTACCTACGGTTTTGTTGTTTAAGACTATTTTTTACCGATTAGAAAAATATCACGAATATATGTGAAATATTGCAACCTGATTTGCCTCGTAATAGACACCTTTCTTCTTGCATTGCATCCCCCAGGTTTTATGCCTTTCCCTTGTGAAGACTAAAACTATTCGAATTTAAATTAATGGGTTCCACATTCCTGCATTATGCTGCGGTGAAGATTCAATCATTTAATCAGTTACTGGGACTACCAACGGAAACACCTGTGAGGAAATTTGTCCAAATCCCTAAACCAGGATCTTGAGAGCTCAGAAGGGCTTGCTTACAAAATCAGAGCGGACTAAAAATGTGCTCAACAGCAGATTTGCAAACTAATCTTGCTTCCATCATGTAAGGTAAAACGATTGGGCCCATGTGACAGGATTAATGAAACATTGTGCCATGTAATGAAAATAGGGACCGCGGAAGTTCCAACAACACATTTGTCAGCCGTCCCGGAGCACATTATTATCTGTTCCAAGAAAGTAGCTAATGTTACTCTGGGCGATTATTGTGATATCATGGATTAACGCAAGGAGATTGTGATCCAATAGCTGATGGCCGGAATTCTTGTTCCGAACTGAAATGAATGCCCCGGTGGCGACTACATTGGTTGCAATATGCGACACTAATTTTAGGGTCATGATTTCCAGGTATAATTTACACATAGTATGTTTAACCGAAATAAATTTATAAATAGGTTCAAGTCGATTTTTGTCGACAATGAAATTTCCACAGATGGAAGAATAGCAACGCTTATAACTTTATCCTGTATACTGATCACTTTGTCGTCGATTCCTCAGAATTTGGCGGACATTGATGAATAGAGTAGGTTTACCGAAATCGGTAACAAAAAGGTAGCTAGAAAACCCTTTATCAACCACCACAAATTCTGAAATGATGGAAGACATGGCGTGAAACTTTACAAGGCCTACAAAACAGTGTTCTGCATCGGGTTATGAAAATATACTTCTGCCCTTTGTGATTTAGCTTCAAAAATTGTTATTAACTAAAGGTTAGAATAAGGCAAAAGGAAGTTTTTAAACCATACTTTGCTTTTGATGCAAATCCTTTTTTCCATTATACCTTTATATGTAAGATCATATATTAATTGTCCTATGTTGTTTTAGTGACGAGAATAGATGACAGGTGTGGTTGAGGGGGCATACCCCAGAGAAGCCAGAGGCCACTACACGTAGGCATCATGAGTCTGAAGCTAAGAGTGACATAGAACCATTTAAGTTCTCAATAGGTCACGCGTGGTTACTGGTCGAGGGGCAGCGAGTTACTTTTCACCATCAAGTAACTCAATTTTTGTCCAGTCAGGCATTTCACGGCTCAGCGTGGTAATCTACTTTCCATCACAAACTAGGTGCTCAAAATAAACTCTTGGTCCCCGATAACAGAACTGGAACCAATTTAAAATGGGGAAATATCCGAACGACTTTTTATTCAGTCGGCAAAAATAAGTATAACGGATTTACTGAAGAACATATTTGGTGGCCGTTTAATTGCATCGGTTTCATCGAGACTCGAACGAAGCCAATATCCCCCGGGCGAAGTTGAGTTTTTATTTTTTCAATTATCATTGGACTTATATGAGCAAACGGTGTCAAAAGAAGGATGACCGTTATTGTTTTTTGCTTGAAACCACATTAAGAACAAGTAAATATAATGCATATTTAGTCCTGTTGTCATATAAAACTGAAATGCAAATTGCAGACGGGATCGTACACAGGAGCACCAGAAATTTGATCTCGCATCAGACGGGATTTATTCTCACTATTAAGAATAAAAGATTTCAAGTGCTGCTTCGTTCTAAATTTTCCCATCAGATTTTAAAAGAGTTAACACCCAATCTGGAGCTGAAAGCAGAGTGGTTACCTAGGTGGTTGCGTGATCACTACTCTCGTTTTTTTCAAGCCGTAAAAAGTAAGGTCGGTATTACAACGTACCGCTGAATCTGTTCTTTGGGAATTTTGATTCTTCGCCACTACCAGTTGCTATATATATCGTGATCGGTTCAATGGTTTGTTAAATGGATCATTTGCATTCATGCCTCCGGGAGGATATACCATTCCTCACTCGGTTCGAGATTTCTCTTTTAAGGAAGCATGCAGTCCCTATGCTTCCCTTGCTTCAATCCAGTCCGGTCACTGCATATGAAGCAAGATATTACAAAGCCGGACTTAGATCTCATGGGAGTTTATGGTAGCTTGTTCCATGTTTTATAGATGACGCAATCGTTTATCACCAATTTATTATTCACTTAATAGTGGGTTTTTATTTCATCACATCTGAATAACGTTGTTTTCAAGCATCAGCTTCGCTTGACTGGTGAATCAATTTTTCAATTAGGCGATAATGAGGTATTGATGAACACAAAATAATAAGGTGAAGTATTCTGGGCTATTTTAGCAAACCATTTCCTGCGTACATTTTCTTAGATTAACATGTTGCTTCTGTAAGATTGTCTTTGAATATCTGAATACTGATTGAAGTATTCAGTCACTCCGTTCTGCTGCTGTTTCTAACCCGATGCCTGCTAGTTGAATGTAAACAAAGACCAAACTGTAATGAGAGGAAATTCTACACCGAAGCCGGATTTTCTTACGAAAACAATACATATTTGTCTGTGAATTGCACACCCTATGCAACTTAATTATCAAATGAATCAGTGTGCACGGTCATTTTTCAGTTTGCCTGCAAAAACCGAAAAACTATGCACCTGTCACATCAACCACATTAACAATTTTAAATACTGCCTGTCCCACGTTCTGTTTACTGTTTGATCCAAGGGCAGATGATTGTGAATTACTTAAAATTTTCCTTCGAGAAAAGGCGAACATCAATATAAGGACAATAATTAGCGATGAATATTTCAGTCAAACACAAGAAGTCCGTCTATGACTCTCATGGAATTGTACATCTAGGGTTACCTTTGTGTTAACCGTCCTACTCTTTTGTCCTACACTCAAGAGCAAATTTCCAGCGACAATCTTTGTAGGTAACCTTGCACGTGATTCACGATTTGTGCCTTTATTCAAAGAGTTTTAAAGAAAAGATTACGGGATTCGATGAGTAGATATTTCATATACTAACCGTTTGATACGATGCTTTTAAAGCTATTATATGCAGCCTGGCAAAGAATTTGTTTGTAGAAAGACGAAGTAGCTAAGGTTACTCTAGTTATAAGTACTTAAAGCCAAATTTTTGATCAAGGTGATTAAATCAAAATGGGGACTGTGCTATCCGGATTATCTGTCACTTTTGACGTTCTGATCCGGCTAATCTCAGGGACCCCTTTCTGTTCATTTTCCAATGCCATCAAAATAACAAAACTTGAGCAAAACGCCGAAATTATTACTGACACTGAATATTCTGCTAGGCCAATGCTGAGCTGTGTAACAAGATATAAACCACTCATTGTTGCTACAAAATGCGGTACGTTACCAAAACACCTTTGTCTGCCTAGCATAAAACACAGCGACTGATATTAAAAACAGTAAACCATCTCTTTATTGGGCAAAAACCTTTATTACGAGGAACAGATATGGAATACTTTTTCATTGTGCATATTGTAGTACCGTTGAATCTCTTAAGTTGCAATCATTTTGGCACCGAACTGACATCCGTTTGTTTGTTCATAGGTTGGATCATATCGTGTAAATTCAAGTACTGCTCAACTCAATATCCCGTAAAGTCTGTGCTGTGACCGATTTGTTTCATGTCACAATGCCTGAATATAAAATTACGTAAGCTTTTCCTTTCTTCTCTGACCGTGTCTCCTTGGGCTACTTCTGGATGGATAGTTCCGGTTTTGTCCCGGGGAAACCTTCAGGAACAAGGAACTTCTAATTCAAAAAACGGTCCATTCAGTACGCGATGTTCATTTCACGTCCCTGTAATTGTTGTCAAATGCATAAATTTGACCAACAAATATGCTGCCTAATCCACACTTTAGATTGACTGCAAATATATCGGCCGTCGTCTGTTCCCGTTCTTTCATTTTTTGTCTTTTATTTCGAAAGCATAATCCACCAATGTTGCAGCTTTTGATTCATCTAACGAGTTGTCAGTTGCTCATCGGAATTTCGAATCCCAATTAACATTTAATCAAATGTTGATCATTGCTTTTGAAGGCGAGAAAAGAGTTTGTTGAACGCATTTCTGTCACGGCTGGCTGGAAAAATAGCGTTACCCCCAAATGAAAGTTTATGGTGATCTCACTGAGTTGTCTTCAAGTAAAACAAAAATAGCAATTGTTTTTACGCGCAAAACTGACAAGTCTTGGACGAGATATGATACGATGCAAAATCTTATGCGCTAATCAATTTTCTAAAACTTGTAAGGTTATTAACGATAATAATTTTCCACAAGATTGATACAACTTTCGTTCAGGATAGAATGCCCCCCAATTAATTCCACTGAAATACAGTGTGGCCTAAGCTGTGAACCGGATCATCAAGGAAAATGAAAAAACGGGACGAGAAGATCGCCAGCTGTGCTAATTGTTGATACTTCTTTGTTTATTAGTCGTAGTCTCACTGGTTTTTATTCCCATTTCACATGTGTAACGAAGTCGAAAGATAAACATATGCTATTCTCTTGCAATTTGATTGTAATTCAAGTTCAGGTAAATCAATTCACCTATGTACGTTATGCAATTCAGAATAAACGTCCCGCAGTTACATGAAAGCCATTCTCTCTACCTAGTAGGAAATTGTGCAAATGAAATATTCAGTAAATTTTCAGGGACGAATTTAGATCCAAATCCTCATTTTTTGGAGTTGATGAGAAACTGTGGAGCGTTTATATCCTTTTATGAATGTGCATGACATGGTGTAGGGTTTATCCTTTGGGCAGCCACGGTGGCTTATTCAGTTGTTAATGTTGGCTGAAATCCTCATTGAGCTTTGGCTGACGTTGGGTTTTATGTTTTTTACTATCCAGATAAGCGCCAAGGCCCCTTCATAGATAGCTATCCCAGTGCATGTCGCAATAGCATTACCTTAACTGGGGTCACTGCGACGAACAGAATTATTTTGCGAGAAGTTCAACTGAGAAATTCTTGCAGGGACTGCGATGCCCATAGTTTATACTCTGAGATCATTTGTTTTCATGTGTAATCGTGGACATTAGAGAATTTCATGGGACGCACAGACAGCATGAAGCTATTGAAAAGCAAACCTGGGAAGAATAAGCAATGAGTTCGGAGAAAAACAGACAAGACATTGAATGAGATATAGTGGGGTCAAAAGTTTCCTGAGTCGCAAAGTATAAAGGTTAAGTCGTGTATTATCAGTTACCTATTTACCTTTCACAACCCTGAGCAAACTGTCCATTAAAGTGTGTGGTCAACACCTATCCACATGCAAAATGTTTGCTCACAACATATGTTCAGATCCCACACATGTTCTGCACAAAAATCAGTGTGCAGCTCTCATGTTTCAACAAGTTCCACTTTTCGTTTAATGTCCTCTAGAGTCAAAAGTTTTAGGAAATTTACAGTCCTTTATTTAGAGCACATCCTAAAATATCGCGATCGCGTTTCATCGGACTTCCGGAACAACATATCTGAAGTGACCAAATTATTCCTCGAAGAGCTTCTTTCTTAATTCAATTAACAAGGTGATGAGAAAAATTATTTTCTTATTTTTTACTGCTGTTATTTGCTGAAATGCGAGATTTCTGTATGCAAAAGCCTATGCAATAAAATGCAACACAAACGTCCCAGCCGCATTTCCAGAACAAGAAATTCCTCTGCCAATAATGATACTCAAGTATTTAATTAATAACCTACAAGTAATGAGTTCATCAGTAATAATCAAAAAAGGCTGAAAAAACTTTCGAGAATAACTAAAACCTCTATGAAAACAAATTAAAGCTTTACAGGCTTTGTCAATGGCCAGTAAAAATTTTAGTTTTACTATTCTGCAGAAAGCAGTGGATGAACGGTTTGGCGTATGTTGTTGTGAGGATAATGTCATAAGTTCCATCGATAGGCATGCGACCGTCACGTAGTTCCATGGAAACAAAAACAAATGGAATTCAGGAATAAAAACTAGACAGTCCTGTGCAATGGTTTGCCTGGATGGAAGCTGCGACGAAGTTCCGATGTGAAATCATGTAAACAACAGAATACCACAATACAAATGTGTTATTATGTGGATATAATTACGGCAGTCAGCAAGGCTTCGTAGTAACTTAGACCGAGCAAAACATTTGAAAACATAGCAGTAATCAGAGTAGCAACTTAAATGGACATTCAACCAGATGTCATTCATAGCTAAATATAAAAACAAGGTGGATATTAGCCCAAACGAAAACTGGTTACGGGAAACCTGTGACTTGCCCACAATCCTTAAATGCTGAAGAAATCCTTCACATAGTTTGATTATATAGTCTGCTGTTTCCGTTTTAATTAATGCATTGGATGCAAATCCCGAAGACTCAATAACATGTCAAGGTGATGTTGGACCAAACTCTTACCTGATCACAACGTGATAGTTACACTTCCAATAAATCAGTGTCGCATCGCAAAATCTAATCCGTACCGCCGCCATACACCAAACCTCATTTTGCTTGTGATCTACCTAACTGGTTTTGTGACTTTCTTGCAATTTTCCAGGTTTGGTTGATATAGAATTCAAAATAATATGCGGGCCATTTAACCTCTTATCCTGTGGGAGTGCTATACCCACTCATCATCTTCCAGTCAGGCAAATAATCGAGGAAGCTGTCCGTAAAGATGTTCAATGATTATGCTCACTCTAATCGTGGACATCCAGTAAAACTCATTTTCCAGACCGTCACAAATTACAGTCGCCAACATACACAAACACGCATCAAAGTCTAAGGGTACTGTACAGTTCCAAAATTAGCAAATATTTCAAGCGACCCTGGACCTGTCGCATTACAACTTGAAAAACAATTGACCCAAAATTCCCACCACCAACCTAGGTACTGATTTGATTATCTTTTTCACATTCATAATGTGTTGCGTGCTTGTGCGAACGCTGAATATTCGTCTATCTAGGGACGCTTGAATTGATAAATTTTCCTGACTATCTAGAAGAACTCCCTAGAACTAGTCAGAGAAATAAACACGTTCGCAGCAAGATCATGTAGTTGGACATGGAGATTAGCAGTAAGACAACGGCAGTATTGACATTGGTGTGGCCTTTTCACCGAAATTATGAATTACCCGCAGTACGGAGTACAGTTGTGAGCGTTTTTATCCAGACGAAGTTTAAATGCTCTGCGGTTTTATTATGTGAGTTAAAATGACGGGATACGTGATTCGTCATCGTTGCCAATCGTTTACACAGAAAGACCGGTGACTGCCAAAAAAATGCCCGAAATAAATGAGCGGGAAGAGTAAGTAGAGGGTTTAAATTATGCCGTCAGTCACTTATCAGTGACATGGGTCATCGTTCTTGTCGTTTGACATCCTGACGACTTTAGCTTAGTTATCCTGGAGGAAATGTGTTAGAACGGTTTCTCTTTTGTCTTTTCTTTCTTCGCACCACATTCTTGCTTCGAAAATAATTTTCATTCATCAAGTTCCTTTTGCAGTTTTGTGCACTATCCCCCCTTTGTATGGCGTACCCGACCAACAAGGAATATCTTGTATGCCAGCGAATTTTACCTCGAGCCTACTGCTGAACAATGATGACACTGACCGCTGTAGATTCTTTTTGTACTCATTAGTAATCGATTTTATTTTGATTCTTCATCATAACTGGGAATTACTAAAACTAAATTTCCTTAGAACTCTGGCTTGTTTTATGTGTGATCCATGGGGTTATTTGGACAAAACAAGAGATAGAAATGGGATGTGGTTGCATAGTCAGACCAAAAATTCATTGACGTAGACATGTAGCTACCAAAAGGTTTTCGTGCTACGGTTGTCTTCAATTCCTCCAAGAATAAGCAAAGAATTGAGTTAGACGAATATAACGCAAATATCTCACCATCAACGCTCTGTACTTTTGATTATTTGCCATGTAGCTTTCTTAAAGAAAGCCGCCTGACGCAAACAAAGCGGAATGAAGTAGAGGCTGAAAATATGTTTTACACACGTTTGCGCAGCAATCATCGACAGGCTGAAATATTAGCATCAGACTCTAAACAGGCTCAGAACAAATTATGGCCTAACTTTCTCAGGATTACAAGGGTGTCGCTAATAAGAACTGAACCTCAAGCAGCCACGATCAAAAATATTCCGTGGCAGGAAGTTTCGTGATGACCACACGAAAGTACTAAAAGAAATTTGACAGAAGTAATCTCTTCTTTTGAAAAAAATCAAGCTTAGAAGAGAAGCTATCAGCGTTTCTGTCTGATAATATGGCGCGTAATTTCGTAATGCGCACCGAGATCTTGCACACCTTGATATTTCCAAAAGCAACGCATCTAATTCTAGGGAACAGCCTGAATGAGCTTGGGCTTTGATGACAAATTTCCATCCACTGATTCCCCTGGGTGTTCAGCAGATAAAGGTAGGTGGTTTATGAAGAGCATCACTTCTTTACTCTTCCTTATTCTACGGTAAGAACATATAGTGGAATAAAATTCCCTGTCACCTATAAATGATGCACACTCGAGAAGATTAACGTGGTTTCCTTCTTTACATCTCAGGCTTGTGTTGCCGATCTCTTTTAGGCAAGTAATGCGAATAATGCATCATACAGGGCTTTCTGGTCCATGTCCGATTTAATCCAAATTCAGCAACATAAGTGGTGTCACTGTTACTACTGATTCACAAACTTTGATTCGTTTCCTAATTTCTCATTTGGATACATTTTTCGTTCCCCCATTTTTAGCATCCGCCATGCTGACCTACACCTTTAGGCCTCTCGTCAGCCTCCGAATCACAAGTCTGGATTTTGTAATTATAGGTTTCGCCTTTTATGACTGAATCTTTATTTCCCTACTGTTAGTTTGCATTTCTTTATTGTCTGTTGATTTTTAAGCTTTACTTACACTTCCGTTATTTCAATGTTGTCCAAAAACTATAAAATACGTTCATTTTAACTGCGGTGCTCGCGATATTTGTTTCAGCGACTTTAGAGTTGATAAAACAAAATGGTTTTCGGGTGCTAAATCTGGGATTTTTTCGGTCAGCTGTGTCATTTGATTCGCTTTCCATCTCACGACCTTTCCGAATCAGGCTGATGATGGTGCTCATTGTCCTTATCTACCTATTCCCATTCCCCTTCAGTATGTTGGTGTGGCTCGTCTTCTTTTGCTTGGCTCATCGGACAACAATCTCTTTCGACTTTCTGCCGCATTTTTCTTTTTCTCCTAATTGCTAAATCTATGTGCCCAATCAGTAGGTCTGCCTTAACATTCACTCAGCTGTCCCGCACCCATCTCCTTGCGATACCTTCAGTTTTCCGTCTCACTCAATATTATTTTTGCACCTATTTATTCAGATGCTTTTTCAATCATTCTGACTAATCATTTCACTTAGCGAAAATCCACTGACGCACTGCGTACCAGAAGGTTGACGTCACCAACCGGTCTCCAGTTTAGCAGTTCGAGCATATTTTCACTTGCAAATGACAAGTTTCTATTTTCCAATTCTTCTTCTCCCTAATGAGAAATTCGAGACAAATTTCACCCATCCCTGTGCTTTTGACTGCTTGAAACTTGTTTTTTTAAGACGGAGACAAAAAGTTGTTTTTTATGTAACTGGTCCTCATAACTTTCAATCTACAAATCGCCTAATGACCAGAGAGTTTAACCCTTCTACAGGAATCAGTTCACTTGCAATCAAAAAGGCAAATCAGAATACTCCAGTTAGTGTATTAAAAATCCAACACCGGACAACGAACGCGTCTACAGTGACTCTTAGCCTTGTTCTTATAGATCATATGGATAAAACGTTTGCATCTGATTGAATACCAGGTGAGTCAAAATCCCAGGGTCAGTTACCAGTCAGCATCAGAAAGCAATACAAGAACTACGAGAAAACGTACGCATGGTTTAACTAAGACCAGGCAACTGATTCGGGATAGTCCTCGGCGAAGAGCAAGAATATTTTCAGGAACCTTCCAGAATAGTCCAACATCAGATTAAATTCTCTGTGTGACAAGCGGAAAGATGAGAGAAAAAGGTCGAAGGCTAAATAATCGAATAATTAAAATGTTAAAGCATAATGACTTACACGGTTGACGATTTGTGCGAACAGCCAAAACCCGGCAAATCAACTAGTCTAAGCCTGAACTGGTCTAAAGAAGATTCACAAAAGCAGCAATACAATATGAACAATTGTAGCAATGACAACCTCATTCTGTTGCCCACTGTCGGGTGAAGACTATGGAGCCCAATTGGTTACAACTTTGCAAACAGTCTACCGGACAGTTTAGGATTTACGCCCGTCACCGAGAATACCAACTTGCCTATGAAAACATTGATGCTGCTGAATAAAGTTTCATTATTTAGGAATACTCTTTAATTTGAACCTATGAAATTTTGTGCGAACACTTAACGACACCCAACATACCAGTGCGAACTTCAGTAAAGTACCCGAAGGAACTACTTCTGGGCTTCACAAACAGTGTTCATGTCCGGTTTTTTAAGGACTTGTTTCGTTAGTGAGACGGCACTCCACTTCTATCCTTACTAGTGTATATATTAATGACCCAGTTAGAAAACGAAAAACTGACGGATTCATGGACGAAATTTCTTGCTTGGTTTCTGAAGAATGCACCGCATGGAATAGACTAGGGGAATTAAGGTACGCTCATGACTCACTGAACCACATGCCGGAGATAGAAACCTAGAACAAACTTGCCTTTCTCAACATGCAATTGACCAGGGGAGAAAATAGGTGCAATCAAAAGCACATTTACAAAAGAAATGGGTGGGATGGTTATTACGCGAATTCCTAGATTTTACCGTCGAACTTTGGCAGGTGCCTAGTTTCGTGCCTACACCTTACGGTGCATATGACTCCGATGAAGACGAGATAAAGAGTATGCAACCAAGGTTGCAAGAAAGAGGGCACCTTGAACAGTTAGTTCTTGTATATACGGAGCCCGGTAAACCTGAAGAACTGTTTACTTATCCCCAAGAGCAGGACGTTTTCACTGAATTTTATTCAAGGAAAAACTAACCAGAACGCTTAGAATAGCTATGAACATAACAGTTCCGGGCGCAAGGTTCAAATGAGTGATTTCTCACTCTCCGATGATTATCATCCTCAACAAAGAAAATTTGCTTACGCTGACCTCACTCAGGGTTATCTATTCATTCAGGTGTACGGTGTTGCATCTTACAGAAGTCTCACGATCAGGCATTTTGTCTCACCGCATTAAGGAACATCAGACGAAGTGGTTCAGTAGTGGGAAAAAGGGGCAATCAATATCTCTACGATAAGTCAGCTGCGGTTTAGTACACAGTGGACACAGGACGGAGGCCGAAGCTTTATTTGACATGCTGCACCTGGTCCCGGCCAGCTGGTGGGAAGCAGTTGAACTTGGGATTCTCTCTTCGAAATAAGCGATCGACATTTTTCTAATGAACCCACTCTGCAAGCACAAAAACGACTAATCCAGATTAGTTCAACTGTTCCATTTGAAAATAAAACGAAAAATGACCGCCGATAACAAGTACAAGAAGAAAATAGCCGAAACAAGATGAGGACCATTATTAAGGCAACTGGAAAACCAATTCACCTAATCCAATCCTACGTACCATGTCTTATTACACCCAACCAGTTGTAAAATACCGACTGCCAGTTAGCTGCATAATTTTCTTTTTTTGATCTGTAGGAAACTGACCAAGTATCACGGAAGATATTAGGTCACTCTCCAATGTCCAATGTTAAAATGAAGCCCTCCCCAATTTGTAAATTTATAATACCAATAAAATATTCAATAGAAATGACTGTTTAGATGGTTACCACATAGTTCATCCATGTGAACTGCTTTTATCGCAGAGAGACAACTGCTCATACCAACAATTTTCCTGCTAGCTAATTAACCAGTGTCCTGACAAAGAATTGGCAGCTAGCGCATGATCGATGTGAGAATTTCTATTAAACTCTAAACTGTGGCTTTTGCATGAAGCTTGAACCAACGCAGGTTGTTAATCAAAGGTATGTACTAGTGTGCACTTAAATCTAGAAACTCCAATATTGTCGTAAAGGTTCGAGCTTTTATAACTATTTTGCTTGGTGGAAAGCTTACATTCCTGAAAGTAGTGACTGAAATGAAAGCTAGTCATGCATTTTACATTTAATCTAAAACAATCTTCGGATAAAATATTAACGTAGTAAAGGTTATTAAAACCCTAACTGGGAAAACTGGGCAAGCAACAATCAGGATGAAACACCACCGCGTTAACCAAATAACCATATCGATGGAACGACCCAGTCAAAAAGAACCCGGGACCCTGAAGTTGAACGAAACAAGGTTGTAGTCTTTAACAGGAATAAAGTGGAGTACATTACACAGAACTTTCTGAATAAACATCCGTCTCCTCTCCTAATAGTCGGGGCAAAAGTGATAGTTGACGAGAGAGCATTTGGTACAAAACTGGCCTCTGCAACTTAATTAGTGCTGAAAGCTGATTTACAAAAATAAACAGGCCGGAAATGACAGTTAATTGACATATTGTCGGTACAAGCCAATAGAAGTGTCAGGTATGGAATTCCTTAAGAAATGTTCTTAGGGACAGGATGAAGAGAACGGTGGATTGCGAAGCAAACCGTTTCTGGATCCACTGTAAAGGTCCCTTAAGGAGTACACAATTAATCTATTCCGCCAAAAGTAGCAGAAATCAAGGTTGCGATACCGTTTGCTACTAAAGGCGGCTATGGACCTTCAGTAATATATCACGAGAATCGGACGAATTTTTTTGAGTAAAGGTCAGCCGATATATATTCTGAACTCATATACTGGAGCTTGACAGAACCGATGATGTGCTGAAATAAGGTCTGTCCACACATGTACGAACGTTATACTCTCTCTCATGATGTTTAGCTAATAATATACAATGTTTATCTGTTTCTACTGACTTATTCAACATATTGAGATATACACAATCTCTTGCCACAGGCGTTGAACAATAATTTATTTTTTATTTTCTATACAGAATCACTAGCGATTCAATACACATTCTGCTCTCTTTGTCATTGGCTAAAATCCCTAAAAAGAAGTCTGTTTTAACTGAAATATCAATAAAAGCAAACAGTACTGTCTTTACTCCCGCTGCATTAATACTGCCTCATATTAGTTTTCATCTGTTTGTGAACTTCGTGACCTTTTTAGCTTTTGTCCGGAAAAGTGTAAATATTTTTATGAACCGTGAAATAATCGGTAAACTGAAAGGCAAAAGATGAATGCGGCTTTTCTGATGTCCTTGAACAAGTCACTCAAATCAGGGGAACATCGGGCATGCGTTGCCTGCAACGCGTTAAATGCGTTCCATTAAAGGCGATGGAAGGATGATGCTGAAATCGCTGTGTACCCGCTGGTCATTTTATTTCCATTGAAAACCCCTTCTGAATTTTTTCGATATGTACTTCATGGCAGTTTACATGAGGATTCTACCAAAGAAAAGTGATCTCAATTCACGGTAATATGTGGCTCATTTGCCTGAGTTTTCAACGCTCTTTCCAGTTGCCAGGTACTGAATCAAGCGGTGATTCACAGGAGGAATTCGCTGAGAGATAGTCCATCAGTTTCCATGACCTAAATTTAGTACTACGCAGGTCTCGACGATCTCATTTGGGCATGTTGGATTGTTACTTCGAAGAAAAATGTAGGCATTCAGAAATTATATCCTACTGTATTTTCTGATAGGAATTCCATGTAGTTAGTTCTACATACGAACGTCAGTTGGAATTCCTAGGTCTCTATTACTGCTCTGTGCACATCATTAGAAAGTGGTTTTCGCAGAAATAGGACAGACTGTTCAAATCAAATTCAAAAAAGCAAAGTTTAGCGATTAATAATTATTTGTTGTATGTCAAAATCCTGACTGAACCATTTTAAATGGAAACAAAAAGGAAAGACCCGTGAATAGCCTGGACGTGAAAAAAATTCAAGTCACTAGGGATTAGGTAATTTCGGAACAATTCTAGATTACATTTTAGTAGTAGGAGATTGAATGTTTACATGATATAATTCACCATGTGATACCATCGCTCAACCCACCATAAAGAAACCATGGAAGCACTGTACAGCTGTTTCATCCTTGTTAGGAATCATCAGCAATCCATATCGACCGCGCCCGAACTGGGACGCGAACCCGGGACGAACGATTCTGAGTCGAACGCCTTAGCCATTACGCTACCGGGCAGGCTCTGAACGGTTTACTGAACTTCACCAAATGTATCAAGTAATCAAGCTCTGTTGGTCTTATCCAAAGCCTTCGTCGTACTTAGGCTACCTGCAGAGAAGTCATCTATCAGTAGGGGTCGATCGCTTGAGCTAACGGACAGTAACCGTGCAAATCAGTGACGGATAGGTGCAACATGCTCATGTGGCGAAGTTCAACAAACCGTTCAGAGCCTGCCCGGTAGCGTAATGGCTAAGGCGTTCGACTCAGAATCGTTCGTCCCGGGTTCGCGTCCCAGTTCGGGCGCGGTCGATATGGATTGCTGATGATTCCTAACAAGGATGAAACAGCTGTACAGTGCTTCCATGGTTTCTTTATGGTGAGTTGAGCGATGATATCACACGGCGAATTAATTCTTGATTAGCCTGGGATATTCTTCTAACGACACACCTTAGTGCAATTCCTTAATGTTTGTCATATGCGGTAGTACAGCTTATTGACACATGTATCCGATGTATCATCGAAACCCATGAAATCATTAGTATTTTTAAATTCCACCATTCTGTTTGAGTTTTTATTTATTCAAGGTTCCTGTCGATTATGTTGTAGACACCTCACAGTGGACACATGAATTTTTATGGTACGGCAAATTTAGATTTACTACAGATCTCCCGAAAATGTTTCTTTAATTTTATGTTACCCAGTTTTTAACTTGTAAAAGATGATTCCCCAGCCATCATTATGGTTATCATTGACATTTAGCATGAAATAATTTTTGCCAAACTCTCTAAAAAATTCTCATCCTGAAAAGGTAACTTGAACCATTGCAAATGAACGAAAAACACACCAGTTATCGAAGGTACTGGTTATTTCCCCGATAAATTCACCATAGTGTAAACTTCCTTTCCCGGGTTCATTCTTACTGTCGCAAACGTCAGTCAATCTCACCAACGAATCATTGGGCCATACTGAACATGGATTTAACTAGGCTCCCTACTTGTACTTTGGAGTGCATCCGTGTTGTGTTCCCGGTTTTATGTCATAGATAAAACGACCAAACTGATCCATTATCAGTCCGGTAAATACTGATAAAATAGTGGAAATTTTTCGTACCACTTTGGATTGCGAAGTAATTGTTCGAAAATTAATAATAAATTTTCCCTTACCGCTCCTACCTTTTATAGACACATTTGTATCTTTGCTGTTAAGAAATGTAGAATTGCCAACCTTATCTACCAAGTAATTCAGAATACAATCACCAGAACTTTTCCTCAGAAAAATAAAACAGCAGTCGCAAAAAGAAATAAGTTCATACTCATTAATGTTTCTGACACATCATTGCAACTAACATTTTTGCCTTCATCAGACACAACTTCGGGGATTTGTTCTCACAAACTGTCACCCCTTGATTTACAGTACAACGTGAACATCAATAGATACACGCTGAAGGAAAATACTTTCAAAAGCGCATCAGTTGCGTCACATTTTGTTGACCTTCCACGAGGTAATGCAGGTTAAATTTTAAAATAAATTAGTTTCAGTCATGATGTTGTTTCACGTTACTTTTGGTCAGTATCAAGTTCTCCCATGTCTCGATTCAGAGAATGCTCTCAATCCACTGTTCATCTATCAGCAGACAGGCGAATGAGATTAGACTTTCACTACCGCCTCGGAGTGCATTCTTCTCTGAGAGCAACAAACTGAATAGCATATGAAAGTTCTTTGTACAGTGCAAACTCAGGGTTGACGAAATGAGTCGAAATTGACTAGCTAAGTTGATGATTTCATCGCTGAACAATCGTGGAGACCGTACTTGAACACAAATTGCGTGCATTCTTATAAGGGTATCTTAGTATCGTTCGATGGACTACTATTGTCGATTACTATGATCTCCTAATATATGAGTGAAATTTCCATTGCATGAGGTTCATTTCACTGGTCACTAGACTTCCTTGTTATTTATACAAAAAACCAAAGCGAGTCAGAGGATTGGAAAGGCCAGATGCGGCCACCCTCGTGATGCAGTGACTCATCTTCTAATGATGCACTCCAAAAGTTTGCGATATTCAACGATTCATAGAAACGAAACTAAAGTTTCACAGACCGAAGGTATGCCCGGTTCTGTTTGGCGGCTCTTTGGGGCAGTACGAATTTACAGCCATGAAAGAATTTCACTCGATTACGACAATCTCAAGAGATTTGGCAATTCTGATTGAAAACTAATCCAGATTGCTTTATCCAAACTAGAGAAACCCGCGACAACCGTAATACTAGACAATACTGTCCAAGTAAACATATTATTCTTAATAGGCATCTACCCAAGCATCATTGGCAAAATATATATTCCCTCCTATGAAGTACGCGGAGGTCTTCTTTTTCGTACTGAAAAATGCACGGTTTTCTCCGTGCACCGTGCCACGTCAATACGACATTGTTGGTTATCCCGAATGCTATTTTTCCACACCAGAACTGATGGTTATTTAATTTTCCATTTCTTTTATTTTAGCAAAATGTTTAGTAGAAATTGATAGCTAACTCAGTTTTATTCACGACTCACTGCCGACCCAATTATTTGCTGTGATTTGGGGCAAAAATAATTATTAACTCCTACAAGTAGGTGAGACACCTGACTCCTCGGTCGTCAGCATCAGGTCAAAAACCAAAAGAGAATTGGATACGCGTTAGATTAGGAAAACTTTGTTGTTTCAGTGTTGTGATCGGTCACCTCACTAGGATAGTGAGATAGTATCTTACGATTTGCTGTAAAAAGTGGAAAAACTTATTTTTACCCTGGAAACGTTTTTCTTTTAATAAACATTAAATATCCTACCTGAAAACAACATACATGTAGATTAGAAGGTATTTTCCATGACTGATTTTTTCCAAAGTTATCATGAAAAAACTACAGAAATTAATCCCAGTGTCTTTATAGTCACTGTGAAACAAAGCTATCTCGGATGTGCAGAACGTTGTTTCAGTTTCGTGGTCTTTGAGCAAAGGAATACTCCCCAGAACCCGAGAATAACGAAGCACTATTCGTCAGTGGTTGATGTTAATCCATTTTCCTTGCACTGCCAAAGAGTGATCAGCCAAAGCTGGAAATCTTTTAACAAATCATCTGAAATTTGTCGGTCTTTATTTTTTTGGCACGAAGCAAATGAAACAATCTAGAGGTTCTGCCCAAGTAGTGTGCAATCTTTCACCCGTTCAACCGCTTTAATCAGGACTACGATTTAGACTGCTTTTTATTGACTTTTGCGATGCCACAGAAACTCAAAGCGAGTTTTTACCCCAGTTCTTGAATGTAGGCTAGATTTTGAAACTTAGTATAAAGAATGTTCTCCCATTTGGCCAGAGATAAGACCACTAACTTTGCCTATCACCATTCTTGAGGAGGTTCTGATCCGTTGGCTTCTTTTACCCGTTATATTTTGTCCGCTAAACGTAACCTCGAGACCGTTTTTTGGTATTTGATTGAGGGCAAGTCAGAACGTCGAAATAATTTGTTCCGAACAAAGAAATTCACTTTTCTGTAGGTAATTCATTGATCACAGTTCAGTGGTCATCGATTAATTCGTCCCTTACTGCTGTCCTCTACCCAAGGGACTCGTAAGGATACCGTCATTCTACCCAGATTCTTCCTACAAATTTATCTTATATTGCAACAACGACAGTTGGTTATATGTCGGAAAAGCGAAAGACATTATTTATGGCACAGAGTGTTCAAAACCGAACTGTGGTGAACGCATGAGTGACGTAGTATTGCTTGCTGACAGGTCCTAAAATCACAATCCCAGAATTGGCTGTTCCAGTCGTGCAAATGCTATTTACCTTGAGTCAAACTAACACTTGTGTGGACATTGAAAAACCTACTTTACACGTTCTAATCAGCGGACAGCAGATTTTCAAACAAAATTTCATCAAACAGTTTGGGACAGCTACCTTCTGAGATCAATCATTTTAACCTACGTGGCAGAATTTTTGTCCATCCCAATTCACTTTAACAAAAAATTTAGATTTGGTCGAATAATGCTTTACTGGTTGCACTATTTGCATGGGTAGTTTTGTCAATGTGTAATATCATCAAACCCTCAAGCTGACAGCACATAGCACAGCTTAAATCTGTTTAAAGTCCTTTCATTTTCACAGCACTTTAAGGTTGACACGAAATTTTGCCGTTATCTAAACCTACCCAAGCCATCCCATATACTCTGGTACTAGTAATAGCGTTTGCTCAAATGCACCACGCCCCCAATACAAAAACAGGAGTGAACGTCATTTTCAGAAAACTGTCGGTAGCACGTTGCCTTGGGCAGCTTTTTTCAAAGAAAAACACGAACGGGACTTCGACGTCAAATTTTTCACTTCAGTTTATTATTTTCTTCGTGAACTCTGTGCCCAATTTTTACGTTTTATGTAGCATTATTCTACCTCTTTTGTAGATTTTAGAGCAACTTAGTGATTTGACTTGATCTTCTACAACTTTTCTTAACCAATTACTCAGTAGATTAGCAAATCATCGAATGTTCTTCATAGCACGTGAAAAGACACAAAGTAATGATAATCACTGCTTTGCGTCAGAGCTGTAAAGATGCATGAAATGTGCTGATTACGAGAAAGCTTAGAGGGGAAAATAAGTCGGCAGGTTTGCTAAGCCACTGGTTGCAACATATCGAGATGCTGCGCTGACATGATTTTTACGTCCCGTACCTCTGCTCTCTATCACCAGATCCGTGGATGTTTGCAACAATGCTGCGCATCGCCGGAAACCATCTCTAGCATTTTACATGTGCTTCTTTGGCAGAAAATAGATGTTTACTTTGACAATATGGGGATCCCGGATTCGTATATAGTCACCGGTTCATCCAGTTTCTGTGTTGCACTGCATTCTCATCAAAACTGTCCCACACTTTTCATCAAAGATAGTAGAACCAGCAAATGTACTCTGAAAAATACCTTTCCGAATTCACTAAACAACATCAATCTCTGAAATCCATCGTTGTGCAATGAGTTTGATAATACGTTGGTAAACTAGTGTTTTACATCTGCTTACATCTAATTACCTATTGGGACTTGCACAGAGATAGGCGTTTATCGATAAATAGTTCAAAGCTGGAATCAGGCCTAAATAGCAAACGAGGTAATAGTCTTCCCCCTCAGGCTGAACAAGCTACCTTTTCATGTACTTCGAGTGCCCCTCCTTTTGGTTTTTCATTTTTCATCTTATTCCGAAACCTGGGTACGATTTAGTACCCTCATCGCCCTTGCAGACCACGGTTTTGTAGATCTGGTAGATCTTAACGATTGGATAGACCAGATCTACCAAGATAACAGAAAAGAAAGATAACATAGCAGAGCGCAAATTCATCCGCGACCGGATTGTAAAGGATACTGACCTACGATTTGCTGAAAAGCAGCTTCCCCAATGATTAATTATGCCAGAATCATTTTCCCTGAAAAACAACTACTCTCCCTGTCTTATGAACTACTGAACAACTGACGGAATAATTTGCAAATTCCATGAATATTAAGTTTATCTGTTCTTTATGAAAACCGTACTATCTTTAAAATAAACTGAATCACTGCAAAATTAGGAGCACCAAATTAAGAATACTTTTAGTTCCGAAAAAATGTAACACACATTGTGCACGCAACCAGCTGTTGCTTTGACCTACACTAGAAGTAGGATTGAACTCACGTATGTTATCGAAGCATCTAAGGATTCATCTAATGGACTCTTGGATTTTAACCCTCAAGAAAGCCGGCTTACATCCAGTGACCTTAGTGACAAAGATCTGAAGAACCTGAAAGGCTTTCTCACGCTGGTTTTGTCTTCGGTTTTACGGAAACTGAAATTAAAGTAAACTGACAAAACACGGCACTAGGGAGAAGTGACGAAAGTTTCAAATCAAATCAAGTAATTGCTTTAGGTAAACATTTTAGTGGATAATCAAAGAATCACGGTCATTTGTGTTTGTGCGTTTGCCTGCATGATACGCAACAGGACTAGACATCCCCCAGATGATAGAAGGGTCAAAAGAATTGAGTTATGAGTTGGTTACTGTAGTGATCAGTGACCTGACGTTATAGGATGTGTGCATGTGTGTAGTTATGTGACCAAAGCCTTGGCAAGTTAGCGGCGAGACTGGCCGAAACCTATCTTTAAAAATTGTATGTTGCCATAAGAACAACCAGGGAAACAAGATTACTCAAAAACCTGAAAACTGTTTTGTTTAAAATAATTCTACGACGACTGTCGTACAAGATTTCAGAAACTTCGTAAAGCAGTGAACGCCGGTTTGGTGATCTCTGTGTAACTGGATGGACTGCCCAAAAATTCGAAGCCTATCTCCTAGAAAGTTTGGCTTCTCGCCTCACTGAACTTCCAATGTACTCTGCATTCCCATTTAAGTTGGTTCATCGATTTGCGAAAAGTAGAAGCTTGGTGTCGATAATAATCACGGAAGAAAAACAACTTGTATAGTACTGAGTTCAGATGGGTAACCTTGTCTCTATTTTGCGATTATCGGAAATGAAGTCCAGGAGAATAGCATCTAAAAAATAATAGACAAACGTACACTGATCAAAGGAACTTGTGCTTGATTTCTTTTTCTAGGTAGTTTTCCGTGAGCAAGAATGGGAACCTAATTCCTATTCATATTGTGTGCATGGACACTAATTCCATTGATTATCATTTTATAAAATAACAACTGGAAGTATCTGGATCAAACCAGAAAGTGACCTCAAAACTAAGTCTGCTGAAATTAGGTTTTCATAAATTGACTGTGATTGTATGCTGCAATCAATAGGAGTTAGGTAATTGCCCTCCCTAGAGAAATAATTCTGCACCTATCATGAGGTTTGTTTAGTAAATTCGGTGAGTTGGCAAAGTCAGTACAACATTAAACTTCGATGTTTTGCAGAGTGTACAAATAAGATTCCTGAAGGTGTATCAGCACACACGAATTTGATTAGTTTATGAGATCTTCTCCATGATCTTTCAAAAACTAGAAACAAAAAGCAAAATTCGCACAGGCTTCGCTTGATACTGAGGGAATAAATGTCCACTAAGATCCAGTTTCAGAAAGGAGATTCACCGCTTCAAACGAGATCCAGACAAACATCAATAAAATTACAATCAAATTTGAGTGTAACACTCGCCTTGAGAAAGACTGCCCACGGTAGTCCAAACGTTGGCGCATTGTATCTAATAACAACGCTGTTAGTAACATTATAACATTCACAATAATCTGCGAATTTGTTGCACTAACGACACCTGATTATTTGGAATTTGACGTGATTCTGCGCTTACGGTTCAATCGTGGCAGCACGTGTGCTTCATGCCTGTCACAAAAGAGTAAACTACAGCTTTATAAGAATGAATGGAGATACCACATTCAAAATTGTTCTCCTAGGTTTTCTACATCTGTCAGGTTGGGACTATTGCTGTAGATCTTTGGTTTGCTGGTTTTCATTTGCTTGATAGTTTATTGCTGTACGGAGGGGGTGCTTAGAATTAGTAGTTGTTCTTATCTCGACAAGACTAATTGCCCCGGATTGCGGAAAACAAGAGAGTTTGAGTCCTGGGTCAGTACTTGGACACTTCTTTTGTTTTCATGCTCTCACAAACATTTTGCACAGGAATGACAAGAGGCCATAGAACATTTGATTTTTCCAACGAGCTTATCACCATCTTGAACAGATAAATTTCCGGTCTGACCTAGAAGGTCCTGAAGTTTGCAGTTAACATGGAAAATACTTACGTTTTTCTCACCAAAAAAAATTCAGGATTGAAGTGCATTTAAAAACAGCCTGCGTTCACTTTAGCCAAGTAAGACAAGAGAAGGGGCTTGGAGATTTCGGAAAGTTTTTATACCCAAACCCTTTAATTTCGCATTTTTTCGTAAAGAGGTAGTTCGATTAAGTTAAGAAACAATTTCGAATATTTTGAGTTAGGCCAAAAAATCAGAAATTGTTAAAAACCGATGGCTGTTGTTTAATCCTATTTGATGAAATTTCTGTCGCCTTTCTGGCCTTTGAAGTTTTATTATAATAACCACAATGATAATAATAATTTTCTACAACTTTTTATTTATTATCCAACAAATATATAATAGTTCAAAAAAGGGTCTGTGGCCACTGAATGGCAGCCGAGGTGGCATGTGACCAATGGCCAGTGGTAGCGGAAATCGCAAATATTTTTTCAAAATTCCGTGACGTTAACCGCTTGAACACAACTGGGACAACTACAGAATCAATTTGTCTGAATCTTATGCCCATTGTAAAGGTTTACATACAAATTCATTTTCATAGTCCCAAATTCTTTTGGGTTAGATATATAGGAAGAGAGAAAGTCTAGTCAGACTGCCATCTCCTGTGTTTACTTTGCTAATCATATCTGGTTCGAGTGTCAAAGTACGAAATGCAGACGAACATATGCATGTGATTTCTGATTATGCAACATCTTTAAAGATCTAAACAGAATGTTGCATCAATCAATGAGCAGTCTTCATAAATTTAGTTGGAATTCCATTCAGCAAATTCCAAACCAAAGCTTTCATGTGATTCACCGTGTTTATAAGGCGATGTTCACCATTTTTTATCGCTGCAAGGCTGTCCAACATGAAGTGGAGAAAAGTCAAAATAGCCAAACAGGTGGTGTTTTTATGTGGCAGAGTCTGCCATTAAACGAGCAAAAATATTAGGGTTGGTTATCAATAATGACCGGTGATTTCCAAAGACGGCCATATAAAGACCAAAATGAAGATTTAAAACGCATATTTAGTGATGTCAAACCTGCTGATGCTTGTCCGGCAGGGCTGGAAGGTAACCCGATAAACCACCTAGCCTCCATTTGCTGTTTCACCTGAGTTCAAAGAGCAGGAACCCTAGTAGAAATACGCTTCTCTCTTTTTCTATTAAACAAAATTAATCATAGGCGGTCTTCTCAATGTGTAACCCGATATAAGTGGTGACTACTGAAGGTGTTAAGCATCCGTAAGTTTAGACTGGGTGATTCCTGAAGACCCGTCTCGAAAAGAGTTGACGAAAATGATATTTTGACAGGATCAAAGTAACAATAGACGCAACGTGGGGATTCAGTGCTCGCCCGGAGAGTTATTCATTGGAAAGATCAAAGCCAAGTCGGTGTTTCTGGACGAAACTGTTGAACGTCAGGTTTTCCCTTTGACTCTGAACAAAACTATTATCACCCAAGAATACGGCGCGCCGATTGGTGTAAATTAGAGTTGTTTTTCTCTAAGACAAGGTTTTCAGGCCCATTTCTACGCGTAACTGCAGTTACATGATTTAGTGATGGCTTAAATAAATACCGGCCACTGACCGTCTGGTATGCGTCAAAACGATTCATTATCAACAATCACCTCGAGTTTCCTAGAGAGTTCCATTCCTGCAAGACTGTCCTACAGGCTTTGCTTGGATGGAGGTTTCGGAAGAGTGATGCGCCTGCTCAGGAATTGCGAAATTACGAACACACAAATTTCCAAGTGTATTTTTTATTTCGTTCAAGTGAACACTGCTGCCACTTGTTCTGCGAGAAAAATAATCCATTTTGAAGGCACTGCAGAAATTTCGTATCCAATTAAGATGAAATTATCGACAGTTTTTCCACTGATTCCATTACTTGATCACTTTTAATAAAATTCAAAGACTATTCCAGAGCTAATAAATGTTTACTGGTAATAGACCTATTTCAGTTTGGTTTTCATGGAACAGTCGGCTATGGTAAGCCATTGTGAATCCGGCAAAAGCTAAGCGGTGATTCTATTCAAAAGACAAGATTATAGTTAACTCTGGTCTTATTGACCGCGTTGATTTTACTAGAATTCACTTGCAGTTGCGATGAGTCGAAATAAATTTACGTCCCTATGTACCATACACAGATAATTTCATATAAATAAAAATTTCTACGAAAGGAATATTTAGACGAAAAAATTGGTTACGCAGGATAGGGGTAATAGCAAAAGCATCTAGCGCTGGTAAGTAGAGGCAGAATTAAGTCCTTTAGTTTGATGTTGGTATCTGGAGTGTAGCAACTAAAGTTCATACATACTTTGGTCATTTCGGTGAGGGATTGATCGTTAGTGAATAATCCAGTTGTTGCTTTTTCTCGTTTAAAGCACTACATACTTTAAGATTCCAACAATGTGAGCGATGGCTGATTTCGATAAATATGCCCTGTATCATCGTAATAATCTATCCTGTATGCAACGTGTTTGTAGAATCACAGAAATCGTCCGAGCTGTGACTGCTGCCACTAGTTAAAAAGCCTTTTGGACGGTAATAAACACTACAGAAATAAGATCGCGGACAAGTTGAAATTACAAAGGAGGCAACTGCATTAGTTCTAAACCTCTTCGAATTTGATTTACCATTGATTCGGTGGGAAGTCCAACGACAGAAAAAAGGAACTAAAAAAAACTCCAGTTGTCAGTTCTTGGTCCCGTCTGGAATTCTGCGAAAACTAATTAGTTTTAACAAAGTAGGTGTCCTTCTCTACCCAAAAAAATATTTTAGTGTATGACAACAGGCATTTTCTAACAGGAGGCTCACTAGCATTTTACTCTAAAGTAGAAAAACTAAATTAGTGAATTCTCCCGACAAAACTGTTTGACAGACTGTTCGAAAATTTATAAACATCAAATTGGCGCAAACTGTACAGCTGTGAGTCCAAACAGCTTACAACAGTGCCCTAATGCCAAACCACTTGTCGTTTGCTCGGGAACAAAAACTTTTGAATTGTTAAATTTATCAAAGACATATCCAGCATCGTATTTTTTTCAGTAAACGATGCCTCTTATGGAGGTTTTATAGAGTAAAGAAGTAAAACACCAAAAAACGCTACAGGTATCCAGGTTTTGAAACGTTATTGCTGCAGTTGTGGATAATCCCCATCAAAAAGTAACATCCACCCATTTCTTTTGATCACTGTTTAAAATAATGATCCATCGTTTAGAATTATTCCACTGCCGTGATAGTTGCTCTAGGAGTTGAAAATTATCACGGAATAATTAAGGCTCCAGTGGCCGAAAACTTATGGCATTCCATGAGTAGAATCTCGCAGGCTAACGAATCCATCATTCTTCCCAGGTGGTTGTGTGATCTAGAAAAGGTCAGTTTCTCGTTAAGCCAAGGATAAGTTTCCTAACCAAATTTAGATTACATTATTTTCCCCACCCAGTTAAAGTCAAGCAAGGCACAAAAGAAAATTTTGTCGCATTTGTCCGTCGTTTTGTTGCTCTTTATGTGACACTGCGTTTCAGACGGACCACACAGCATTCAAGCCACGAATTTTGACTGTCAACCATGATTTTCAGTCCCTAACTATTGATAACCCTCATCTGAAACCCATCCAAGAAGGCTGGAAACACCAGCCGATACTATAAACTAAACTAACTTCATGATTTTACGCTAAGGCGGAACCTGACCAGCCTTTTTTCACATCCCAAAAAATGATACAAAAAGTAGATGTGCATACATATTAAATGCCTTCCCAAGGCATCGGACGCGGCGTGGAGTAATTTCACTCATATCAGAGGACGAGTATCAACACGAAAGCGCTACACGTTATTGATCAGCCGATGTTCTCACTAGAATCCAGTGTTGTTTTGACGACACTGGTTGTCTAATACAGAAAGCTGCCAAGCACCCTCAGCGTATAGGGGCCAGGCCTCGTCATGATAAAGTGGTGCAGTACCAGTCGTGAGATTATTCACCATTTCCTTTACGGAAAGCAGTATTTCCTGATGGTGACACAAGTGTCCCAGTTTAGCGAAAGCTGTTCGGGCGTTTTCAGTTGTTGATATTATCTCACTCCCAGCAGATTCCCGATGTACTTAAAACTGTCGGCTATATCGAACTGACTGTCATAAAGTTTAAAAAGAGGGACAGAATGTGGCAATCTAACAAAAATCTCTCTTACTCCCAAGGTGTGAAATATACTTCTAACCTGAATACCTCAATCGCCAACCAATTCAAACAAAGCCATAGTGCAGTATTATCGACAAAGTCGAGGGCTATGTGAACGCCTAGGGAGACAATTATCATTAGCATTTAGAATACATAACTGCATCCTATCAACCGCTGAGGCGAAGATTTAGTCGACGGATCTAGCATCTGCACAAAATCCAGCCCGCTCCTGCCAGGTTTGCTCTTCATGCTTGTTGTACAGCGTGCAAAGAATGACACACCTTGGGATTGGGCTTATAACCATTTTATAAATACCATAGCGGAGTATCGTATCTGGGATGACACAGCTTGAAACTTTCTTACAAGCTCCATTACACCAATTTTAAGTGCAGCCAGGGAAAATGGGCCGGAATTTAGCGCTTGATCAAGATCTAGTTTCGTATTTCTTTGCGTATCTTCATCTCAGCAGATAGCTTGGTCGAAGCAGACCACAAGACTTGTGTCGCAACAGCCACCGATGTAGTTGGTTTTGCAAGCTTACTAAGTTGTGGTCCAAATTTTAAGGCCCAACTCAAGAGTAGCCGCTGCTGAACATGATAGGGCAAAGCATCATATTCGCAGATTGCTTTCCTCACACCTCACACAATAGTGCTTTGGATGAGATGCAACAACTTGTGAAATATTCCAGTGGCAACAACACATTCGACCAATTCGGGCTACCTCTGGGCGGGCCGGCATTAGCTTGACGTCTCGTTTTGAGCCACATTTCATTGTGCTGTCCACCACCGTAGATAAACCGGTGTGAGTCAAGTAGGCCTAGATAGTCAGCATAAACCCAAGGTGTCATGACAAGTCGGGTCAGACCATAACTATTAAAGTCGGCAGAATCCAACGCATTTTTAGTAAGCTACCAGCACTGATTTAAGTTATCCAGCGCGGCCACTTTTAGATTTTCAGCTAGCAATTGTCTCAAAGTTGAGAAGCAGCTCGGATCAGCCTGGTTTCCATCTTCTAACACTGGCTGCGTTGTGCATTGCACACTGACGCTGACATATATAAACAGGTTGGTGCAGACATGCGTAGTTTGGGTCGGTTATCCTCCAATAAGACTGGCTATTTTCTGAGCAGTTCCTTTAACTGTGACTTTTAGTGGTGTTGTCCATCTGGACAAAATTCCTGTGTAGAAAGTTTCTCATCTTAGTAGAGAATCGGCGTTCTGTTCGTCTCAAGTGTCGTCAAGTATACAAAAATCGTTGCATATAGCTCGAACTAACGAAAAGCTCAGGCTTGTCTACTTTTTTTCGCTGAAGGGTGTGATAGGTTCCAGGAACACTGACGATTCCTGCCGCCAGACATGTTGATTCTTCGGAGCTTTTCAGCCAACAACTAGTCCAATCCACAACATCTCCGTTCATATATGACATTTCTGGAGAGTAAAAGAATATGAGCATGCTACGTATTCGAACGAACCTTCTAGGATAGCTGTTATTTTCTAAACAACACTTAAATTTCCCACACAGTCCCGCAAATGTTCCACGATGGAAATTTGTCTCTCTTCGGTAATATTTATTTGGTTCTGGATTTTATTGCACGAGGTAGAAAATTCTAAAGTTAGGATACTTCCCCTTCGGTGTGGATCAGTTAGTACCACGTTTTGCTGCATTAAGCATCCATCCAAATAAGAAAGATTCCTTCTGTCTCTCACACCCTTGCAAACAGATTGCTAAAATGGAGCCAGTTAAGTTCTTGTAACGGTTCCATAGTCAAACCGTTGTCTGAAAATATTACTGATTTATGTTGCATGGGATACAAAGTTATTGAAACCATTTCGGGGTCAGGTTCATTCACGAATATCGACATGAATGCATTCGCAGGAGCTGGCTCCAATGGACGGCCGAGTTTATTTTTGTAAGTAACCTTGATGAAATAAAACCATACATGCATAGGATAAAAAACCAGTTCGTCTAGAATTTTCGTGGCTTCAGAATGATGACAGATTTCACTGATGCTTCTTTTGATCAGTAGATTTTTGAGGAGCAATTAACGTCCGGCTTTAAGGGGGTCTAATTTTTCACAAAACTGAAATGGATCACCCTGTCTATTACGTCTAATCAACATCCTAGTTATTTTACTCTGTCCAAAGTTGGTCACTTTCAGTATGGGTCCAAACGTTGATCCTGATATGCAGCACATACGAAGTACCTGAGACCCCTTGGTTTTAACGGATCATGTAGAGCCTTCTCTACTGCGTTTTTCTTCCACCATCTCAGTAAAACTGACGATCTTTCTTTCGGTAGACTATGCAGAATCCTTCTCGTTCTGTTCGATATTAAGACGTTTCTCATTCAGAATATCTTTCATTCTTTTAACGTAATCGCCTTCATCTAAGAGAATCAAATATGAAACGCCGTACTTGAGAAGAGAAAGAAAAACTCAGCCCTTTGCTAGGATGAACAATCAACCAGCTCGAAACCTCGATATGCATAAAGCCAAAATATGCAAATGCTTCTTTAGTCGTCATCTGCTAGACAACAGCCAGTTAGTGAACCGTACTAAAGTGTTGCTTTTTCATACGAACTCGGTACCTAAGACTGTTACGGTTCACGAAGGCCGCATTCTCCCTGGGAATTTAATCAAAGCTGCGTACATAACAGGAATTTCTGGCACTACACTTTTTGTCTCGCAGTTGTCAGATACCCTCTCTTTTCAAAGCTTTGGACTCGGACTGACCACAGTCCCGTCGGTTACCGACAGCGTGGATCAATCGAAGATTGTACGTTATCAGGCAACACGCCTGTGGGCTCAAGCCAAGCGTTGGAACTCGCTTGCGTTTGCATGCGGCTAAGCTGTGGGCACAAAAACACCAATTTCCAAGTTAGTGCAAACACCAGAAATAGGACAGGGTGCATGAACTTGACAGCAAAAGCTAGTCATAATTCCGTATCAGATGAGTCTCAAAACGACGTTAAGTGCTTGGCTGGATTCTCACACGTCCTTTCCTCCGAATGCCCCAAATAAAAAAGTGTGAATCCAGAAGACATAAACCGCGCAGAATTTCGAGAGTCGACCACGAACAGCTATGAATAGAGAAATATAGAGCGGTGGAGAAGGCTGTGGACAACGGAAATAGCCGCAGTCCTTACCCATCAACCCACGATGATCAAATGTCTCCAGCTCGAAGAACCCAACAACTCACTGAGTCAATCTCAGCAACGTCTTCCATAGTATCTGGAACAGCATTCTACGTAACCTTTCATCTGACATACTACAAAAATGGACAGTCCGTTTATGCTTTCATGTAAGGCAACGCAATTAGATACCGGTCCTCCCCCAGCAATGTAGGCTATCCAAGTTTTGGGTATTTAGGGATGGTGCGGAGCTATTAGCATTGGAGTTTACAAACTCCTCCGAGCGGTCCGCGAAAAGAAGTAAATATACAAGGACTGTCATGAATCGGTGACGTTGCTGATTTACAAGAAAGCTGGTAGGTCCTCATACGACAACCACATGTTGCTTAGACTGAAAAGTATAGCATCCAGACAGCTCGAGGTCATTATCCTTCACCGGATATATGGCGCTGGCAAAAAGCGTACTCTAAAGAAGCAATCTGGTCTCTGACGTACTTGAAGCTGTATCGATCACACCTTCATATGGCAGGTGTAAGGTCCCTCATCTTCATCTCCCTCATTCTGCAAATGGAATCCAACTGACTCGGAGTAACGGTTTTTGACGCTGATCTAAATCAACAAGAGAAATTCATTTCTCTATCGCAGCCATTGAGACCAGACAGCCGAAAGTGAATCCATGTTTCCGCCACCCGTCCGCCTGAGATCACTACGAGAAGTTGGTTTTCATTGGTATCGCAAACTTTCACTCTTTCTTTTCATCTTTGTGGTTGGAATGACCACAATCCCCTAACCTGATGTGCGGACAGTGGTCCAAAGGGGGATAAGTCCCAATGCCAAAAGTGCAAGGATACTGCGCCTCGGTGCGATGAGTCAGACAAATATAAAACCCGATCATCGCCGGAAGAACAGAACTGACAGGCAGTTCCCGCTGGTACCATTTAAGCAGCCTGTGGGGTCGGAATTCGGTCGAATGCAACCCAGAATTTACCAACGGGACCAGTCGAAAGCCATGGCTGGAGAACGGGTTGAAAGTGGTCTGATTTTTGTGGCAAGCTCAGAGGTGAAAGATGAGCGTTGATCGAAATGAAGTTAAGGAGACAGTGATCCCTTTCGATCGGAGGAATTGGCAAATGAGCTCCAACCGGAACAGAACTATATAATTCGTCTGACTGGGATAACCAAACGAGAAACAGTCGTGCTGACTGGTCAGAGGTCACTGTGGACGTTCTCGCCTGATTAGGCAGGTTAGAAATGAACTTTGATTTAATGTGACCCAATGAAGCTGCTAGAGTCCGCAACGGCAACAAGTGACAATAATATTTGCTCAGATAGCAAACCTTCAGACTCAAATTAAGCGTATAACATTACCTTCCTTAGTGAGAACTCATGTAGTTTGCTTGGATCGTTCGGTCTTCTGGTCGATAGTGCAGGTACTTTTGGCACGTCTTTCGTACCTTCCGTGTGCAAACTGCTGTTACAAGGCTGGATTGGTTCTAAGCAGAACCTTGGTTCTGCAGGAGAAGAACTGGGTGAAGCTAATAAATGTAGTTACTGAACAGATGCATCCCTCCAAGTCTCAGGTCAGAGGTGCATGCTACAGAGCGCGTCCCCGGGTTGCGGATAAGGAAATGACCCCTCATCCAGGTGATTCCCATGAATAAGGTAGGCTCAAGCCCACTAAATAAGTGGCAGCTGAAAAGCAGTGGCAGCGTTGAGGGCAAGGTGAATTTTCGCCTTGCAAACGATCTCCCCAAAAAATACCACAAGACCCCGCTGGTGGCATTGCGACTTGGCGAATGTGACCCCCAACCATTTTAGGCTAGTGTCGCTTGTCAAGTACCACTGGCCCATGAAGATTTTCCAGAAAAAGCATATGAGCCAATATACTGGCCATCGGCCGGTCTGGAATGAATTTCTTATCTTGCGGAACCCCCTTTGTTGCACAAAGGCTGGAGGTGCATCCTCTAATAAAAAGGTTTACTCTGGACTGGGCAGCTGAGTAGAACAACAGCCCACAACATCCTTAGCCAAGAATATGCTGATCTTCGAGCGAACTTTTCTGACGCTTCTCTAATTTGTGAAGGCTACCTTCCACGGTGCACAAGTGTCTGTCATTCTACCAGCTTGTGTTTTCTCTTCTCACCCCACCTCCTTACATTCTTCGGGAACTGCAGTCAGCCATGTTAGTGGTAGTGCCACTACTCCTTACCTCGTTCTCTCGCTTGCTTCCTGTTAAGATCAAAATCTCGCCGAACTCGCTTGCGCCGGCTGATGCACTTCTTCGTCCCCTTCAACTACTCAGTGTGCAAACAAGAATGCATATAGGTAAACGGGGTGTGTGGATCATAAACTGGAGACCCTAGCCATTGATGTATCGTATTCAAGAAACTAGCATTCATGATTCCAGCTCCTTTACGCGACCGACTTGACCATCTAATCCCTCTGTGAAGTCTTATTTGCACCTCCCTGGAGACCCTGAAGTTGTAGCTTCCGGTTTCTGGCGACTGTGTGGCTCTCAGTGAGAGGGCTGAGGCTGCACTATTTGATTAGATCCATGTCGACACCCAGATACGCGCAATGGGTGAAGAGGTTCATGCAAAGTAAACAACCGTGGCTCCGATAGACGAAAACTACTTGTCTTCTCAGCGTACAAACCAACAGGACACTTTCTTTAAAAATCTCCGCCGCCTCTTATGCACTCCAAGTCAGGGTGACATCGTGTTTTTGGCAGGAGACATGGATTCTATTAGTTGGTCGGCTGTCCTCGAATGAATCCCCTTTGGTCTTAATTCCTGTCCTTCTGAAAGCTGAAAGCAGTTGTTGGCTTTCTGTTAAGACCATCAGTTCTTTCTTGCTAGTACGAGCTTTAGACATTCCAGTCTCCGGTACGCCACATGAGGTCCACTCTCTTCGAATCAGCAGTGGACCCGAATCGACAACATTGACAGTAACTACAAATGGCCGGGCTGCTTACAGGATTGTCAGTCATACTGTAGCACTCCCCCGAATCTGACCATGTCTTAGTATGCACTAAACTGTTCATGTGCCTATCAATCGTTTGATGTGCACGAGTTGGAATGCTATGGCTACCGCCAACTGGAAACATCAATTAGCACCGGTTTTTAAGAACGTTTTATATTCAGCTGGCTTAGTTATACGTAGCCTGATCCGTCACGCTGCAGCACATTTTTGCAGCATCTTTGCACATGCCAGTCCGTTCCGAGTGGTAGCGAGTAAAATGAAGGACGGAAGGTAACGAGACGTTAACTCTGCGCTGACTAGCATAGGGATGGTGAGATCCGGTGGTTTCAACAATCTCTTAAGATAGAATACGTTGCCACCATGGGAAATTTCTGCAAGCTGTTCCATCTTATTCTATCTACCGGTGGAAAACCATTAGGTGACCGAAACGATCTATGAAGCACAATGTTTGCTTATCCACAATCCGCAGCGACCTCTTGCATGTTTGGTAGAGCACTTCCAGGCAAAAGGTAGCTGACACTCAGTGTCAGCGCTTGCTGCAGCTTTTCCGGCAAGCGTCCAGTGGCCTGTTAAAACAGATCTACCAACTAAGACGGAGATCCTCAGAGGAATTCAGGCTTTAGGATATCAACAAGCTCCGGGCTCTGATGGGCTCTCCCCAGTTCTATTCAAAGATGGTGGAATGTAACTTATCCCAGTTCAATTCTCGTTCTCGAGAACCTGGCACCCCTCGTAGTGCGGGATTCGATCGTCGTCTCCATTTTCAAATCAGCTTGAGCAGTGGGCGCGCTAATCATATGGGTGTTCGCCTTATCTGCACAGCGTCAAAGCTGCTTTCGTTCGTCATTTTCCACTGGTTGTACACACTCGTGAAGTTCAAACTCGTAAGGAATAAGCCAAGCTTCGCGCTGGTCATGGATACGTTGATCAAATTTCCCCCCTCCGACAAGTGGTAGAGCGCGTTTTACCTTCCAAAGGCCAACGTATTTTTGAACAATCTAACAGCTTTTGACATTGCCGATATGTCTGCACTATGGCACTATTTGTTGAGAAACTGATTTCCTGAGAAATATGTATCGATCCTCAACCGGTTGTGCCGTCATACGTCGGGCCTTGTTAGGGCTTATGGTCAGCTTTCTCTACCCTTCGTTGTCTTCAGTGGAGTAGGATAAGGCTGAAGGACTTGAGGAGTACATCGAAAAATCCTTCTAATTGTGCATAATAGACCGTTAATGAAATAGCGTTGTTGGTAGATATAATTCCCCAGTATTTCGACTGCCGTGGGTAGTTTTCCACTGTGATCTGGGCTGGTGCCTCCGCTTTCCTGGTTGCAGCCTAACAGATAAAGATTGCTGTCTGTTGCAGACGCTGAGAGGCATGGCTCAGAACATGAATCACCGGCGCAAATGTTATTTAGCTTGTCTATAGGACTCATCCTCTTAAAAATAATCTAAAACAGCCAAAATATCACAGTGTTCACGGTGAAAACAAGAAAAAACAATTGGTTTCTTGTGGTTTATTATTCAGCTGTACTTTATTTATCACCTTCTGCGGAGTGCCAGTTACATGTTACGTTGGCATCACGCTTGTCTTCAAGCAGCGTATTAGATATGTAAACATATATCTCTCCAAGTGGACGTTCTTGGGTTAAAGCGTCGTTGCGTACACAAAATACTACTTACGTTTACCAACTTGAGGTATCCGTGGCGTCGGTATGACATGCGGTCATCTAGCAAAAGCTGGTAAGATTAATCTTGCTATGTGGATCAGAATAACAGCAACTCCAAGCAGTACATTCATGAACACTTGCCTCCGAGTACGAATTGAATGGGCTGGTAGAATATTTTTCAGCAATTCAGAGATCAGACGTAAGGAAATCCTCCTCAGTTTTATTCTTTGGAAAACATTACAATTCTAAAAAGTAGTTCATCATATGATATCGTCGCTGAAGTCACCATTAAGAAACTTATTAGGAATCATCAGCAATAATGACCCCCAATAAAGATGAGATAGTTATGCGATGGTTCCATGGCTTCTTAATGGTGAGTTCAACGATAATTTCATTTGGTGAATTATTTCATGAAAATATTCAAACTCCCACTACAAACCAATACTAATTTGAAATAAGTTAAGGTATTTGGGTAAAATTGCCCACGTCCACTGAGTGTCTGCCTCGGTATAGCCAGTACTCTGAGAAATTTCTTTGCCCAGTTTCGTCGAACACCTGGAATTCTCTGTGTTACACATACTGGAATTTAGTGAAATACACATTCAAAGTCATTGGCTGTGCAGGTAAAGCGAAGCAAGAATTTTCCCGGAGAAAGGCAGTTTTTGTTCAAAAATACTTGAATCTTCGACTTTAGTCTAACTGGCCCTCGTCAGAAGAAAGCCAAAGCAGGCTGGTTAATGAACTTGTAGAATATGCACTGCTGATATCTAAAGTAGAAAGATATTAGTTGCTTTCCGAAATTAACTTCTAAGCCATCCTTCAAAACTAATGAAGCGATTCCAGGGCAATATTTACCAGATGGTTTGGTCCTCGCCTACATGTAAATAATATTCTTGGAAGACGAATTTGTTCAAAAAAACAGTGTTTATATGGCACCTTGTCACAAGAAAACTATCTAGCCTCTTTTTGGGAGCATGGAGAACTTCGATCCAATCCATTTAGTGAAACAAATTTTCATTAGGTAACCCGATTAACTGGGAACTTCCTCACTCGTGAAGGCGATACGGGTTCATACTGCGTTCCGAGAGATCTACCGAAACTTCACGGGAAAATCTTCGGTTCCATTGAATTTACAGGTCATCAGTGAACATGTCCATTTTTGCCTCCACAAAATCAGCAGGCTTGAAACGCTTGGCACGTTGCCTCATGATAAGAGTAGCTCATAACACCAGGTTTTCTGCATGGACACAATATTGAAACCATGAAAAGTGCTATTTCCTCTTATATTTCAGTTTATTTTTCCCCAAATTTAGGTTGCTGAAATGCCCCAGCTAGTCCTGTACTTCAAGAGGCATTTGAGCAATGTTAGGAAATTACATTCCGTTAAAATTTTGATTATGTTCCTTTCCGTGAGGCTAAATGACATTTGTTTTGAAAGCAACACGAACAAAATTAGACCCAAGGTAATGGTAATGTCTAAGGGAACGTGAATTGCTGTTGTTATTAACGAAAGTTCAAGTCCAACAAATTTAGTCAACGTTAGTTTTATTGAATTCCTTTCTATCTTTTCGCATTTCTACGATCTAGGTAGGGTTTGTGGAACTTTCATACCATGTTTGGAATTAACATCTACAATGGTTCTAAACTGAACCGAACTGAACTGAACTGAACTGAACTGAACTGAACTGAACTGAACTGAACTGAACTGAACTGAACTGAACTGGCTCTTAGACGCATTGAACACCTAGCCAAAACTGTTTGGGTTTGGTAAAATTCAGGTATTTTCCGCGACTGATTCACGGAAATTGGTCCGTGTTGTCAGACTAATGGGATTGTCTTGTGAGCATTTCAAATACCACTTTAGACTTGACAAAGGAAGTTTCAACCGAACGTGAGGGATTTGTAAAAGCAGAATTGAAATTCAACCGATTTTTACAAAGCTCACATTCACTACTATAATACAAAGCGCGATTATTTCGATTAATTGTCAGTACCACATAGCACTTGGGGGCAAACTAGTTCCAGAGGTAAGTTTCACAACTCGCAAAAAATGAAGTTCCCCAGTTTTCTAACAGGTAAAGGTTCGCTTTGAGGATTCTTGATTAGTTGTTCTCTTTATTTGTTAACGAACTACCCTAATCAAGTTGAATCTTTTTGCTTGTAACTAGAGCGAACATGTGTACCTTCATCTGTCGAAGACTTTTATTTGCAATACAAACGTGCCCAAAAATGAACCATCCTAGCAATTGCTGGATTGTCGAAAGGAAGCGTATTATGATTAGATAATGTACACTTTCACAAGTCCTGGTCTGAAAACATCCCTCCTTCGGTTTTCATTTTTGTGCAAACCAATATACAAGCACTGTTAGCACTTTCTTTCATAAAATCAAATCAACCAGGAGAAGTTAAATGAATGGTCCTAGTCATAGAAGAAAACAGTGATTCATGAGAAATATACACGAAATTATTGCATTTAGAGCCGCCGTTCTGGATGGTTCGGTCGGAGAAAAAGCTCGGGAACATGCGATAGTATCTGCTGATTTTAAAACTCCCAACGAGTTACTGAACAGAGCAACCCGCGATAATCTGCCCAATTTATCAAATCCAAGGCTCTGTGTCAGGAAATTTGATCTCAGTGATTGACTTGTCATTACGTGTGCTTACAATTCGTAATCCAAAGGGATGACAAACGTCGCTGATCCTTTCTACATCTGTTCAAGACATCAAACATAACACAATCTAAAAACAAATTATTCCCATCAAATTTCTTGTAATAGTTTTCGTTGCCCGTCTACCCACCAGCACCAGCAATATCGTTACCGTTAGAGACAAATCTCCTGATGAATATCTGGTTTGCAAATTGCCGTGTTCCTTAGTATCCCTTTGTTCGTTCCATGTCGAGCCGGAACGATAATTAACCATGCTTAGTTTCGGACTGAAACACAAGTAGAATTCAAGTAACTGAGTTTATCTAACGAATAAAAATAAGAAAGGTATCGTTTTAAGTGAACATAATGGCATCCGATTTTATTTGGACAACACGTTATTTTTCATACAGGAAAACTTGCCAACCCCATGAGCACCGTAATATAAAAAAGTCGTTTACGCCGTTTGTAAGTCAAACTGACTGAAAAGAAAATCCGCATGTTTTGTCTACCAGATGGTACCTTTTACACCAATCGTTGTGCGCTGCGACTAAAAACTGCTCGAAGTTCTCCTTCAGTCCATGATGGAGTACCATTAAAATATACAAAACCCGACCAGTTTTCTTGTACGACTGAATCACTTTTGGTAAGATGGCATGCTCATATCAATCTGTAATTCAGCAATTTACTATCATTTTCAAAGTACGCCGCTTCATTGAATCCATACGGGTTTAAACATGAAAAGTATCTATAGAAGTATATAGAATTTCCCGTTTAAGTTTCAAGTGAATCTCGCATTTTGCAATCTGATTGGTATTTGATGGAAGACCCACACCCTAAGAAAAGAACAAGAGATTTCCTTTAGTGTTAAATGAAATCCCAAAACAGCCTTGGATTAGATGGCGAATCACACCGGAGATAGGGAATAAATGAACTTCATGGATGAGTGGCGCAATAAAAGAAGTTGATTTCGCTTCCTTCGGTTTTCATATGTGGTGTTCTAAGTAAGAGTGAAATTTTACATTGCAAAATTTCGACTGACAGGCATGTGGTTGCACTCGTAGTTTTCACTCATTTTTTTTATTTCCTACAGGAAGCACGTAGTCTTCGTCATGCAAGTGGTACACAAATGGCTCCACTCTCTACTCCCCGTGCATCGAATTAAATGCTCACATATCTGTCGACCAATGACATCTTGCCCAACCAATCTTCAACAGAACACTGTGATTGGACGCACAGTGATCGTGAAAATTTTCGACAAGGTCTCAGGGAAACGCGTAGATCGTCCGGCATGTTCGTCTCAGCCACCTAAAAATGTGCAATAACAAAGGTTGATGCTTTCCTGAGCAGTGCATCCCCTTGTTAGCAATACAACTGTCAGTAATCAATCAAAATTACCATCCCACTGACCGAACAACATGGGAGAGTCTGGAGACGATCATTGCAAAGGTATCCTAGAAAATGACTCAAATTTTCAACCGCAACCGTCGGTGAAAAAAAGCTTCAAAAATGAATTGCTGATATTTTGCCAAACAACTACAATTCGCGGAGTGACACGCGTTGTGACAGCGAGGAACAAAACTTTTCGAATTGTGTGGGTCTGTTCAGTGATTGCTCTGTTTATCGGTTTGTTCACTTGTATGTTTTTCCTTACCCGCCAGTATTTGGAATATCACGTGATTCATCCACCACAAGTTCTTCGAGATACCCCTTCTCCGTTCCCGTCAATAACATTATGTAATTTAAGACCTCTGGCATCTAACGCCACTGACATTCTGGAAGAACTGAACCTGAAAAATCCCCGACAGTTTGCAAGTGATGTGAACAAATTTGCTGCTAAATCATACTATTATAACAAAGATTTTCTGTCATATCAACTGGTGAGCAGTGCAATTTCAATGGGAGGCTATCTGGAAAGTCTTCCAGCCAACGTAACTCATATACTTGGCCACAATCGTTCAGATACGATTATTCATTGCATGGTGAGTTTTAGTTCTTGTGAAGATATTTGAGTGTTACCTCAATTTCGGTCCAAACTGATCACGGCTTCCCTGTTTAATTTCTCACATTAATAAAGCTACCTTTTGCCAACCATACCTAACAATCCTTGTAATACTTTCAGTTTTTCTCTAAATTTTTCGACGTCTCACCTCTAGCTATCAGAGCAGATGAACTATGCCTCCTAAAAATTGGTATGGCGGTACAAAGTAGCAGGGATTCCATGATGAGATGCAAGATCTAAACCAGTTTCGAACTAAAGACATTCGTGAAATTCAACATTGGTTTGCATTTTAAACGGAACTTCTGCAGACAGTTCATTATTCAGGCTTACCAAGAATAATTTCATGCTCGTCAGAATGGAATGTGTAGTTTCACAAACCCAGTTGATTCGGACACAACCTTGGGTTGATGAGTTGACCTGTTTCAGAGCCTGTACCTTTCACGCAGTTTCTTTATCACGCTAAAATGAACCAGTTGAATATCGGCTGAATAGGCACAACGGAAGTCAGGTTGTTTGCTCGAATGGATTTTCGTGCAGAAGTCACCAGGTAAAGTCGCTGGTTCTACTCGGCTTCTATCTCCAAGGTCCAGTCATCAGCTATCCAAAGACGATGGAAGTTGCAGCAAATATTGAGCGGTTAATATTTTATCAATATTGTCATCACACTATCAAACTACTTGAGAACGCATCTCCAGATATATACTAGGACACTTCACATTTTCCTTGTACCAAAAAGCCGATTTGGCACTTTTAGCGTAGCAGTGAACCGATCAGGAACAGTAGTGAATAACGAAAGCTTACAATGACCTCACTCATCTTAAGAAAGAAATGTTTTTACCTAAATGCAGCGGAAATCAGTCAACGTTGGTTTATTTCATTTACGTGAATTTTCTTAGAATGCAGTAAAGATTGTGATCGTATTCCTGTGAGGCGACCTTTTAGATGTTTACGTTGCAAAACTCGAGTTTCCAGTCCAGGTTACAAACACGTGTTTACCGTTGTTCGAGAGTCACGCATACAGTTAGCATTACAAATGACTGACGTTTTATAGCATGCAGCATATTAATCGTATTCTGAACGAAAAATAAAGTTATGAAATGGAACATATCAGCGTTGCTTCCTACAGGTGATTAGAAATTCCCCTAGGAACATCCGATTGCATCTGGGATCCTCTAGAGAAGACATATAGCACGTACTATTAAAAGAAAGGCAAAACATTGTTTTTTCAGCATGCTTTGCATTTGTTGGTGCAGATACGCATTCACTGTTTGTTGTTTGAGCGATGATCTGCACTTACGGACAAGCAAAATAACAGAAATAAATATAGAGCAGCTTCGTGTGATATTGTATTTTTTTCAAAACTGGTGAACTAACAGTTTGATTATCATATTTTAAACTGCTACTTTTGCTGCCAAAGCCGTATACTCGTAGCAGCAGATCATTTTTAACTACATCTGATTACCATTTTTGCGGGAAACACATCTGAGAACGCAGCAGTATGTCGATTTCTCTGACGGACGATTATGACATATGTTTCTTGTTACTGAACTCGTTTTCTTGGCAAGCGCGTTCTGTTTGAGATTTCTGACTAGATGACTGATTTTGATGGAGTATAATTTATTCCGTCTTCTCGACAATAATCATAATCTTTTTACCATTAGATCATTAACCAGTGCCTATATCAGTTCTCAGATCGCACGGAGGTGTTATTCCCGAAGTACTTTCAAAGTTTAATAAACTATCAGCTACACGTATCAGCAGACCGTATTTGTGTGCGCATGGGTCAGTATCACAAAAGTTCCTGGATTTCATTTTTTAACATTGATTATTTGCTAAAGGAATGAAGTTTCGTTTCATGTAGAAGAAATTAGCAATAATTTATTCTCACAGTGAATGGTGTTTGAATTAGGTATATTTCCGTCAGATTTTTTATACTGTGCATTATCTTACTATCAGCAAATAACAGAAAAACCCAGTGACTGAAGTTTGTTCTGAATAGACGGTCATCGGCCTTATGGTTATCATACAATTGACCTAGGGAATTATTGCAACCAATATTCGTCATCATCATCGTCCAATAAGCATAAGTGTTTAGCTCAGTTTAATGACATGAATCTCACCCATACCTATATGTGAAGTATCCAACCATTAGTTGAAAAAAAATCAAACTCGTATGCGGAAACACTACAAACGGAATTTGTTTTTGAGTATCACGATAAATTCAAGTTAGAATGTGCATGGGATGTAATGTTTGTTTTCCGGTCTCAGTTAAGTGAACTGGGCGCATCCACTTCAAGTTGGAGTAGGGCAATTCATGCAATCGATCTGTATTAACTCGGTAATGTTGTAGTCAAGGGACACTTGATCGATTACTATCTGAAGCTGATGCAAAACGCTCTACTTGTACCTTATATAGCCGAGAGGCTTCTGGAAGTTTTACATTCCTGGAAAAGCCCTTGTACTTTATATATCCTTATGTCCTAGTTTGGACAACAATCCACTTTGCTATGGTTTAAAGAAGAGCAAACTAAAGTTGGGCAGAAAATGAAATGCTCAGAGAAGGTCAGCTTGTACTGGAAATAAACTAAAACAAGTACTTAGAGGTAGATTATGATTTCGCTACTCTCAGCAGCAATCAGTCTCATGTTTTTGGTCATTACAATGGGAATTTTAACAAACGGAGCTGCAGAAAACCATCCCACTGATCACTCAAATAATAAGGTCTCTGCAGCACTTGATGGTTGCTTTGGTGTACCACGCCGAATTAGACTCCATATGTTGAGGCCCTTTGCTTGCTAATTAAGTTCAGAAAATACCAGGTCTCGACTAATCGTTCACTGCACCATTGGATCAAATTTGCCCAGCGAAGGAAAAGCTGATGGTCACCAGACCTGTTGCCGCCGATAATTTTCTCAAATGAGAGAAGACGGAATGCGAACATCTCAATCGTGTATACTAGTATTGCAAGACTTAAGAATTCTCAGCTGGTTAAATAGTTCTGGCCAAAATTCCTGGTTAACTTCCTGAGTGCCAAATGGCGCTGCGAGATGGAGACAACTTGCCATCAAAACAGATTCCTTTCTTTTGAGCCGTTCGCAGACAGTTGCCTTTTTGCATAATTTTTCAATTCGACCACCAGCAATCCGATAATCGGATAGTCGGTCACTTCCTCAATGAGCGCAAGCAACACGATATCACGCATAGTTTGCTTTTATCTGATTTCCTTATTTCGGTAAGGTTTTTCACGGAATGAAAATGTTTCTGAGAAATAGAAGAGCAAGCTTCAGTTAGATTGCTGAGGATTAGAGGGCAACGGGAGTGCTCATGAACAAAAGTGTAGGAGATTAAAAATTTGATTTATGAAGTGAGTGTAATACAAAGGCTTTGAAAGATCAAGTGAAACAAGCAATGTTGGCAAACGCATATTTTAGTAAACAATTGCTCGTCAATAATATTTGTTTTTATTTAAATCGGGGGTCTGTTTGATACTTAATGCAAAATATAAAATTTAATCAGTTAAAGTCACACTCGTTGCAATTTCCAATCTGAAAATGAACGACTAAAATAATCCAAAGATAACAAAGTGATTTTAAGAATCCGCGGCGCAGATAGAAAGGAGGTAGCCTTCGGAAAATCTTACGACAATAAGCATATTTTATGGAGCCTCTCAGACGTATAATATACCATAATTCTATCTTTCTATATTCAGGGTTAATGAGCGAAAGTTAGATGGTTATCAGTGAAACCAACTAACTGTCTGGTACGAGGTTTTACTACAAAGAATCTTTGCTCCGATCTTCTTTGGTTGTCTAGAACTAAGTGGAGTTGGTAGAATCATTTTGCACTCTCCAAAGACCCGTGACAATGGCGTGAATAAGTCCTTAAACCAACAGTTGCACTTATGTTGGAACTAGTTTTTGAGTCAGCAGTACTTACAATATTCGATACAGTGTCTGCAGGAGATACCCTGATGCAGTTGCACTTTTACATTCACCAACAGATAATTCCAGATGAGCAGTGACTTAGCATGACTTGGGCGTTAGGTTGACAGAATCGAAATTTCGGAAAATTTCAGCAGTATCAATATGATTAAAAAATATTCTAGATAACCACTTACTAGAAAAACCAAATCATGGTGATATAATCAGTCGTGAAGTTAGCTCTAGGTCTCCCCATCAGCTTTCTCGTTCTCTTGTAAAAAATGTCAAATTAATTTTCAGATCACTCAACATTTTATCCTCCTACAGCAGAAAATTCAGTCATCTTTTCATCATATTTCATCATCTCCCACTATATCAAAGCTTGTTAGAAGCTGTCCACAAGAAAATAATAACTGAATCTATTAACCCGTGGGCAAACACCGTTTGAAATGCATTTCTTTTTCCGTCTGTGGTTCCAAATATAAACGTATTTATGTATGTGCCTGGGGCATGCAAATTTTCCGCCGTTCCAAATGTGCCTTGATTCTTGTAGTACTCAACATAGGCGCACTATAAATTAAGAAAGGTCTGAAGTAAAAGATTTTCAGTATCCCAAATCACAAGAATGCAGTGTATAAATTTTGTTGGCTTGCAGAATGGGTCTTTCTGTTATGAGAGCTGAATTTGGGCCTCCGGGGGTGCATGAGACTTTTAACTGACTTGACTCGCTTATTGTCTGGGGACTTACCTGGGCCACTCGCAAGTCCAGATAGAAGTACTGTATTTTGCTTGCAGTTAGTTTTACCTGCGACTGTTTTGCTGTCAGATTTATGTTTCTCAAGAGGAAAGTGATAAAACCCAAATGGTTTCCTTTGTTCAACCTTAGGCAGACAGGAATCAAATTAGATTCACATCGGATTATTTGATCACAACACTGCCAACAATGACAAGTTTCGATCGGCAAAGTTCACCCTATCCTATCCCACTTCCATTTAGATCGACATTACTAAGATCAGCGAATGTGAACTGTTTTGATTGTAGATTAGTGTTCAAACACCACTAATGTCCTATAAATAGGTATTTCTGTCGAGGCAAACAGGCACCAGAAGAAAACTCGCACTTTGATTTCAACTTCTAAAATTTGTCAGTAAATACCAAATGACAAGATTATTTTCCTTTTTGTTACAACAACGACGACAAACGATGTTTTTGATAAGCAGAGCTTCATTAATAGCCTTGCTTTCAGCTTTAGGATTAATTATTTTTGTGCAAAGCTGGAAAAAATTAGTAGTAAACATGATATTTCAACACTTCGCAACGAACACAAGTAATCCGACTCTTCTGGTTTCTAGAACTCACTAAAGTTTAGAACTGAATTTCAAATAAATTGACAAACAGATATTCCTGCATTTAGCTATATTGTCATAATTGCGCAAGTCGCGTTTGCAGACTGCAGGCTAGCGGTAAATTATTTTCAGCTTTTCTCCGTCACTTCCGTCGGGCCCACTGAGCGTATCGCAGTTTTGTCTTGCCCTTGGTGCTTATGGTACCCGAAACTAGAAAATATCCCATTAGTGAATCGGTGGAAATCGGTTGGTTTTGCTTCCAGTTCGTTGGAATCTTGATTAAAGTTGAAATTAACAATGATCAATGGGATTTCGTGATTGGTGCTTTAGTTCACTGGTCACACCACTCGTGTTTTATTACACCCCGACGGTAATGACTGTCCATCGGCCGATCAATTATCTGGACACTAATATATTTCTTTAGAGGATTGATTAGCTTTCTTATAAACATGAATCTGATAAAACTTCAAGAAAACAAAGTCGGTTGCCAAGGTGAATATTTGATAACGATTCAAACTATGCGGTGTCCTATGAAACCTGTTTTTGCTAGCGAGGATATGAAAATGAAAGGCTGTAAAAATTAGCAGGCTGGGAAGTTCAGAGGAGTTACTCAGGTCATTGGTATCTGAGGCACAGCGATAAAACAAAAAAGATGAATATCAAATCGGCCCGATTATCTTGTACTTGGCAATCGACCGTACACCACGTACTAAATTGGAGTCTTTGGGTTTGCCTCGTAAGAACTGCTTGGTTTTCTGAAATTGTGACGCCTTAGAGCTTCTCGTTTCTCAGTTTTGCATTCAATCTGTGGCCATGTTAATGCGGATGCTCATTCTCAACTTTCTAGGATTGGCATCACCGCTTCAGGTCTTGGCAAGAAATGGTACGCAGTTCACCATAAGATTTTCCTGGTTAGACTAATATTGTGTAACCCCAGTGAATTGTCCTACCGTGTATAGGATTTGCTAAAATCAATGGCAACGGAGTCATACTAAATGTTCCTTTTGACATTTGCTTAGGGTTTTTAGCAGCCACTTGCGCTAATGTACAGCAGGTACAATGCAGCAAACGTCTCATATCACTGTAGCGTCAGTTAGAACAAAACACTAAATATGCAAATTTTCGTTCAGCCACCTAATAGATAACAACAGTAGTTTTTTATATTTAAAAATAGTAGAGGATTAAGGTAGGTGGATGCGTTACAGAAGTCACATGTTACGGGTGAAGTTAGGTAAGTCTGAATACTAGCCAACAAAATATTTCGTTAGAAAAAGAAACAACAACGACTGCCCCTGAATTCAACAATGAATAACCCTAATCTGTAGTCATGCCCAGCATCGGAACGCTGGTGTCGTCAATTTGAGCCTGTGCTAGTCACCTAACCACAAGTCTGGGAATTTTTCCAAGGAATTGAGAAAAGTGAATCCATCTGATTAGCAGACATGCCGCTACTTTGTTTCCCAAAGGACGCGCATCAGAAGTGGCTCTGTTTACCCTTGTTTAGTCCGTTTCTTTATTTTTTCCCACGAAAACGATTTTCTCGTGACGGCAATTAGCCAAGGATTCTTTCGAAAAAACGCATAAACCGCAGATGAGATGCAAATAGGAAACTGAGTTCTCTGGCTACCGTAAAAACACGTTTAGTTTGATATACCTCATAGCATCTTATACAAAATCTTCCGTGAGTAGCAGTACTCTTCAGGCGGAATTCCAAGTTTTCAAGTTTTACTCATCTGATAAGTGGAACAGATATTCTTAGCAAAATGATTTTAGCTCTTTTGAGTGCAATTGCTTACCAAACATGTCGTCAATTTCCGTCCTTCATCACAGGTGAACCTAAGGTTCGGACTCAGCATTTCACGTCTAGTTTATCATCCCCTAATTAAGTTTACTCCAGCTTTAACTGTCTAAATTTCCAAACTCTGGGTCCCTTGTACTTATCTTAATTAATATCTACGTTAGTTTGCTTTTCCAAATGTCACTGGGATTGAAACATTTACGGAGTTCTTAATCCATGTGCAAACCCAAAACCTATAAGCAGATACGCTCAGACATATTTTATCTTGCTCCATTCAGAATAACAGTAACGAGATCGACCTGTTTCCTTCTAGCGTAGAAACGTACTATAAACTTTGATAATTTCAAAATTTTCAGACATTTCATCGTCTGCATGTTGAAATTACTGCAAAAATAGATCATTAAGATATGCACAGGATAACATGACACGTTTTAACACGGAAAGAGAGAAAAATAACTTGTCTAATATTTGTAATTATAGTGACGTAAAGTCTGTAATCTCATCCAGGTGGTACCGCTTACGTGTACTTTGTGCTTCCCAATTTAGATGTTATCTGTCAATGCACAGGAGATTTGTGTGACTCAGATCATGTTCAATCGGCTCACATTGATTTGCTTACCGCTGAAGGCTATAATCCCCCCGTTAAAGTGTGAATCTCAAATGACTGGACGAAAATAGATAAGTTCTTAAACTTAGACATTCACTAATAAAAATGCGAAATTATCTCACTTTAACTCCAGATGAGAACCATAAAGAATGCGTGTATTTTCAGTCTCCTTGGTGTTTGTTCCCTCACGACCGCGTAGGAAACCGATACCATGCGGACACTGTTTATTTACAACCCTCGAAAGTAAAGCAAGTCTACGGTATAATACCCTGCAGCGAACCACATGATTATGCGTAATCGAGGCCTTGGGAGTTGTGATTTTCAAAACATCAATTAAATGACACGATTTACACGATTTACTTGTTGTTCTCTTTATATGTTTACAGCAAAATATTCGTACATAGCATGCATGTTTGTGCAGCTAAAGTGCTTCTGGTCTGTAAGCACGTTTACTTATTTCACACTTATACACAAGTTTGACGAGGCTAGTAAGGGAAATTTCAAATCGCCAAAAACGATGGATAAATACCACAAAGTATCCTAGTGAATAAATGATAACCACAATTAGACACTGTCGTCCAACTTTACCATTCTTCAATACGTTAACTCATCTTTTTAAATACGATATTGGAACAGTTTTCGGGAGATGATCTCCACCGTCCTTACGCGACTGGTTTTGTGAGTGCCTCTTGGGAATTATTACTTACTCTCTGATAGGTCCACTTTCAGGCTTTGAAGTTCTGCCACCTCGAACCTGGGCTTTCGTTGGTGGTAATTAAGTGAAATTCATCTACCTATTAAGAAACGAAAGACTGGTCCTTCTTCGGTAATTTAACTTTTCTTTCTTTCGCCTATTTTTTACCCCACCGACTGTACTTTTCACAAATCTTCCACACTCAGACTTACGGACTATTTATTCTAATGATCACGCTTGCACAAAACCAAAATGTTTTACCACAAACAGAAATTTAAACGATAAACAAGTCATGCAATATTTTGGTCGGCTGCGCGGCCAATTTACTGTTACCAATTAGGGCACTTACCCCGAATTGAGAAGATTCAAGTCCATAAGCCTTGCATTTAAAAGCTCATTGGACTCCCTGGCCACGAAAATAAATGGAAAAACTTAATTGACTTCTATTCGCAAGATCCGTGCCCCCTTCCAAATAGTGCGATGCATTTTATGACAAATTATACACGATTACTCCAGCGAGGTTGTCCCCAAAGTGCAGCTTCCCTCTCCGAAAGAAACCGCTTCCGGGTTCCGACTTAAGTACCGAACTTCGTTACTCGAGGTCAATGGAAAATCTTATTGGAATTCATCAGCGGAAGTGCTCCTCCAGTAATGTACCCAAAATTTAAATGACATTTCCGAAGCAAACAGTTCATCATAAGCGTCCAAATCCTTTTGCGTGGACTCACGGCTTCATCCTGCAAACCGTTAGGCCTGTTGGAATGTGGACATCAGATTCACAGCTCTAGAACTGCGAAACCACACTGAACAAAGTTAAAAACATCAAAGAGCTACAGTTGCGTAGATCATCAGAAAAAGTGTCCCGAGTCTGAGTGATTTCAACATTATAAATTAGTTTGGCCCATATAAAATTCCTGTTTCTTCTGAAATATATAGCTCAACTGAAAGCGTGATTTTGTAAGTCGTTGAAAAACTTCCTTTGAACACACTTTCCTACGCGATAGCTGATAGCCTTTAGAATTTCTATTCCCACACTCCAGTTGCCAGTCACATTTTGCGGACTAATGATTAAACCCTTCCGATGCATTTTATTTGCCATTTGATGTTCATGACCTGTGTCTATTAAAGGCCCTGTGGATAATCATTTTCGCCGTAAGTTTACTTTACTAACTATCATTTGGAAACGATGTCCATGCCCCTCGTTCAAAATGCTTCTAATCTGCGGTCATTCTCTCTCGCGGAAACCTCTAAAATGGCGACAGGCGAGCGTGAGATTTGAGTTCTTATCCTCGACATTTAGTCTGAATTCAGGCATTATTTTGTGTTCACATATGCAAAAGATCAGAGAGTAGCGGATTTCGTATGTCGCAGTTTACGTTAATTAAAATGTGCTTGCAGAAATACGTGAAGGATTTCAATAGACTGGACAGATAATGTCATTCAAAGTGTCTGAAATATGAAAAACAGCATGGTGTTGGATGTTTGTAACTAAACAACGTATCGGTTATCTTGGTTACTTTTTCTTAAGGCATCTTTACAACTGAACAATCGTTTGTTGCGAGGAGTTTTCGCTAGCAGCACTCAATCAGCCTTTGGCCTCGTTTAATCCAAACGGCGTGAACTGTCCCTCAAAATCGCAGCAAAACTTAAAAACTAACAAACATTACAACACAGAAATTTATATTGTTGCTTTCAGACAAAATGGAAACGTCGAGGCTGAAAATCTAATAAATATCGTGAGAAAATAATCAACTAAGAATGGTTTTGATTTGTCCACTCACGTTTGTCTTACTTGTCTCAAAGAGAACAAGGGATCTTAAAGACGGCTGAGTTACTTAAACAGATATTGGATTTGTTATCCCGTGATCTTTTGACCTTAAATGCGTCGACCTTCAGCGCTTCGTGTTCGGTTAGACAGTTTCGAAAAAGTTTTTCAAATATTGTAATGGACATTTTGTTGTGACTGTGATAAGCAGAACGATTAAAACACGCACTGTTTACTCTGCTATGGTCACAAAGTTCATTCTTGATATTCTGCATTTGCCAGAGGATATCAACTAACCAGATAATCCCATCTAATTCGTGTTTACGTTTGACGCACAGTAATGACGTATGTAAGTGCTCTTGACCAACTTGAATCGGTAGGATTTTGCCACAACAAAACAGGAAAATCTGCTAGTTTCAACTCGCATTATCGGATTACGCCACAATTTTATTTCGTCTGTTGAGTCCTTTGACAACGAATGTAAAGCACATTTCCAGCTCCGACCTATTCAGAAAAAAACTGACTTCAGTGTAAACACTTCATGTTTTGAGGTCTGTCTGGAAAGTTAAAAACGCCGGCTTTTGCACCCACGATTCCTAAAAAACGCGAGTGAGTTGAAGTGATTTAGATTTTTACGAGACGCATCCCCATAAGGAGGTGGATCAGTTGTTGTTTTCATTTCGACAGGAGCATGCAGTTGGGCTTTAAAACTTTTTCTTTCCAAAACATTGGTAGCTAAGCTAAACAAATCATTGGACGTTATTATGCTTCAAGAAAAATTTCCCAACTTCACTCGCGTAGCCTAAATCACGTCAGTCTTGTGATGGATCATCGTTCACTTTTCTCATTCTCTCAAATCCACAAGTTTTACATTCTTCTGGGTTGACTTGTAAGATGATTAACCTGATCTGTTCAAATAGTGCACTCCTGGATATGAAATATTTAGCTGACTTTTGCGTTCGGGTGGACATGACGCTCTGCTTTTATCAACGAACAAATACATTGCAGAATAGACATACTTCGTTCTGCATTGAAGGGCTGACATCAGTGAACTTTGCAACCAGGTCGTAAAATGGCAATCATTCTATAGATCTGTATTTCCTCTTGTCTTTTGACGAATCTAAAGATGTCACATTTAAATGAATTACAGTTCATTCAACCGCAAAAGTGGAGAAAATAGTTATATTATTTCAGAGACTCACTTGTTGAATGTTAATCCTATAGCAGAAAGAATGTGCATGATTCAACGTTTTTTCTGATTATCATCCCTTTCGGATTAATTTTAGAAAAATGTGAATCTTCAGAACCAATGATGGTTCCAGGCCGTATTCAATCGGCCAACTTCAGGATATTTGAGTTTCCAATTGTTCACACGAACAATCTTTTATCAACTCTTCAACTTGTCATTTCTAATTAGCAGTCAATTTTCTTCTGAGAGTTATGTAACCTTCGTATCACCATTAGAGAAAACAAAATAATGTGAAACTAAAAGGTGACTCACGATTTAAGAGGCCAAGGGCAAGAGGAATAGAGCGCATTTTTGTCCACCTTGAGATTCATCTGCTCATAAAAGAATAAATCACAACCTGAAGGTCGAGTTGATTAGCAAGGCAAGAGGTTTAGGGCGACGATCAAACGATTCTTCATGCAGCTGCAGTGCCCATAACACCAGTAAAAATCACACAAGGCAACTAACAGATCAGGAGGTTTTATTACTTGGCGTTCAAACTCAATCAACACGAGCTGTCTACAAGTCATGACTTTCGACTAACAATCCTCATTTCCGAGTTCGCCTTCGGGCAAGGTACCAGAGCATATGCATTACAGATGTGTCCTATCAACAAAATACCGCTTTCCTGATTTTCTGCGGTGGGCTGAGCATTAATAATGTACGATGTATCGGTGGAAAATCGAAGTGCTTATAAATGATAAATTTAGAGAACTCAAAGTTTTTTCGCTTTAATTGCTACTGCTCTGTAAGACGTCTGCGAATTTAATTAAATTTAATGACTCAGAATCAACGATTTAAATGGATTCTGTTCTTATGGAGATAACCGTTTCACGGATGTTTGCAGTCGACGGGGTGGCATTATTACAACTGCGTCGATAACAAACGAGGCAAATCAGCTTCCGTGATTTTCAAATCCTCAACTAAGAAAATCAACTGTTATATTACGGAATTTGAGCCACACATTTCTGGTGGGCTTCGCTCCATAATTTTTAGAGACCTTCACCCGGGAGCTTATGCACTGGCACCTTCAATAAACACACGTACTGGGTTGTCGTCGACGTCTGTGATCACACAACCAGATGACTGTGTCTGATTTTGCCGGTGACTTTGACAGAAAAGACTTCTTCATATAATCAAGATTGCTTTGGGAAATATCATGTATTTTCCCACAATACCTGACTTGCAGTTAGAGTTGATGCCTGCATGCATGCATGCATCAGTTCTTCATTGTGTAAAACCTTGCTCCTTTATGAGCTCTAACCATTAGTGTTTGAAAGTATTTGGTCTGCAATAGTAGAACTAACTAGCGCGCCACGAGAAAAAACCATCCTGCATTGTACCAAAAGATGATTCATCACGGAACAAGAAAAAACCTAAGGATCTTTATTACTGCCGATGAGTTCTCGGCGTTTACAAAACGAAACATTTCCATCTGGCAGAAACATGTGACTGATTAGCTTAATTCTGTCCTTCGTCTTTGGTTCTTGAAACCGCCTTTGAACAGGTATTCATTGCCAGTATATTAACATTTGCTGAAGAAGACAGAACAAGGTTGTAAGCATGGACTTGGAATTCTAGTTACATATCTAATTATACTAATCAAAGCTGGAGTATAATGTGATACCAAATTAAATGACGACCAAATTCTGATTAAGTCTAATTGCCTGCTCATGTGGGGGACTGTAAATCGTCTTTGTTGGGTTGAATACAACCATAAAAACGTTATTATTTCTTAAAATTCATATCAGCTGGGATAACCCTAGTCACAAAAATGGAATCAAAAGAAAATTTCCTTATCTTCTATCTCTGGGTGATGCCAAAATGACCTATTGTCAGCGGCCAAAGCTGGGAATTTGTTTATCATTCTTCACGCGCCATACTTCATTCAGTAGTTTGAATATTCCATCCAGTAGACTGACCTTTAGACAGAAGACTGAAAACAATGAGAAAGATGTTACTGAACTTCATAAATGCTTCTGCTAGTCTGAATAAATCAGTATGGTTTCATCTGCTCTGCTCTAGGAATACTAACCCGAAAGTTTGCAAACTATTTTATGTTTGTTCTGCGGGCCAGTATCAGTTCACACGCTAACACGGCAAGGAGTCAGTTCACTTCTTCGTCACGTCTTACGTGCCGTGGCTTGCAATAATCCATCCCCTCCCCCAACCCCCGTTTTCTTTTCGCATGCTGAGTATAATACCTTCCTGTTCCAACCAAATTTAGTGGTTTTCTGTGGGCTGACGATATTGTTTTGGAAGCTCTCACAAGGAGGTCGTTCGAATTCAAAGCAGATCGAATGAAATTCATGAACAATTTACGGAGTGAAACCAACGCTTAACTAGTAATTAAGAAACCATGGGACCTTCGTGCAGCTGCTGTATCCTTGTTGGAAATCGACAGCGGTTCATGTCCACCCCGCTGGAACTACGACGCGAACTCAAGACGAACCATTTTAAGTCGAATTCCCCAGTCATTAGGCTACCGGCAGGCTGCCAACGGTTTGCTAAAATACGTCACATGTTGCACTTATCCGTCACTGGTCAGCACTTCTGCGGGTTGTCGGCGCATAGCAATCCACCCCTACTAATAGATGCCTTCTCTTCAAGTAGCTTACGTACGACGAAAACCTTATGAATTACTTAAAATGCTTGACAACTTGGTGGGCGTTTTTAGTAGGCGATGGTTTTCGTGAAACAGTTCAAATTGGGACATTATGATAATTGAATTTGTCAAGTGGTTCTCTTTCAGACCTCTCACTGACCAAACCGTCTTTCTTCCTCTATCACTGAATAACCGTGCATACACTTTAGTAGATTTTCTAATCCCTGTTTCTGCAAACGATGAATACAAACTAAAACCATCCTAGTTCCACCAGCTCCCGGATGTTCCTGTGTTATATTAATGCAAAATGCATCAAGGTCTACACACGTTCAACTGTCATTTTATGAAACAGAAGAGCACTCATACTTCCCTATCCGATCAAAGTTACCTTCAGTTTCCTAAATGCTAATTTGTAGCTGCGTGCTTTCTAGTCTGAGGGTTTTCTGCTCTTCAGTTATATCCCCTGGCATGTGGAAAAATGACCTTCAGCTGAGGATGAGGTGCAACTAAGGCATCCCAAAATGTAATGCAGTACCCACAGGTGCACTTGCAAACGTAAGCGTTCACACAGTCTTTACTGCAGCTAAATATTTCATTTTCGAAATGCAAAACTTTTTGCGCGGCCAATTTTCAATAGCTGTATGTACACTTCCTATACGATGAAGTCGAGATAACTGTTCTCTTCTACATATGCTTGATAGAGCTCCATTTTGTGATATCTCCTTTCACTGCTTGACGGTTCTATGAAGTATTTTTCCGAATGATTAAAATATTTGTTTGGTTATCCATAGATTTTATTTTCGTCACATCAGTGTGGTGCTTTATAACCACATATACAATCTAAGAAGCCTAAGATTCATTCAGTCCGATACAAAACGCTAACAGTGACTTGAGGTGAACCGGAATCCGGTTAAATCTGCGTCTAATCACTGCTCAGTGGTAGTCGTTTTCTTTGAGAAATGTTTCATTTCGCCGATCCAGAAAAAATGAGAGTAATTTTAAGCCGGTTATTCTTCCCTATTCTCTTAGGTACGTGACCGACTGAGTCTGTTTCTGTTGGTTAGCCAAATTAATAATAGAAATCAATTTTCTCTTCCCCTCCGTGCTCCATAACGGCATAGAAATTAATATTACTTTGAATAGCATTCATTGGCTGAAAGTTATCCTATTTAGAAACTGATGTATTGTGCACTGATGCATGTCAGAATTTATTCCCAACGGCAACAAGATATAGTTCCTTGAACGAATGTTTTTGGTCAGAAATTTTTCCGTATATTTTTCACGTTTGTCGAGATCGTTCTAATAATTTAAGAAAGGAATCTAGTTAAAAACGCTAACTGTTATGACCGTTGGAATTCATATAAATTCTACTTTCAGACATAGCTGAATATATAATTGCATTATTCGGTTTTTCACTCGCATTCTGAATGGCTTTTTGTACCCAAAAGAAAGCCTTTACCCAGTTTTCATCGTGTTAAAATTATATAATTATCTTAGCTTAGATGCTGGCTGCGGATTCCGTAATTGTTCCAAAATCTCGGTTCAGCGTAATCACTTTTCCCGGAGATTAGCTGATAGCTGGTCAACTATACTTCTTGGATCGATTTCCAGTATGTATTGATCTGGCAAGAAAATAACCGAAAACTTAAGCTAAAAGCTGTGATACTGGCAAGGGTAAGTATAGTAATCACAAATAAAGCACACCATAAAACTGCATTGAAGCCCAACTTCATGATCTACTCCAGAAGGAACGTGCAGTAGCAGTGCCTATTAGTCTTTACGTAACAACAAATATCTTTATGAAAAGAGCTCGTCCGTTTAGTTCCGGCGATAGTGGCTCATGAAAGGTGGCCGTGATTCAGCTGATAGTATTTATTGGAGACCTTGACACTGGTATTTATGGATGAACGATTTCTTAGTCAATCAAAATCCCGAACTTTTCGGTACAAATGATTTGTTCATGCCCAGCTGCAACTCGCATTCTCGATAACACTTAACAGACAGAAGAGTACTTTTCTTTTATGAACTTATATAATATAGCAAAAGCTATGTACACCATAATCAAGATGTCTTCAAAGTAAACACAAGACTGCCAAGTAAGGACTTTGACTGGCTTTGGAGGATTCGAACTTGCGACTGCATTTTAAAGCACCACTTTGTTAACCATCTGGTCGTCAGTAAAATTCTTCCAATAAGAATAAGGAAACAATTAAATCAATTTACTTAAACTCCTGAAATTAATTTCAGAACCTGAAAGGAAATTTGTTATTCCACAAGAAACTAATGTGCCATTTCGTAGTACCAAAATATTCATTCTATAGATACATTTTTACCTTGTTCTTATTGATACTATCTTCCGGCAGAAAAATTTATTGTAAAATGAATAACGGTATAGATAGGTTTCATAATTTCGGCCATCTCAAAAGTCGCGCATCAACTGCCGAATGACAAGACAAATTGAGCGTACTGTCGAGAGCAAACAGTTACCGTAAACGTTTCCGCATACATTTCCTTAATAAACTGGTATCTTATTTTTCAGATTTAAAAGAATCTTGTTATTTATGTCTATTGCTAGTTGCTAGAAATGTTTTGCGGAATTGTTCTAAAAGTGCTGTAGTACCACAGACGTGAGCGCAGATTGCAATCTGAAAGACAAATCAGCAATTTTTTGTCGCTGATCCATCGCCATAAATGGGACACGCAATCAGTGTCTTTTATTCTGAACTAGTTCATTGGGAATGGATTGACGTTAGTCTGAGTTACTTCTTTAGTTCCCGTGAATATATCTGTCGTATGCCTTACTTCTTGGAACTTTCTTCTAAACATTCTCTAACCCCTCCCCCTCCAATCCGTTTTGCTCACCCAACTGTTCGTTACAGTTACAGATGTCAAACTCTGTTTACAAAGCCTAATCAAAGTGGTTAGTGGCATTTGTTATCCAGGTTTATTTATTTTTCTACGGGAATGTCTCGAAAAATTAGTTTTTTCACTATTCCTAGGTTTGTTGTCGCAGTTCACAAATGGCCAAGACTGTAAACACTAAAAACTTTCGAGTACCAAAGTTGCCCGGTAATCCGTGCAGGCTGCCAAAGCCCGGATTTCTCTCAATACTACATTTATAATTCCTGTTGTTCAGTTCTAAAGAAGGCAGACCTTTCCTAGTTTTACGAAAATGATTTCTGGCGTCCAAGTGAAGTGGAATGATGAGGCAAAATCCATTATATCGCTCTCAGTAGAAGTTCACAAGGAACAGTCTAAGACTGTGTGGTCTCTTTTGGCCCAAATTTATTATGATCTAATATCCCTTTTCCAATTTCCCATCGCTAGCTGGCTGTCAAATGTCCTTGATTTTGTCGCACGATAGGTAAAACTATTCATTTTTAAGTGAAATGCTTCGTTGAATAATAAAAACAAACTTTAAGTCCGAAGAGCTTTTTGCTGACTACAACAGTTTATTTAACGATCTCGAAGTTTATCGTAGCGAAATGTGGCCATTTAATGCCTTCAAGACAATTTACAATATACGATACACTAGATTTCTTGGGATTCGCTGTCTAACTTCGTTAATTGGCTATATCGTGGTCAAAATGAGCGGTCGAACAGGTTCATTTGTCTCATTTCTTTTGTTTGAGCATTATCATGGCAAACTAGAGTTTTGCAAGGCTTGCTTATCCAAGAACAGCCATTCTCACAACAGCCGTTTCATGCAACACACGATCGGACCTTTTTAGCTCGAAATCATCACAGTTCTTATCATGCAACTTCTAACCCCTCAATCGATTTTCCCCAATTCATGTTAATTAATCAAAGTTTCTTTTACCATGACTGACGAATTGGGAGAGAGGAAAAGCGAAGTGGTTCACGAAAAAATCACACTTTTGTGAGATCTGTGTTTGGGACGGGAAGGTTTGCAGACAGGATTATCAACGATTTTATCGTCGTATCATGTGATTAATAGCATTTAATCACACCTTAAGCATACTCACGAACATGTTGCCTGTCCTGTAAATTTCTGCTTGTTGATTTCGAATAGGTGTGAAGGTTCCTTAGATAAGTTGATCCCCGATAGGACTTTACAATATGTTTACTTATCGTGAAATTTTTGTGATAAGCCAATAATTCTAATCCTGATACTTATATGAAAGAAAATCTCAGTCACCTTATCAAATTTTCTGCCACGTACAATAGACATTAACCAGTCTTCGGATGTTCTGAAAAAATTGGAATTTCTGCAAATTTCGTGACGGTAATGTTGCCCAAAATCTTTTAAAATCGAAAATCTAACAATTGTCCCAACACCAGACTCGAATCTGTCCTAGTTCACCACTTCATTACCCGTGCACACAGTAACCTATAGCTGTAATTACAACCCCATGAAAAAACATGAGTCTTGATTCGAGATGAAATAATCCACTGTGCAACTGTGTATACTGGAGTGGACAGTTTGAGTTTATTCTTAAACCAACACAAATAGGATATCATTCACTTCTTCTAATTATCTCTGACGAGGTTGTTTGCTCCTGTGCGCAATCATTCTTGAGGCACATTCACTCAGATCACGAGCCCCTTTGAAACAGTGTGTAATTCACCACCGTGTGTTGTTTCTTTTTTTGTACATTATTGTTAGATGGCATCTGTGATCTTCTGGAACTACTTTTAAACGCAAGTTCTGATTTCATTCCAAAGACCAAACATATTACCTTTCCTCAAACGAAGAACAAATAGTATATGAACTGAAACCAGCCGCGAAGTTTCAACGGTTACTTCACTTTCCATGCACTCTAGGTTTATTGAGATTTCCGTTTCGGAGTTAATACGTAAGGCACTCGTTTTCGCGGACAGACTGTTTGCTGTTGTCATGCAGACTAGTTGATAGACGACTATCCTGAGCAGATGTCATGAGGCTTGCTTCAAGCGGACCAATAAAAAGCCTGGTGGCACTGAGAAATAGGAAGAAGTGACACTGGTAGTCAGATATGCACCGCATTCGTTTAATATCAAAAGTCTGGCCTGCAAACTTTGTTTCACGGTTTAGGCGGTAAATTAACTTTTAATTGATGTGACCAATGTTGCTAAATTCCTGGGGCAATCTTTTGCAATGACTGGTCCTTTTTAGGCATAACGAAACATACGAAATTAGAAACAATCTATCATAGGAAGGATTACCGTTTTTGGGACATTTGATAAACCATTTTGAACGTAAAACTTACTTGCTGGATAAATTAAAGTAAAAGTTTTACGAACTTTTAGTTCCCTGGACGGCTTAATAAACAGTAATGTCGGCATAAGTAGAAAACTGGCTGCGGTCTACTTGATAGGTTGCTGGGTTAAGTATGCTACAAAGAGAAACTATTTTGCACGTGTAAACCCCGGGGTTTGTGTGCTTAAAAAGAAAATTGCTACTATCCATCGGATTTTGCATGATCTACAATAAAACTTTTATCGATTCAGTCAGCGAAGTACATTGCCATGATTTGGGGAATAAAATAATTTGGCCGTGCATCTTGAAGTGCACGCGCCCAAAAGTCTCAATCTCAGTGTCAATGCAAAATGATCCCGAATAAGGTAAAGAGTTTTATTGTTAGGTTAAATAGTCTTCACCTATATAGACTGGTGCTGGCCAAAATCGTGGGCCGAAAAACATCAGTGATGATGAATGCAAGCAATCCGTCATTATGCTGAAAATTTAGCTTGGATACTAAAGCAATTTTTCCAAAATACTAAACATTCTTTTTTACGTTACTCGAGCAGCTAATTTGGGCGCAAACATTTCCCTACCTAAGTTCCACCTTTTTTCACAGGCTACTGAAAAATACTTACTCAGTGGTAATGAAAATGATTGAGAAATTTACGACATCTGAGAAAAAATTAGCCTACCTTTGATACGCTTCACCAAAACACATTTAGTGTTGACCAGTATCCGTCGGTCACAAAAAAACCGAGAAACGGTTTTCGATATTTTATTCAACGGACGAAAGAACGCACGATTACAAGATTGCATAAACTGCCATATCAGTTACCGTTTGGTAACCAGTCCTCAGAACACCACCAACTTTTCTATTATTCCGGATTGGTTATTTTGGTGCAGAATAGCCGCAACAGATAAGCAAATTGTACACTCCGTTTGCGCCTCCGATTCTCGTTATCAGTGAAGAATTTGATCACAACACATCGTTTCGTTACTGGAAAAGTGTTTTCTTTCCCCACAAGACAGCAGTTGGCCACTTGGCATGTTACTTATTCGGATGATACATTTCGTGACTAGTGGTCATTTGTTCATCACAAAGTACGATGAAAAAGTCACTCTTCAATTATCACTGTGCCGAATTATTATTTTTGCATTCTGGAAAAAAATGGACAGTGATGTATGTCCAAATCGCGTTATTCCGATTAGTTGTGTCATTATTCGGACAAAATATCGGTGTTTCGAGATTTTTTATGGAGATTTGTATTCCCATCTAGTTCGCTAACTTAAAACAGCCAAACTCCGTGGTTTCCCAACTGGCACCATCTGGGAAGGCAATTGTTAATGATTCTGGCTTGATTTCTGGGAAAGGGTTTACATAAAAGAAAGCTGAAAATGTCTATCTGAGGAACTTCCATATTTATTTTATCGGTTTAAGACTGTTAAATCTGACACCTAGCTAAAAAATTAGTGGTCTATTACTGTTAATTGGTAAAGCCTGTTGTGTCCCCTTTTGTCCTTAAAAGTACATTCATTTCAGTTCTTTTAATCTCTATTCCTGCGTCGCAACTTGCTCTCGATCGTAATCAACGGTAAATATTTTGGTGAGATTGTTGAAATTGGTTTTTCGCGATAAATCACCAATTGGACGCAGTTCTTCTGACCCCTTTTTACGTAACCACTGAAGACAAAACTTCATCTTTCTTACTGAAACTAAAGGCTTCGAACATTTTTCTAGGCTCAAATTTAGGCAGTCCAAAACTGTAAGGCAGCTCACTCCACTCGCTGATTTTGTGGGAGACATTTTTATGACACCATCAGAATTTTTTCGGAATCGCGGACGTATTACCCTTTTCTAGGTCGTCAACCTGACGTGAATAAACAGTCAATGAAAACTTTCCACGGTAACCTCTTAATGAGTCAAGCATAGACTCTACCGTAATCAGATCAAGCTTAGCACGCTACTGAACCTTGATACTGGGACAAATCATTGTGATTAGAGGGTTGCGAACAACAATAACAACAAATGAACCATAACGCAACTAATTATTCCGGCTGCGTAGACACACTTCCAACTACACACCACTTCCGGATCCTTGTGCAATCTTGAAATCAATATACATCTATCTTTATGTCCCTGGGATTCTGTGCATTTGCGCCCAGTTTTCCCTTGGGCCGTCGAGGCCAATCTGATGACTAACTTTCCTGCATCACCGGAAAAGTGGTCAGTTCAAAGCTAGATATTCAATTACTTATTTCGCTTCCGACAGTCGTATCCACGGTATATGGGACCGGAAGCATCCTCCCAGCCAGCAGAAGGTCGTCGGTTCGATTCCAACTCGTGATTTTGCATCCTAGATATGTTATGCGTAAATAAATCTATTCAATGTATCTCGAACTTGATGAGCATGTGATCAGGGCTTAGAGGTTTGTATGTTAGTGTCATTTTCAGTTTCTTACAATCAATAACTTTGTAATATTGTGTTTTCTTTTGGATGCTGTCTCACATTGCCATCTGTATGAAGGAGAAAAACAAGCAGAAATAATGAAATTTCATTCGCAAGGTTGCATTTCAAAGAATCACGCAAAAAAGGAAAGATTTCAAATCCAAATATGAAATGACTGAGGAAATGAACTGCATCATATAAAGTTTTCGGCCTACGATTAGGAGAACTCAGAACCCGAGCAGGCAATGTAAATAGATCAAAACGAGTCACCTTAAGGGTTAAGATTTCGACATCTGATTGTCACAGCAATGATTCACCGCCACGGCCAGCCTTCCAACCGCAACCTGTTTCACAGAATGGCGAAGCAGGTGTTCTGTGGGCATGCGAAACAGGGTGCTCAATCATCCTAATTAATTTCGATCCAAAAGTCCTTCTAAAACTGAGCTTAACCCCACGTTACCTCTCCCTTAACCACTGAGTTACTCACAGAATTCTCCCGCCATATTCTACCCATAACGATGTTCGAAGGGGGTCAGCATCTGCATAGACTTTATCTGCAACGACCGTATTTGTGAGTTGTACAGCAGGAACAACCTTACTGATGGTTCGAGTGTACCACTTCTGGTCGGTAACCGATTGTCATACCGACGTCGCTGGTGCCTCAAACTGACAAAAGCCAATAGAACACTCCGTCCAAGACAAAACTTCGTCCGATTTTTAACTACATATTAAAATGCAACTACCTAAGGCATTAAACCTCTCTGTAAGAACAAGGTGCAGCTTCATAAACGGCACGAATTCAAATCCTCCCAATGCTGGTCACTTCCGATTTCGGCAGGCTACAACATCTTACGACCAGCTATTTATAGAAAATGTACGCTAGTTTCTCATGCACTAGAACAGCGGGAGTGATAATCACTTGTTACTTGTGGACTATTAGGTCTTTCAGATACAATGCATTTCATCCAAGACTTAGATCGAAAGACAATTTGCAGTGATTTGACTTATCTTTCGGTAAAGCTGCAAGTTTTTATCGTAGAGAAAAACATTCTCAGGTCGAAAATGTGACTGCATTTTGCCGCTTCGCTCACTTTGTCTAATTTCTGCATAGATTTTTAAGGTGATATTATTCGTTTCTTCTCTCAGTTTAGATAGCTGCATGAGCATTCATCTCCATTTATTCTGACATCTCACATGCATTGTTCGATAAAGATACATTATTTCATTGTATCGTATAATGACATTTCATTTACTCCCTTTCGCTCATTCGAATTACTAACAATTCAAGTGAGTTGCGCACTTCCGGAGATCCGGGGTTGGGCTTTTCATGTTGCCGCGTAGGCTTGCTCAGGTCATTCACTGACGCCTGTATTTATCCATGAATAACTAGGATGAACTCTTAGTTAATGTGCTGGAGTTACAATTGTTTGTCGTTCCCCAGATACAAGCTTATTCCCGGTGAAGTGGACTGGTGATCCTTTTCACTCATTAATGACCAGGTGAACCAGTTGTCCAAAGGACCCCGGCTTCCTGAGGCAAGTTTAGTGTTGTGATCGCATGATGAGCTAACTTACCCGAACAGAACACTCACGGTAGATCAACTTCTTACTGAGACAATCAAGTTGATTCTTGCCGAAGATTCCATTGACTGAGAATAATAGAAAAAACATTTTGCTCAGTTCCTCTTCAGCTGGACTAAAGTAATTTGCATTCATTTCTGCAACTTACTAACCCCAGTCAAATCCGATTTTTGAGAATAGAAGAAAAGTAGCAAAAAATTTACTTCTGCCCAATTTTTGACAACTGAGTGAGTAAATTTACAACAATCCGATACGAAAAATTAGTAATCCACTTGAATTTTGATTGCAACTTATGTTTTCCTTGCAATCTACATCAGGGGAATCTTGCCGGATAGGTTAGCCCAAAGCATAACTTATTGTTCGTGCAGTGAAAATGCTATCGTAAAATCTGAGATAGGAAGATCGAAATACGATCTATTGCAGAGACCGAGCTAGGTATAATAACATCATCTCGAAGACTGTGTCCAAAGCTAAACGAGCGATCTGTAAACTCATCAACAAACAATTAGTACACATTTCGGATGAGTAAAATTTCAAAATTTGGTCTTTTCCAACAAGTAAGCATGTTCATGTTACCCGGATGATCCGGCTTAAAGAAAAATTAAAGGACCGTTTTGGTACCAACGAAAACCTGGCAGAAAATTAGCAGAATTTTATTCATGCTATACGAAGGTAGATAACTGAATGGTTTTGCCCGCTAAATCATATTCGTTTATGCAAATCAACTCGGGAAATCAGTTTGCTTAGTATGAAGTTTGACAAACCCGAACATAACCCGATATCGACACACAGATTGTTGATAAGAATTATAGAAGCGCTGTAGCGCTGTCCCATCCTTTTTGATTAGCCTTAAAAAATTCTGCTGATCAAATGAACATTGGGTTGGTTTTTGGCTTCATATCTGCCTCGGACAAGTGGTTACTTATGTATGGCTGTTAGATATTTGGTTAAAAGGTGTATGATCCGACATGCGTATGCCTCCATAAGAGCGTTTGAAAATCACTTTTTGATGTTGGTTTTAATTTTAAGACATTTTGTGTTACTCATGCTGTCGATATTTATTGGACTTGTTTCCGTGACTGATTGCAGCGACCAGTCATATGATTAGCCAATTCAGTACCTCCCGCTGTGGGAGAAAGCTGATTTAGCTGCCCCTCTCAACCTTACAACGGTTCGCTTGTTTTAATCGCATTTTAAGTGTCATTTTCTCCAGTCAAATAAACAGAGGAGTTTGTATGTCTGCGAATTTTAAACCTGTTAAATGTGGCTGAAATGATGGATTTTTCCAGGAAGAGATTCGTGGGTCCCAAAGTGGAGCAGGCGATTTTTATAACTTCTGTTTCCCGCCGGTCATTTACGCACCTTCCCAAATATTCCCTTTAGAAATGAATCTGCCCATTTCCCACTTATCTCAAGCTAGTGGACGACATTCGAAATCACTAGGTGCCAGAAAATACGGATGTCATTCCTAATTATTAACTGCAATGTGCAATCAAAAATAACGATTTTGCTGCGGTTTTTTGTCTGGTTGCATAATTTTTGATTGTCGTGCATTTTATCGTTTTATCTTCTCATCTGGTGTGTTCTTATAACCTAAATGCAATCCTGTTAACGTTCCGTTTGATAAGAAGCAAAAATATCAGACCCAAATGCCCTGATTGACGGTTCATCAAAGACCATACTGAAAATCGAAATAGTCGAACTACTCGTATGCTATTTATCCCCGGATCGGCTTCTCGTTCACAATCGCAATAAGACAGGCAGTCAGAATATATGCCTGCTTTATTTTTAAAGCAAACAGAAATGTGGAAAATACAATTGTTTGTTTGTTAAAATTCGATTTTCGTTTTTATGTCAACCTAATCCATTTTCTGCGGGAATTACTTATTTGGTGAGTGTTCATACAACGCTGATAATAATGGCCACGATGATATGCTTATAATAACGGTGATGGAGGTGATGAAGGTGATATTGATGAAGTTGGCGATGAGGATAACTGTCTTAACGTAAAACGGATAGCTTGAAAGAACATTCCTGTAACCCATCTGAGGATGTTATCAAAAAAACCATCACTGGTATACAGCTGATAATCACAGCAATGACCAATTTTTCTTGGGCATTTCATATTTAGCAAATATCTCCGCAACTGGCAACACATTTGTTGTTCTACGCAACGCTATGTTTCCAACGGAACTAGGTTTTTCAACTTGCCGCCTCAGCTACTTGCGCTTTATGCCTTCGGAGAGTGATATGGCAAAGAGGTCATGATCTGCCACTTGTGTTCAGGAAATTTGCGACAGTACGTTTAGTTTAGTCTTGCAAAACTGCAGGCCATTTTTCACTGAAGGTTTGAGAAGACTGGGGGATCTAAAATAATTCACATTTTATTCTGACTAGGGGAAGCAAGAAATCAGGAGAATAAGGCCCGATTTTACTGTCAGGGTGGCAAATTGAAAACAGTGCTTTCAGCAAATCCAACACCGATGATTCTAAAGCAGATAGGTTAATCAAACACTAATTGACAGTGATTTTTCTGGTCTCATAATTTTGCGTGACATGTCACTTAATTGCTAACTAATCACCAGTTCGACCACGGGATTCGCTTAGCTGGTTGCTCTTGGATCTAATTTTCTGACTGTCACTCAAAGCATCGCATTAGTCCACTGACCCCAGACCTGAGGAAAGTCCGAGGTTACCCATGCTGAAAAACTTTGCTTTGGCTCATTCGTTTTCAAGTAAAATTGCCTTGAGAAAGACCAACCACTGTAGTCGAAACGTCGGCGCATTACATCTAACAACAACGCTGTTATTAACATTATATCATCCACAATTAAAACCAATACGTGGCGCATTGACTTTCCGATACACTCCTTACATCATTTAGTCCTGATAATTACAAAAAAATTATATTAGGTTAACCCATCAAATTCCGCTAGAAATGCGATTGCCTCATCCCTGAGATTGATGCTTTGCATCGCTTCTCAAGGAAAACGTGCAGAGGTACACAAATGCCATAGAAGCAACCATCAACAGAACAAAACCAGCAGATGAGCACGAAGAAATGCTTGATCACACTTTATCAGCGACGGAATCGCCGTTGAAAATCTTGGAAGGATGCAGCCCTGCTGAGAACTATCAGTTACATACCACCAACTTACTCACAGCTGACCTCAGATTCCGATCTAACATTCCCTTTTGGCCCTCAGCCATCCAGCCGAATTCATAAGGATGTGCTCAACTTCCCCTTTGCCTATACCATTTGTAGGATTAAAGGTCTTGTTCCGCACAGAAATCAACTATTTCTTTATAGGAAGGCTAGATAAAAGAAACAAAAATTTGAGTTAGAGGAAATCCACAGTCACGGGTCCAGTTTCTTCTATTTCACGTCCGAGCACCTAGATGCACAATGGTACAGTGGTTTTAGCAAGGACGGATAAACAACACGGTGATTTCATAATCTTCAATGACAAACTGAGCTGTAAAACTGTTTCATGAGCAATCTGTTGGTTATACTGAATAATCTGAGTGTAACGAAGTCTGACTGAGAAACGGAACCAATTTTGTCGTAGTCTCCAAGTGGTGCAAAGTCAGTACCAACTCCAGTCTGCACCGATCCACATTTTAGTAGTTTCTGGTTATTTCCGGTTATTCAGGAGGACTGACACCAAGACGATAACGATCGTCAGACTCACGATAAAAGCTACAAAAAATTCGTTCTAATCTGTAGTGAAATTCGACAGCCACAGTATTCAAGGTCTAGGACATTGCCGTGCACCTCACAGGCCACAGAATCGAAATCTTTACCGCTCCAGTATATGGCAATATGACATATACAATTCACATCCGAGGGATCACAAATCAAGCTGGCGACCGTATTGGAATGAGATGAGCAGCGGGCCACCCCAAATGCAAAATCAAAAGGGAGATTTAAAATCCATGCACAATCCAGATGCTAAAGATTCCATTCTGGTAAGAAATATCAATTCGGAGTGTACGATTAAGTGGATGTTTGGACAAGAGAGCATCGGGTACGCATACATGACGAGCGACAATAACCGCGAAACCGGTCGTGTGCGCCTGGGTAAATTTTGTTTGCTCGCCCAGATACTACTTACAATTTCCATATATACATATATATATTCTGGGGCATTCCGTCCTCGTCCCTAAGGTTGACTCAGCCCAACTGACAAGGAAGTATCAACGAATCACAATTGTGGTTCTTCTGTGGACTCCTCGACGAAGAGCTTCCATGCACACTTCTGATGTTATAGATTCGATAGATATATATATATACATATGTATATATACATATATTCCCAAATATGCGTTCAATGAAAACAGTAGGGCGGTTAACAGATGGAAGTCATATAAAAACTGCATGACGTTCCACGCGCGCGATTTGACTGGCCGTGTTACTGTTCTGTCGTCCTATTTCATTATATTGTTGTCGGATGTTTGTTTCAACTATGTACTCCGTTCGACGCAACAACCGCTCGAAAGTACTTTTTTTCAAGAACCGTATCGTTTCTCAACATGGACTGGGATCACGTATAGCTGCACCTCAACGATCTTCTCATCGAACTAAAGGAATCACTCGTTCTGGCTGGCAAGCAGCTCTCAAATTCACTCGTCAGACCAAGATGCCCATTCCGGCATTGTTGAGTACCAACATTCGCCCTCTGTTTACGAAAACGTCGGATCTGTCCCTCGCAGTTCAATCGCCGATTGATGTTCAAAGTTGTTTCATCTGCTTACAATAATCGTGGCTGAACCCGAATATTGCTGATTCACTCATGTCGATAGAAAGCTTCAGACTCCATCGGCAGGACAGAGACTTGAACAAGAAGACTGGAGGCATTGTGGCAACATACATAAACTCCAACTGGTCTGCCAAATCTGAAGTTATTTATACCCACTCACTATGTGAAATTGACTGTCTCGTGACACAGATGATCTATCCTAGGTCTCCCTCGCCACTAGCCATACAATGCATAACGAACGCTATATATTTGTCTTCCTTTCAGCTGGCAACACAAGGTCACGATCCTTTTTCACTTCTTTTCTTCTGGTACTTTCTTGTTTCTTCTCTTAACGAACGGTCTGCATCATTATTGCTGGTGCTTCAACTTCAATCGCAACTTGCTTACACTTGTCTGTTTGATTTGACTGGCCTCTGCGTCTCTCTCATCAGAGGTGGCCGCTATTTAAGTTTAGTACTACCTAACCCACACCCTGACGTTATTTTTTCCTGAAACTGACTGCTACACAAATTCATACAGCGATCATTGTGCGCCTTGTCAAGCGCCAAGATTATACACCTTAGGACAGCTTCCAATTCATCAGGACAGCAAACACGTCAAACTTCGAAGTTACCTCCGTCAAAAATTTTCACACATACACTACACAAGCTAGTTCTTCTTCAGAAATCCCTTTCTCTCGTATCTGCTTGCTTCTCCTTTGAAAACGTGCTCAATGACAATGTCAAACTTTCACAGAGACGGACAACTCAATCTTGCTATTTGCGCGCCCTCGAGAACACTTATCCGTCCGTCAAATGTGCTGTACTGCACCATAAGAAAATGAAAGTCTACTAAGAAAGCACGCAAGGTGCACTCGTATACAATCTCCTAATAATCAAGCCGTGCGGTAT
>LUCM01001160.1:21312-37735 GCA_008360955.1 Fasciolopsis buskii | reverse complement strand
CAAAGTTAGCGGCATGCGGTCAAAAACTGTCAAGTGTCGCATCTCGAACACAGCGAAAGCCGTATCTATCCGTTTAGATGCCCCCTCTGCATGCTCAGAAACAACTTGTCTAGACTCCTAAACTTTTTTGACCTACTTGTCATTATCGAACAAGTGGTCTACAACCTGGCCATGAGACAAATTGATCAATTACACATACACACATTCTTAGAAACGGCAACTGGTGTAACTACAAGCCGACAATTTTCGCCGATTCATCTCTAACCATGTTTAATGGTATTTATTGGCATGAGCACGAATGACTGAAAACGAGTTTGTTCACCACGTTTTGTTTTTCCAATGTGTTCTATGGAATTTTCAAAACGTTTACCATTTTAACTTTCCTTTATGCGGAAATTTACCGCTTGTGCAAACAAGTTGCGTGCTTTGCAAAATAAAAACCGCCTGGCAGACAAACTCGCTACCATACTGGGTGTTTTCTTCTTTCTGTGCACTCACCTTAGAACCATGTCATCTCATATTTTTCAGTAACATAATTAGCGTACATATTTCTCGAGACATAATGTGCTTTCTTCAACTACAGAAGTTTTGGCATCTTCCTCAAAGAAAGATATCGAGACAGCGGAGGTAAATGAATCATCTGGCGCGACGTTTGAAGCTGCTTCCGAGGGCAAGAACGTCTTAGGCGTTTCATTCACAGCACCCGCAAATTCAATCTAGAACTTACAACAAAAGATCGCTTAACGTCGCAGTCGAATGTTGTACTCAGAGGCATACATCTCAAGCTTTCGTCGTCGTTTTCTAGACAACTAAGATAACGTTTTTTTCTATCTTATATGGTCTACTCTCAGTAAAAAAACACCTCGGCATCAGTTTCTACGTAATGTCAGGCAAAAGCACTCTGTATTGGTGATCACTGCCATTGGCTTTGAACCTGGTAACCTGTTCTAAATTTTTGATCGGTCTAGTTTTATGAGGTTTCTCAATGATAACATTACAAAGAGTTATTTCGTTCCCGTTCCTCCAGGCAATAGCCATTTGCATTTTGCTACTCTCAGTGTACAAGCATACAACCGTTCCTCTACAAAAACAAACGGTCAAAAAATACTGACATTATCTGGGTTTAAGGTGACACAGGGAGATTAAATATTTCTTCCCCTTTCTTCTTTTCGTTCCTTCCAGTGCCAGACTGTTCCCGTCTAACGTGCTCGTAATGACACTGGTTTTGGTCGTCATTTATTTTCAGGTCGATTTATTTACTCCTCTTCGTTCGTATCTGTGTTATCCAGTTGAATGTATTTTGCGCACATTTGGCGCAGTCGTCGGTCACTTGATTCGGGACGGCTTATTTTGTTGCTGCCCACTTCGTTTCATCGTTCACGTTGGTTGACTGCAAACGATCAATTCGTTTACCCTGACTTGTGTCTGCCAGGCTCACGCAGGTCTTTGTTGGGCCTGATGAAGCGCGATAAATTGCTTGCGTTTGTCTAAATCGCATGATATGGTCATTCCATTTATTTCCTATCATCGAGCGTCTATTTTCACACAGACTTTTGCCCTGTTTTTGACCGCTTTCAGCTGGATGGTGACTGAGGCTCATGGCCCATGGCATGGTTGCTGTTTACATTATTTCTAACTCATGAATACCACAATAGAATTCGCACGCCATTTTTTCCTTGGGTTTCGCATCGAATTGGAATACGCGTTGCTTTGGGGTCTGAAAGCGCTATCTGGAACTTGAGAAGCTTATTTTTGGGAGAATGGTGCTTTTAGCGGCTTATAGACTTCAACTGGACCAAGGTCCAAACGTGTGGTCGCTACACTGCAGGTTTTCCGAGTTGGGGACAATCCCCATGCAATCCCCGTAATCGATTTTTCTCCGCATTGGGCCTTGTGACTGAGGTAAAAAAATCATGCTTTATCAAACAGCGCTATGCCGCTCGAGTCCCATGGTATTATTCCGAAAAAAATGCGACCAACAAAATATCCATTTAGGACTGGTTTCCATTGACAATCGTTACGTAGACTTCCCCAACAACAACATCAGACGACGTTCAGCACCATATGTTTAGCAAAGGCCTCCAATATCAGCGCACCCAAGTAGGCTATTACCCGGGGGACTTACGAGGCTGAAAGCCGGGATTGAGCTTATGGTGAGAATAATGATAAGTCGTTTATCAAGCAGGCCACAGGCATCCCTAATTCACTTAGTTACGAAAGGCAACGGCGACTAAAGCCCTAGTTGGGGGGTCCTGTGCACTTGACCGCTACCCAATCCCACATGTTCACAGTTTCTACAGCAGCTTGGGGTGCAATATACTTTCTCAGGGTTTAATTTGATATGGGCGTGTCGCTGCATAACTGCAGTATTGAAGGCTTTAACTCCTAGACAGTAAAATCAGTGCCATTCTTGACCACACAGGGCCACAGTATTTCAGGATTCCCCTTTGATTCCTGGATGTTGTCAACTAGCTATTTTCGATTCATACCTAACAGTTTTTGGGTATTGCAATCAGTCACTAAGCTTCCAACAAATCGATCACTTCAATTCTCCATAGCTACAGAAATAAAAGCTCACCACAAACAATCAAGGAATCCTTATCTAAAATTTCGGTCCTGGCGCACACAAACACCGACAAAATTCCGTCCTCATCCTGCAACCTTACATCTCTGAGGCAGCCCGTGATTCCAAATTACAGAGGATGGCTAACGGTCGGGCGCAAATCCTGTCGATTTTCTCCAAGAAGCTGCAGCTGGCACATTTGGTCTTGACCTGCTTGCAATATTCCTTGCAATTAGGCACTTTCGTGGTCTTTTATGGGACGGGAACACTATCACCAATATTGATCATAAACCGCCAACATCTGCTGTAACTTCTCTCAGCGAACACTATTACCCGGGGTAAACCGGAACTCTTGACTACATCTCCCAGTACACTGCTGATTTCTGGTGCATGAAGAGATCCGATACTATTTTGGCGGGTGGTCTGCCCCGTTCGGGTATACATCAAATGTGTTCACCAACCTGATTCGCCACGGAAGACTTCGCGGATGCACAGAGGGATGGTAAGAAACTAATTTATCACGGCTTATGATTATCATTCCCTCCGATGCAAAAGTATCTGCCACTTCCTGCTAAGGACGGCCTTGTTGTTTTTGGCATGCCCATCGGACGAACCAGACCACTTGAACCTGGATCGAGGCGCAAATTGGGTTTTACAAAGTTGCATTCCATATATCATCCTGGAGTGCATGCATTTATCAAACCTATCTCCGACTGGTATATTTCGCCAGTTTTGACCAGCGACATTCATGTGTGGGAAAAAGTTTGCATCCCGTATCAACGAAGCAAAGTCACCAGGAAATTCAATTCTCTACTTCCCAAACGGTTTTTGAAAACGGGTGCTTTTCTCACGTCTATCTAGACCCCGTAGATCCCTCACCACTATCCGGTGACTACCGTTTTAGTCGTTGGCCGTTGGTTGTTCCCATTACTTACATCCCAAGTTAACTAACTTACCCTACATGCTCTTTTGATTAGTTATCTCTCGGTGAAATTTCGTTTCACCCTACGTAATTAGACGCATTCCTCATTATGTCCGGGCACGGCAAATACTATGTCCTTGACAGAGGTGATCCCAAAAACGCTTTAAGTTTTGTACAGTTGAAAGCATAAGTTTTTGATTCTGGCTGTATGACTGGAGGCTCCTCCGCAAAATCATCCGTTTCTGTGCTTGGTGCTAATAGATCCTTTGAGAAAGGTGACCAGACCACCTCACAGACATTTGGCCCTTTACCCAGCAAAACCCCCTTTTCGGGAGAATGATGTTTTTGCCCGTCCTCTTGGCATCCATTTCAATTAATCCAATCACCTACGCGGACGCCATTGAGTCCCTGGGAAAGAGGCGCTGTAGGGCGCACCCCAAGGTCCACGCATCCTAGATATTTTAATCTCTGACCGAACGCAATCCTGGACAACGGGAGGCCGAAATCGTTGGACCTGATGAAAACTCGCGGGGTTAACTCATCGACTGCACAGGCTTTCGTTTTCCATTCGCCGTTTAGCGAAATTATGCTGCCTGTGCGAATTCCTTTTGGTTCTTTGGTCCACTAAAACGTGGCCAGCCCACAATTCATCCCCCGTGCTTTGTGTTTCTCTGTTTTATAAATTTACCTGATGGACGTGTTGTCTCGCTCTGTGCTACAAAGAACAGTATCGAAAACTCTTATCCAGTGCGGCACATCCCGTTTCGCAAAAACCTGACCCCTAGTTCCACCCTGTATTTACCCACTCATAGCTTCAGTTTATGTCATCTTGTGCCACACAGGAAGAGATTCAAAAAGACCTCCAGCCTCTTCCCTGTCTGGCCATTCACTATATTAAAGGTTTGTATCAAGTTTCCTGTTCTCCATTTTGCTTCATCTCGGCAGACTGTGGGAACTGATTGTCTTGTTTTGATGTCTTAGTTTATCGCAAAGGCAAAAGGCCCAGCATACTCCATCCCGAATTTTGTAATGATTTTTTTCTCAGACCACTCGCAAGTCCACTTCCAGCGGTTGGTTTTGTGCTGCAGAGGAAGTTAAAGTACCCTTCTGGCCCTCATCGCGAAAGATCATTGTGTGGGCGTTTCGTTTTATGGAGAAAGGGCACCGTTGTACCCACTCGGTAAGTAGATACACAAGAGGTAAAAATTCCGACTTACAAATGCACAGATGCATATCTTTATTTCCGAATAACTTTATTTCTTGTTTTTCTCATTTTTCACCAGGCGGGCGGTAGCTGGTTTTGTTGAGAGGCTCCCAAAACATATCCATCCCAGGTTTGAAGGTTCCTCTGTTCTCTGACTTAAAATCCGTTGGAGTCTACCGTTCCAAAGGGAGGTTATTCTATGCGTGAATAAAAGTTCCCTCACCTTGTTTCTAGAACAATTATAGAACCGATTTCAGGGTGTTATCCGAGTATACAGAATGAAACTTGTAAAAACATACCTGCCGAACCTGTGAAAAACATAAAAACATCCCGACGAATATTTCCTATTCTATGGGTGTTCAATGTGTTCAAGTCAGGATCGGGCAAACGTTGGAGTATTGGAAAGGCCTCAAATGTACAGTTTATACATGGTATTCAATTACAAGGACAACATGTGACTTCCATGGCAAAAAGATCCTTGGCAGAGATGATTGGTTGATTGCGCCCTTCTGTTTCCTTGACACGCAGGCCAGGTTGCTGGTTAACTGTTAATAAAATGGTAACGCAGCTGTGTACTAGAAACCCGAAATTTTGTGCTCCTGGTCATTTTGAATCTGAGTCTCTACCATAGACCAAAATTGCTTGGCCGAGTCATTGCAAGACCGCATACGCTTTTTTCGTTGTTGATCGGCAAGCTCCACTCGATGGGCCCGCGCTTCGCATGATCCATTGCAGACGATAACATCATCCACATACTTCGTAATGTTGCCTAGGGTGTTACAAAAAAGTCGTTTTTGGAGATAGGATACGAGATGGACATAAACCAATCCTTGCTGGAGTTTGTTAAGAGAGGGACCGAAGAATGAGTGCCCCGCATCGAAAGTGAAGAAGCGGCTTGGACGAAAAGTATGAGTAAGCATTGGTGACTTACTGTTTTATACAGTAGCAAAATGTTTGGCCCCGACCAAAGGCTTTTGCAAAGTCACTGGAGCTGGCGCGTGGAACCACCCGTCTGCACCGGGCTGCCCGAAAAACAGCAGGTTTGTGAAGCATGGCTTGCTGTCGGGAGGCTGTGTTGATGGTGAAAAAGAGAATGGTTTCACGCCTATCTACTACGTTGGCATGCTTAAATACGCACTCAGTGATCTTGCTAGGGACACTAATCAGTCCAATGGGTCTGCAAACCCATTTTATATATATGGGACAATGAAAGCCTTCACCTGGGATATCAAGAAAACACCGATAGGTTTGGTGCATGTTTCTGATAGTGCAGCATTTGTATTCTCAAGAATGCAGTGTTATAAATAATAACCTTGTTGCGCCATATTTGTACTAAAAAATACAATTACCAACGAATAGTTGCGCGAAAGGTTTTAGTTTGACGGGGACTTCTCGTTATTATCGTTTTTGTGGCTTTGTTGTCCATCTTGTGGGCTGCCATTTGCAAGCCACACGTCGGATTGGTCGCCAACGCCATGAGTGGACCTTTTTATTTGGCGGTAGTCCCCAATGATGGAGATGGAGGCTAAATGGATGTGACAGAATGAGTAGCGCAGCGGGAGAGAAGTGTGCAAAAAATGGAAATAGAAATTTGGAGACAGATACTTGCAGAATATGCAGCCTGGCGAACAGTATATTGACGCAGCAAAAAAGCCAAATAATGGGATTACGGTTGGCTGCGAGAATCGTAATACGTATTTCCGTGATCACACAAGTTCAGTGAACGCACTAGGTTTGCTTTGAGCTGGCGGTGGCCAATCGTATAAGGTCGTGACGTTTAGACTTGACGGGGGCGGGCTCGTGTCCCTCCACCGCCGGTAATCTTCCGCATCTGGCAGTCCTCTACTGGCCAAGGCCATCTTTCTGAAAAATGATATACACTGTTGCTGCATCAATAAAGAAAGTGAAAAGATAAAAAAGATAAAAGTACTTTTGACTTAAGCTTCTGCAAGGCCCGTTGATTAAGGTGGGGTCGAAAAAAGGAAAGGGTTCTGTCGGCTAACTGGTGCAACGACAGATACAATTAGGGCGATGTAACGTACAAGCTTATGAAGGGCTGATTCCACAAGCATCAGTCTGCTGCCGAATTTTTGGACCAGTATAAAGGTTAATGAGAGAAGATGGGTCAGAGTCACTGAGGATAATAATGGCGAGATACATGTAAAATATCAGTTTATGTCAGACACCAATAAAAGTTTTCCAGGTGAGTTCGCTTTATAAGTTTTGGGCTCAAAGGCCTTCGGGAGGAAGCAAGGGGAAGTCGGTACAAAAGGGCCCAAATGAACATTGGGACTAAAGGATTGTTGACCACAACGGTGCCAGTGGCGAGGCTGACCAAGTTTCGGCTTCCCAAAGTTTGATCACCGTTCAGAGGTTACCTCAGGGGCTTGATCCGCCAACCTAGTTGCACTCGCGCGCTGCTGCAGTTTACCTACCCTACGCGATGTGCCCCGGCCAAAGCGGTGGATCTAACCACGCCCCACATTACTATGATAACTTCGATTTACATGGGAGTTGAAGGAGTGAATGTGGATGTGGCGTGTGTAGGAAAAGCCAAACACCGGGTTTCCAAAAGTGCGTAATCCCAAGGAGTCAAAACCACAAAAGCTAGGGTATAAAGTAACTGTCTACTTCCAACCGAATTTCAACGGTCGTGAAAAGATAAACAAAGACGTTCTGGCCCTGCGGTTAGCTGCGGATTAAAAGCTGATCTATCATGCGAGCCCTCCAAAAATGGAAACCAGTATTGTGTATGACAAAGCCCAAAAGCTTCGAGGTGGTAGCTGGCGCCGTTAGCGAGTCCGGCCATTTGGGTGTGCATAGGCAGTTTGACAGAACAATCTGGCGTGTAAGCCGTCTACACATGTGTGCAAAGGAAAAATGAGCCAATATTCCGAGGGATGGACAGTAAATGATGGCAGTGGACATAAATACGCTGTGATGTACAAGGGTCTAAGATGCATTAGGGACTAACTTTACCCGCAATAAAAAATAATTTTTGCTGGAGTCAAATCGAAGGGACCCAGCAGTTGAAACTCAGAAATCGTAGGAGCTAGGATGCACGGTAGGTGGAATCAGTCCGTAAGATTTTAATATGGGGATGGCCGAAAATTCTATGGTTGCCGCGGCAGTTTTATTCGTCTGGGGTGCGTACAGTGAATAACAAGAGGTGGAGAGAACGTCATGTAGATGCTGCATATACAATTTTATTTGGTAATATGGTTAATGAGATTTATTTCTTTTGTCACGATTAGCAAAACGATGCTGTCAGTGCGTTTTCAAAATCTCAATCCGGTTATACACACTCGATCCTCAGGTGAGTATGGATGATGCAAATAATAATAATGATACTGTACAGTTCTCCATTTGTGAAAAGCATGCGCAAAGGAAAATCACATTTATTCACGGATGATGCACATGAAATGTGAACATTAGAAACCAAAAGGGATATTGGGTTATGGGAAAAATTCGAGTACTCAGAAAGCTCCAACAGAATCTGCAAAGCATTGCGCAGTGCACAAGAATGCAAAACAAAATCCAAAACTGCAAAAACTGTTTTGCAAGATTTTACGTGGGTTTCCGGAATTGTTCGTGAGCAACGGACTAAATGTGCGTGTCACTGGCGCAACAATTGAGAGCAGCTCGATGGCAGATGTCGGGATACGGCCGGAGGCACAAACGTTAAGATTGTTACGTGATGGACAGAAAAGTTAAGCTGAGATGAAGATCATTGGGACATGATAAGTGGATTGAAGTTAGTCAAGACCAAGAGGAACTTCATGAAGCGTGAATAGGGGAGTCGCATTTAACAAAGATGAGGGGCAAATAAAATGCCGAGAAAGGAGGATGAATACTATCAATTCTGACGAACTATATGGAGAATGTGATTTTATGAAGCGCTTTGGCGGAAGAATATGGAACTCTCAAGACTGCTGATTACATTCCTTTGCGGCTGGTGACAAACTGGACTGAGAGGTGCAATGGAGGGAACGTTTGTGCAAGAAGTAAGAAGTTTCTAAATACATTAGCCATGGGTACTCTCTATGCGTTTATTTTTGTAGTCGCAATTTTTGGCCGCAGACGGTAGTTCGTGTGGGGGATCTGGAGGGTCTCACAGGGCATTCCAGCGGCAGTAGTGACTGTTTTTTGCCATTCATGAAGATCCATCTGAGTAGGAGTATCCAAGGGAATCAGCCACTTGCTTTGGGTTGAAAAGGCCAGTAATGGAGCTCCAGATTTGGCTAGCAGCGTCCTTGTGGGAACGAAAAGCTAGTAGATTTTAAGGTGTCCTTGCGGGGGCTGAACTAGTAACGGCGCGTATAGCCTGGGTGTGGGATCTGAAACATAAGAGAGTAGTCTGGGTTGCGTGGCAGCTCAGGGTGATTGTAATTAACGAACAGTTGGGAAATAGAGACATCATCCATCCTAAGGTTGCTCAGTAATAAAGAATTTATGTGGCGAGATGACCAGGGTAGTACTGGGATCAGGTTGCCATTACGGGGCAGTTATTCGGCTGCATGCAGTTGTTAACCACTCCGGAGTACTTCTGTAGATTTTTTGACAACTGTCGCCGTCACCGTGCTGTGCGCTGCCAACCTAATACAGAGAGCAGAACAATAAATGGAAAATTATGACAGCTGGCGTTTTGAGGATAGGAGTAAACGTTGGATTACGGCATAACTTAGTCTATTTATTTAATAATAATAATGTTGTATTCGTTGAAAATGCGGGCGTCTGGACAGTGAAACAAATGGAGGAAACTGCCGTCTTGGTGAGTGGCAGAGAAAATGTAAATCGGTGAATAAAATGGCCGAGACGTATGGAAGTGAACTGGAAAGCTGGGGGGAAATATCCATATTATTTTCACGGCTGCTGGATGGAAAGCTTTGGGCATAGTGAGTTCCAAGGGTAGATCCTCCCTTAAAATCGTTAAGATTATTTCGTTCCCCCAGAGGGTTACTCCTCGGTGTTGTTCATATAACGCCAGCTTATTAGGTTTCCTTGCGCCCTCAGATGGAGTGGTATGGAAACCATAGGATAACTGAAAATAGGGGATTGGTTAGAGCTTGCGCCTCAGATAACCTGGTGAACGTGATCGGATCAGGAGTTCAGATACGCCTTTGAGCCCTAGAGAGCAGGAAGGGTAGTTAGCTGAGATAAATCCGAAGGGTTACGGCGATGGGGTAACTGAGACGAAAGTAAGAATAAGTCGGTCGCTTGGAGAGCATCTGAGGGAGTGAAATCTAGGACTGGCTCGTCATCAGTGGTTGAAAGCAGTACGGCGACCGTTGTATGCGGACTGTTGCTGGTATAGTTTACGGACAACAAAATGGATTAGGAACTGACTCCCAGGGTTTGCCGTCAGCTAGTCTTAGATTAATCAATACCAAGGGGACGTTGGCATCCTTGATTGTAGCTGTGTGATGGCAAGTGTGCAACTGTGAAAGGGGAAAAGGAAGTATCAAATAGAGTGTAAATGAAGTTTAACATGATATTATTAGGGCTGTTGCAGAGGTCCTGGGCATAGATACCCGGCGGTTATACGGGAGACAGTGGAGGTGGGGTGGAAACCTAGATGAGCGGCACCATAGATAATTGTGGAGAGCCCAGTGCGCTAATACTCCACTAAGTCTGTGGCATAGGAACCCGTGGCATATCGGGCCAGCACGGGCATTGTGGGGTGTCCCCTTTCGCAGGAACGTGTCTAGGCGGATAGGAGACAAACCAAATAATAGATGTGGCCCAGTGCTTCACAGCCTCGTAATAATTTTCGTATCCACTTTTTTCATAACAGAGGAGTGGTTGAGCCCACATAGGAACTTTCCATAGATCCTCCGCTCGATCATAATTTTTCGCTTATTGGCAAATTTTCGCAACTGCTGGGGGTGATCTGTTCTCCCAACGTTCGCAAGCCATGGCCTTGCTGCTATTGCAACAGGGGTTTCACTGCATAGGTCTGTGGAAACATAGATTAGGGATAAGCAGTCACACGGAGGAGCACAACTGGTGTTGCGGAGCACGTGCCGAGGGTGCGAACGAATCCACTGCAAGGCCTTATTGCTTCTCGTGGCTCACTCCGCATCATTTTTGTGGGTCAGGTGAAGAAAAATTAACCTATACGGGAAGGGATGATTCGTTGTTTTTATATGGTCTAATCGCTTGGATGTGTATGTGCAAACGGGACAGGGTGAATGTCATAAAGCTTAGCACAGTAGCAGGAAGGATGCGATTACCGAATTAACGGAAGTTCTCAAGACGAGGAAATTGCACTCCCTTCTTTAAAAGAAGGGAATGTGACTGGCCGACGACTGTGGGAAGGAAATAAGTGAAACAGGGCGTTAACTTACATAAGACGGTAAACTCCAATCCATGTCCGGAGCCATGTCGTTACCGAATTTACTGATAACAGATCGGGAATTCATCGTGCGGATCGTGGAGTAGAAGAAAGAGTCAGAGCGTGTATTTAGAAATCGATGGCTGATTCAAAATCACGTTGTTCCGAGATATGGGTGTTGGTCAGTTGAAGGGCTTGGGTGACACTAATGTATTTAGAGCAACCTTGGTCCTGCATGCACCAAATGCTAGTTCCAAAGATTGGCACAAACAGCAAGAAAGAAACGCGGACCTAAAGAGGGTTTGGCGATTTCTGCATAAAAGGTCACAGACCTATGATGGAGAGGATAGGGGCTGGCAGATAAGAATATACGTGGGCCGGCGGAGAGGGAACGCACATTCAGCAGGTTATGCGGAAAAGCCTGGTTAATTTTCAGTTTCCGTAGACAAATTGGCTAACGGTTAAGAACTGAACAGGTTCCTTCCAATTTAGAGTCGTCGACCAGCCCATCACCTGCTTAGTGAAGAGCCTCTAAATACTTCCAATGAAAATGCTCTCTGACTTTGATATGCTGAAGTATATCAAAGTGCCATACTCAAGGATTGGTCGAACGTGTTTTATAAATGCTGAGGGCGCTGTCGGACAGTTTCATTGTGCGAAAAATCGGACCCCTGCCTTTTGCCTACTGAACAACGAAGCGCTCTGAGAAATTTAGAGTGGCCGAGTAGTTGAGACGAAGGTCACGAATTGTAAGCTTACATGCAATAGGGGATCCGAGCGGCGAAATTGAACCTTTAGACAGTTTGCACCTATACGTGGGTATTTCGCTCTAATTGGCAGAGAAGCTCATAATCTACGAGGTACTCCGGTCGTCCAAAGCAGACAAATAGGCACAAATATCTCTAACCACAGCACTAACTTCATTTTATTTAGGAGGGTAAACCATTTTATGTCATCAGCAAACAGGAGAGGGACAGCGTGAGACATTGAGCTTAGTAATTCATAAATATACATAAGGAATAGCAGGGGACCAAGTACGCTGCCCTGTATGACACCACTAGTAACAGGTCTGGGATTAGAGGTAATCCGTCAATGGTGACCTGTGATTTTGGATTAGGTAAGACGAGATCCAGGATAGAAGAGGATCGTTCTGATTGTAAGACTTGTCTTGAGAAAGACTACCCACGGCAGTCGAAAAGTTGGCTCACTGCATCTAACAACCCCGTGTTATTAACATTATATCATTCATAATTAAAAGCCAATTCATGGCTCACCGATTTTTGATGAATCATTTGGGCCTGATATTTGCCAAAAGTGCTTACTTTGGATAAAAGGTGCGGATCAGGGGCACCACCAAAGGCCTTAGACATATCAAGGCAGATGAATGCGAAAACCATTATCCGGTTCCCTAGGTTGGTTAGAAGATTCAGGAAGTCAATTTAACAGGTCGAGCAGGAATGGAATAGGAGAAATCCGTGGTTTGGAGCTATTGAGGTTGGAGGCTAAAAGATGGTCGACGATGGATCTTTAACCACCTTTTCCATAACCCTGAAGATAACAGGTGTGTGGTTAATGAACTGGCAATCACATAGATCATGAATAGCCCCCCGCTAATGGCTGGGGGTTATTATAGAGTGCTTCCAGTTGGCCATAACTACACCAGAATTAATTGAAAGTGTAAAGAGATTGCGCAGCAGCAAAAGTAGGACGGGGACACAACTAAAAACAGCTGTTGGGAGGTGTCATCGGGGCTTTGGCGCGACCCTGGTTTGAAATTGGCTAAATGTCATGCAATAGTCTTAACGTCAAAGGGCGCAGCACATAAGGTGGAGTGATTCCTATTCTGTAGTTGGAATGGATCGCCGACTGTAACTGGGACCATGGAGGAGGCAAAACATTGATTGAATGTCCCAGGTATGTCTTTTGGCGTTGTTGCAAACTCACCAAAAGGCAAAATCTGGAAGTTCACCGAAGGCTCGCTATCATGGTATCTTATTTTTGTATAGTTATGAAGTATTATATGGTGATTTTTATGCGCAAGCGCTTCAGAATCTTTCCGAAGGACAGACTCACTTAGACGAGAGATAGCGATGGACAGATGGTGCAAGAGAATAAATTTGGAAAAGTCATGTGTCAATGAAAAGTGCCCTTGCAACTCAGCATATTTGACTTTCAGGGAGACAAGTTTTGAGATCTTGTTTCTATGTATTCGCGTAATAATGGTCAGTTTCGAGATGCAGCTGGCCATGTTGCGATAAAATTCATCTGTAGCCGTCTGTGGGTCAGTCTCTAGGAAAAAGCTTCCCCAGTCAAGTTGGTGTACTAGGGAGGGAAATCGCTGCCAGTTAAGATAGAGTGGACGAGTTGTGTCAATAGGGTGGTTAGGGAGGGGGCATGGACACGGATTCTACCGTGAACTACCCTGTGGTCGCTCCCTGGAAATTTATTTCCGACATGAACCAAGGTGTGATCAGTATGTGTAAAGATGAGATCTAATGTTATTATTTCTGATGGGCGACGCTACGTGCTGTACCCAACCCCATGATGTAGATGGGAAACGAACGATGTTAGACTTGGTGGACCAGGTTACGCCAGGGAGATTGAAGACTCCGGCAATCATTTTCGATGCTAATGGGAGGGATGCAAGGTAGTCAGATTCGTCCGCTAAGAAGGGGAGCCCAATTTGAGTATGTGCTGGGGGGCGATAGACACAGACAGCATGGATAACCCAGGACGACACTTTGATAGTGAGCCATACCGATTCTTGGATCAATTCGAGTGTGGTATGCGTAAAAACGGAGACTGATAGGCCCTGCCTTACATAAGAAAGACAACCGCCCCCATGGCGGTCGTTTCTAGTTCCTCTAAAGGATTGGCATCCCGCAGGAAAAGTCACACTGGTTGGTGCATCCTCGGTAAACCAGGACTCAGGGATGAAGATTATATCCGGGTTGGAAGACGCAGCAAAGCCTTTTAAGTGATTGAATTCATTTAGGATAGAACGACGGTTAAGTAGTGCAAAAGAGAAGACGGGGCGAGTGGTTGGATTGCATAGACAAAGAGACGGTGCGCGGAGAGTCAACCATAATGAGAATAATCGGGTAAACACAAGGTATTAATTCTATTTTAGCGGACGTTGAATGAGATACGGCAGAAGAAGGTGGAGGCGAGGAACGGCGAGGGCATATAACGTTCTCCATTATACTGATGTGGGTGTAACCCGAGGCATTGGGGAGACCAGTGTGGAGGGAGGCAGAAAGGGAGTGGGTTTGGGTAGGAATAAAGAAGTGGCGGTGGTAGTTCAGAAGGGGTAGGAAGAGGGACTTTTCTGGCTGGGTGAGTGTGGTCGAAAAAGAGACATTAGTGGACTGGGGTATGGTCTTTGTGTTTAGGCCGAGGCTTTGGTAAGCGGAGGTTGGTGGTAGTACCGATATGATGGTGGAGGTATGCTTAATGGAGGCCATACAGAAATATCCTAGGCAATGTGACGCAACAGCAAAGGCATTTTGCGGGGAAAAGCTGACCTTTTAAATCTGCGACGCACGTCTGCGGTTTTCTTCCGGCATGGAAATTCTCTCGGCAGTGACCATTTGGTCCCCGTGCAACGATAGGCAGGCAGTTGAAAGTCGGTGCGGTTAGGGCCAGGAAGTTGAGGCACCGGGTTGATGGGGTTAACAAAGGGATTAACTAGGGAGGGGTCACAGTAGGTTAGTCGCCTGGCTAGTAACACCGGCGTTGTTCCACCGGGGAGTAGTGTGTTGCTTGTTAAGAGTGTAAACGCAGGTTTACCATCAGCAACTATTGCCTTAAGGGTCTGGATGGAGAAGGGCGAGTTTTGATTGGTGCTAGACGTTTTTTGCTTCGCGGAGAGAAGAGAGGTTATCGAGGCCCACGAAGGAAGTCGCACGTGGGGGATTTATATGCAGGCATTTCCGGAAGGGCCGCGGCAAAGGAGATGGTGATGAGCTGCCCAAGTCAACACTTGCTTGTGGCTGTGGTAGAGACGCAAGGACCGGTATGGACACCAAGCTCCTAGCCATGCCGGGTAGCTTGAGGGAATTTAAGTTTGGTGGAACCGTTTTTGGGTTCTCACCTGCACGCAGTCTGAGGGCCTCCTTATGAATAGGGACGTTGTCCGGGGTAATTTTGACGGACTGGAACGGATAGATCAGGCCATCCTGGATTCACTCCTCAAAAACTGCTCTGCAGCAGCGGGGCTGAAGAACTGAAACACTACTGGAGATGATCTGCTTAACATTCGTTTACGTAGTCTTAAGCAGTGGCAAGGGTGTCCTCTCATTTTGCGAGCAGAGAGGACAGTGTTTTTGAACGAGTCTAGTGGAATGCAGTCAGGAATATTACATTAGGCGATCTTAGGTTTCGCTGCCTAATTTCTGAGAATATTGGGTCGATAGCCCAACGGACACCAGCGGGGTGTTCGCCTAGAGGGTTTTCGGGGGTCTTAGTTAGGTAGGTGAGAAGAAGCGGCTTTGTATTCACTGGTTCTATGGGAACAACTTTTTTGTTTATTCCGTGAATCGCTTGCCCTAATCTTCGTACTTTATTATCAGTCTCCATCAACACGTATGTGACACCAAAAGGGCATGCTGGGGGCCGGCGAATAGGTTGTAAGGGTTTGAACGCGGTGCGTCTGGCAGCTATGATCTTCGCGCGTTTAGGCCTAGAGACCGCAATTTCAACAGAGCGGAACGATGTGCATAGCTGTATAGTTGTGTGATAAAGGATGCACCTGGGGGTGCCAATAATGGTGTCAAATCGTAGGGTGGAAACTGGTTGAAAGGTCTTAGATCGACCTAATGAGCCGGTGTCTAAAATGAGATCTCAACAACGCTAGTGTAGTGGCAGTCTAAGATTATTCACAATATAGTTCAATAGAAAAAACACTCCGACAATTTATGTGAAGAAGAAGGGCTCTATCTACGTCAAAAAGACGTTTTTAAGCAACACGCAATTGGCTGAGAGCATAAAAATAAGGTAGTTCCGGTGAAGGATGGTCAGAATCTCCGAAGATGCGACGACAGGGCAAAAATATTTAGCAGTATATTTGGCTGGTTCATTTTGGGCGACTGAAAAGAGTCGATAAGTGGCAGGACCGTTAAACGATATAAGAGTAGACAGGCAGCTGGGTACAGTTAATCGTGAAAAGAGATAAATAGATAGATGATGCTCATCGTGTACACTATCATGGCGCTTAACAGAACGCCGTGTCAAAGCTATGAGTGTCACAGTTAAATCCCAGGTATAAAATCAGTAGAATGGTTACGCCGGAACAACTCCAAGTAATAATAATGTGTATATTTCTCGACATCCGAGAGGCCTACGTTAAGCAAGATCAAGTTTACGCAAAGTGGATACACGGGAAACAAAAATTCAGTCGTG
>LUCM01001160.1:5431-16283 GCA_008360955.1 Fasciolopsis buskii | reverse complement strand
TTAGATTTGACGAAGTGCCTACTAGCCGCTTTGTAAATACACGCTGAACGCTTTCGATTGCGAGTCTGTCGCACTGTCTCATGTTGGAGCAGATTAGAGAACAATAGTCTAGAATGGGTCGGACGTGTTTTGAAGAGATTTAGTTTACTCTCGTTCAGCTTAAAAGTCTTGTGTAGCAATCTACCTATTTTATTTGCTTGCGCAACCTGAGTAGGTGCGTGCTCCGAAAACTTGAAGCTGCAAGAGTAGTTCAAACCCAAGTCACGAACCCTATTGCTTATGGGGATGATTTGGCTGCCTGTTATAAGGCTCCCTGTGGATAAGGTGCAATTGTAGCACGGGACGCAGCTGTTTTCGGCTGAGAACGTCATTGTCCATTCGTTTCCAAAGTGTTGAGGGATATTAGGTCTTGAGTTATTTCGGCGACAATAGAGACTCAGGCTGGAAAGCGTGAACGATTTTGACGCCATTGGTAAGTAGGAAGCGAACACCGCTCCGGACAACGTTGAAGACATCATTTACGTACAAAAGAAACAGCAAGGGGCCTAGTACAGTGCCTTGAATTACACCACTACTTATTGGTCTGGGGTGGCAGGTGAATTCATTTACTTTCACTACTTGATTTCTGGATGAAAGATATGACGTAAACTATGGCAGTGTAGGGTCGGTGATCCCATAGGATCTGACCTTTTTATCAGCCTACAATGGGATACTCTGTCGTATCCAGATAAACTACTATCATCGACTTTCCGGCGTTGGCAGCCGTTGTGATTGTATCTAGGCCATCGACCATACACGTAGCGCAAGATTTCTTTTGGAGAAAACCATGTTTACTAGTGTTCAAAAGTTTGTGGTTAGTAAGGTAAGTGGTGAGCTGCCTTTTAATCAAGCGTTCCATGATTCCAGAGGCAATCGGGATACGGTTGATCGGTCTATAACTGGCTGCGTCTAGTCGTGTGGATTTCTTATGTATGGGAATTATGACAGACGTTTTCCATTGGGAGGGAAAGATGCTACTTTGGACGGAGAGGTTAAATATGTTTGTCAAAAATATTGAAATATCTCTTCTACCTAGTGTAAAGATGGCTGGAGGTAACGAGTCCGGCCCAGGGTGACAGCTTATCTTTGTTTTTTCCACTAACGAAGCTATCTCTTTCGGTAAGAAAGATACCGTTGAGAATGTTTCCGAGGTCAGGCATGGCAGATACGGGGTTGCAATATTGCTATCAGTTGTTAGGAATGGGGCGAAGAATCTGCCAAATGCTTCAGCCATTTCTTGGGGGTTGTTAAATAAGTGTTATTGTAGGTGAGGTGGTGGATAGAAGTGTCCGAGAATCTGGCTTCGTTTACTCTTGATTTAACTGGTTTTGCCAGAGCTGCTTGTGGGTTAGGCTGGTTTAAAGCAAGTAGTTCTTGCATTTTACTACGGGAATCTATTAAGGTTTCCAGTTGTTTTGGCAGGTGATTTAGTCGCAGAAACAAAGAACAGTCTCTGGTTCCAAGGGAGCTTTTCTGAAGTTTGGCGATTTTGTAGTTTAGTCGGTCATAGCTGTTCTTTTTTCGCGCGGCGATTGAGTTTGTGCCGGCGTAATACTGTCTAGGCATTTGTGCAGGATTGAAAAAAGTTTGTCAGTTGCCATTTGCACCTCACTTGCTAGGACGAAGGAGTCCCAATTACTAATGCGCAGCAGAGTTGGCAGACAACCCCAGTTTGCCCTGGGGTAGGGCCTAGCGGTTGGAGATGGTATGCTACTATGGAAGGGTAGTATGAATGTGCAACTGACTGGCAGATAATCGCATCCCACGGAAATTACTTCCAATGGATGTGCGGGCGTGCGTTAATTCAGTCGTGAAGATAAGGTCAAGGATATTTTTATTTCTAGTCGGGTCAGCTACGTGTTGTATCCATCCACCTTGCTGAATGTTAGTAACAAAGGGGAGCAATGAGTTTGAAGCGGTGAAAGTTGACCAGCAAATACCCGAGGCATTGAAGTCTCCCGCCACGAGTTTGGGACCTGGTAGGGTGGAAAAATAGTTAATTGCCTCATTTAGGAGTAGGAAGTCATTTCCACAGGGGCCCGGCGGGCGGTGCACACATTCCATCAGAAGGTTTTCTCTGCCAATGTCTGCCCTAAGCCGCAAGGCATCCGTAATGCAATTTAACTGAGGGTCTTGGCATAATGAGGCTGGTATTGAATTTCGGACACAAGGCAGCCGCCCCCACGCTGAGATGGGCGACTTTCTCTGAATGAGTGATATCCAGGACTAGCAATTGTGCCACCCGCAGTGTCGTCACTTAGCCAAGTCTCGGTGATTAGTAAAAAGTCGTAATTTGAGGAGTGTTCACAAACGAAGAGCTTGCATTTTCCGGACCAAACGACGTAAGAAGTGTATCGAAAAATCGATGCGCCATGTATTGGTTTTTATTGTGAATTATATAATATTAATAACACAGCGTTGTTGGTAGATGTAATGCGCCACCGTTTCGACTACCGTGGGTAGTCTTTCTCAAGGCAAGTTTTACAATCAAATGCTTGCATTTTCCCCAAAAGAGAACGGGCATTTAGTAGAAAGGGTGACAACTGGGGAGGAACAATTTGACTTTCGGTCAATTTTCCCGACTGGATTTGCTTCTCATTTGTGACCTCCCTTATTCGGGAGGGTGTTGCATCGCTTGATTGGGTCGCGTGAAGCCAGTGTCCAGAAAAATTTGGCGAATTTTTCTGACTAGGGAGAGCTCTAAAAGTTTTATAACTACCGCAAAACCACTCTAGTTGTCTAAAAACAGGGAAGACAACTTGCTGCTAGGGGCAGTGGTTGGGTTCTCCTCGAATCTGAATTGGATAAAACGCTGCGAACCGCTGCATTCTGCCCCTTTGAGGCTTGGACGCACATGAGCAAGCCTGGTGTGCCTGAAAAATATTATTACAGGTGACAACTGCGTCTATGCGCCTCATGTTGTGGACCGTGTTCCATACTGTCTGAAATACGGATTTCATTAAAACTTTTCATTTACTAAAGACATCTGGCCGAGCCAAATTGTCTGTTGTTGAATATTCGTCATTATGGAACAAACTTCTCCAATAGCAGCGCATTTTACCACCATCTTCTGTCGCATCTAAAAAGTATACTGACTAGCTAACTCACCATTTATCATTCGGAAGCGGATCCAACGTCATAGTTGTTCGCTTACTTTGCAGTTCCAGACAAAAATTCCGGTGACGTTATTCATCAGCAAGCAAAGCGTTATTGCTGCACCTACATCTTTTAAAAAATTAAAAATAACCGTAGGCAAAACATCTCTCCAGATGTTCACACGACTTCAGCCACAAGCATTTGATTTCCAAGACGCCACCAGCAAACAATATACGTCCCGTTACAGCAGAGTCGCCTAAAACAAGCATTGTATCTTCGAAACACTCAACCCTTCGTCGGCCCAACGGAAATTCATTGGGGCCAACACCGTCCTTGGGTTCACGCCCCACCGTTGTAGACCTAGATATATCGCGCTCGCCCCCCACATTTCAGCCTTCGTCAAAACGTCCCCATCTAGGCTACAGTAACTCAAAGTCAGCTTGTTCTGTCAGGCTAAAACACCCGTACACCTCTCACCCACTCTACCATACGGTAGCTAAAGCCAGTTCCCCTAGTTCACCGTCACATTCCACCCTGCGCCCATAGGCTGCAGGCCCCCAATGACTTGTGATGCGCCTGACACCAAGGTCTTCCCACATGACTCCCATTTTAACCGGCCCATAACTGTAGGCGACTTGCCTCTCAACCTCGGGTGTGCACCGCCCATCTGGCTTCCAATAGGAAACGCCTAACTCGTCCCAGATTCAAATGCATGGATTCAATTGCCTGAAGGCAGACCGACGCTGACGAAAGCCCGACGATGTTTGAAAACAAAACAGATTCGGTCCATCAGGGCATCAAATACACCAGGTAGCCTCCACTTCTGCAAATGACATTACTGGTTACTCAAAAAGGGGCCAGAACCATCAATCCACCGCTACAATACCCAATGAAAATGTCTTTGCATCTCCCGTCAAGCACATCCCAAATGAGCTACTAACTACTGCCTCTTGTCAGCCCGACATATGCCACCCTAAACCCTCCAACTCCTGTCTCTCTGGGCCGCTCACTGTCAACTATATCCCTTACTCTCCATACTTTACCACTATACCCAAACTGACGAGTGATACCTCCTTTCTACTGTTTGCAACACCCTCCTAAATCCAAAGACCACAAAACCGCCGCCCCTCATGAGTCTTCAATACTCTCCGTTAGTCCAAGCCGCCATTAATCCGCGCTATTCACAAAATTTCTGCCCCAGGGCCAGTGAAAGCCCATCCGCTAGCATACCTCACCATCCTGCTCCTAGCTACTCCGTCGCCCACAACTACTCTTCACCATTCACTAACCTACTTTTTCCGGAGAAGTGCTTCTTATCGGCCCGGTCCTTTCGAGGTTTTTACTGGTACCCGCCAATGTGTTTCCAACAATAAGGCTTCCCTTGCTACCAGAATCTACCTCCTTGGATCAGTATTTTCTCGAACAAAACTTGGGTCCACCGCCCAGTTATCTTGGAGATGACTACAACGAATCGGCACTAGAATCGCAGTCATCCATGTAGTAATATTCCATCAATAACCTTCGGCACTGCTCGTTTAGAATTCCGCATCGTCCCACCCCATAATCACTCAAAAATGGCTTCCAACTATTCGCCATGCCTCCACACGAATGTCAAGCCTGTGACAGTTCTGATTGTTTCCTGCGATGTTCTCTTAAAGCCTAGTACGTCCACTGTAAATCCACCGCCGCCTCTCTGCTCTACTTCGGCTCATCAGGTTTCACTCCTGACTGCTAGCCTCCATACTAAACCATTCATCGTTGACTGCAAATCCAAAGTGTCTCTGATTTTGCTTAACGCGCGATCCCTCCTGACTAACATCAGCACCCTGAGACGTTTTGTACAAAATCACGCCTATGATATCATCCCAGTCACTGAAACTTGGTTGATGAAATACACGCCCCTCAATAAAATTATTTCTGAGTGGTTACAACGCATTTCCAACGCAATGAACTGATAGGCATGGAGGTGATTGCCTGGCTTACGGTAAGCGTGAATTCTCCGTTTACCTCCTCTGACACCCAGTGTTAGATATTTTGCCTGCCACTTTGTGGCTCCCCATCCGTATGCATAACCCTCTAGTGCACCTTGGATGTGTTTACCGACCTCCATCGTCAAACAACTTTGAGCTGCCTCAACTCATCAAGGCGTTTGTGTACGATGCATTCATCCATGGGGAAGCAAAACTTATGGTAGGAGACTTTATTGCTTCTAAGATCTGCTAGTCCCCCAGGAATTTACCTTCGCAGTTCTTTAACTTCGTTCGTGGAACCCATGTAGCAGGATGGACGCAGCATGTCACAAACCCCACCAGAGGGAATAATATCCTTGACCTCATATTCACCCACGACCTCCCTAATGTTCACACTGTACTAGATAACTTTCCGGGTAGTGACCACAAGATGGCCTCCTGCTTTCTTCATATTCATCCCCGAACATCTGCAACCGTTACCCAGTCCATGAGCGTCTCTTGCAGCTTAGCAGATTGGGCTGGTTTGACTGTCGCTCTACGGAGCCTTGACTGGTCTAACTTTTTCCTCCCATCTGGCTCCCAAGAAGCTGCCCACATCTTTCATGCAAACTTAGGCTCGATTATTAAAAACCTCACTCTGCACATAGCTCAACCCCGGGCCAATGCGAATACTCAAAATCTGTAAATATGAAAAGAAGATTCTTAAACTGCAGAATATCTACATGCAAACCTTAGACTTCTCCATAATACTGGTATTAGGTCGACTTCAAAACGACCTGCTTGTTGCGTCCGAGAACCAACTTTGTTAGCAGGAACAAACTGCTCTTCGGCATTCGATTTCCGGCCGGCGTGTGGCCAAATTTCTGCGGTCCCGCACTATTCGCAATAATTCTAGTACCCCTATGTGCATCATACACAACAGCCAGCAGCTCGATGATCCAAAATAAATTTGAGTCTTCTAACTCATACTTCTCCTCCACCCTCACTGCCGAAATCGCCACCAATTTGCCGACCCTCTCTAGACCAATTTTCGTTTATCTCATTTAATATAGAAAAAATAGAGAGGGCACTCGCCGTCATCAGGCCATCTCACCGACCTGGCTCAGACGGTGTTCCCCTGCTCTATTCCGCTTCGGCGAAACCGACATTGCGCCCCTTTTGGTAAACCTGTTTACTAAGTCCATGTCAACCGGGGTATTTCCCGTTCAGTGGAAAGTTCCCACCATTCCTCCTGTCCGCAAAAACGGACCACTGTAGGACCTACAAAACTACCGTACAATAACCCAAACACCCATCCTAGCCAGACTCATGAAGAGGATTGTCAAGGACCAGCTAATTGACTTTCTCACGACTAACGACTTAATTGGCGAATCCCAGCATGGTTTTCTGAAGCGCAGATCCTGTACCTCATGCCATTTTGCTTTTTTGTTCTGGTTGCTCCAAATGGCGACAAGAAAAAGACCATTATAGTGTTCTGTCTTGACAAGAGCAAGGCGTTTGATCCTGTGCCCCATGAACGATTGTTGCTGAGACTCAAATCCCATGGCTCAGTAGATCCGCTGTACTCTTGGTTAGCCTCATACCTCTCCGGCCGCTCTCAAGTAGGCAGTATCAACGGAACCTTATTCCAGCACTAGTCAATCACCATTGGTGCAATACAAGGTAATGTCCTTTATCCCCTACTATTCCTGCCCTAGTTAAACGACACCTCTCAAGCAATATGCCACGGGACACTTTTCTTATTCGCCGACGGCATCAAGATAGTCTATTCTTTCGAGCTTTCCTCCTTGACCCAAACCATGGCCACTATCATGGAAGATTTAACCTCACTGGACCATGAGTGTAGGCAATGGGCGATGCAATTCTCGGCCACTAAAAGCGCTGTTCTTGCCTAAAAGTGTCACGTTCCCCCGGGTAGGCTCTCTATAAACGGTCTCCCAATACTAACCACTCTGTATGAAAAAGAGCTAAGCCTACAAAACTTCTGTTCATTCAACTTCCACGAGCAAGCTGTTTGTGAAATCGCAAACGCAAACAGTACTAACGGCGTCATTGGTAAAACGTTCCGCACTGTAACATGTATGCTGATGATAAACAACTCACACTGTAGACAGCAACTGTAGTACTGCCCGATGAGTTTCCCGAACATGCTCGGAGTTCATCGTGTTGCAATAAGAAAAGTACAACAGGCATTCACAAAGAAACTTCTTGATCCAACATAGAACCTTAGTAACAGAAAACGATGCGAGCTGCCACACCTTGACCACCAATGGTCACGTCGTGTCAAACTTAGCTATATAATCTTGTCAGAGTCTAACAATTCAGGACTATATTGACCAAATTTCTCAGCGTATCTTCACTTGTCAGCTTAACTGAGACCAAAATCAGTCTAGACCAAGCCTCCGAGACCTAGACTTCTAGCTCAACTCAAATAAGATACCCAAAGCTGTCACCTTATACCGGTCTCCCTCTAAAGACTACTAACACCAACGACTTAGCCTTCATACTGTCTGTCCTGCAGCTCCATTAAGAAAATGAAATAAATCAACAGAAACAGACTAAGCTATCCTGTAGTCCGACGTATTCTCTTATTCTTAACACATCAGCCTCCATAGTTCTCAATTTGCAATCCCATTCTCTTTTTTAGGTCAGCAGCGCAGAGCATGCCGGCGATGACAACTGGCAGAAAATCAACCCAGTACTCCGAAGTAGTTACTAGCTGAATTACTTTGCATCATGAGGGCAACCTGATCTCAATGAGACCCCGGTAATCCTACCACATAGGTTTTTTATTATTAACCAGAGCACCAGTTTCATGTATCACCAACAGTTGCCTTAAAGCCAATTCACCTTAATTCCTTATCCTCTGTTATAAATCCCAATTCTTACCTTGCTTTTTTATTTCTTGGACTAATTTTTCATTCATGCGGCCAACCTTAGGTCGGATGATGTCTCTATTTCCCAACTGTTCGTTAATTACAATCACCCTGAGCTGCCACGCAACCCAGACTACTCTCTTATGTTTCAGATCCCACACCCAGGCTATACGCGCCGTTACTAGTTCAGCCCCCGCAAGGACACCTTAAAATCTACTAGCTTTTCGTTCCCACAAGGACGCTGCTAGCCAAATCTGGAGCTCCATTACTGGCCTTTTCAACCCAAAGCAAGTGGCTGATTCCCTTGGATACTCCTACTCAGATGGATCTTCATGAATGGCAAAAAACAGTCACTACTGCCGCTGGAATGCCCTGTGAGACCCTCCAGATCCCCCACACGAACTACCGTCTGCGGCCAAAAATTGCGACTACAAAAATAAACGCATAGAGAGTACCCATGGCTAATGTATTTAGAAACTTCTTACTTCTTGCACAAACGTTCCCTCCATTGCACCTCTCAGTCCAGTTTGTCACCAGCCGCAAAGGAATGTAATCAGCAGTCTTGAGAGTTCCATATTCTTCCGCCAAAGCGCTTCATAAAATCACATTCTCCATATAGTTCGTCAGAATTGATAGTATTCATCCTCCTTTCTCGGCATTTTATTTGCCCCTCATCTTTGTTAAATGCGACTCCCCTATTCACGCTTCATGAAGTTCCTCTTGGTCTTGACTAACTTCAATCCACTTATCATGTCCCAATGATCTTCATCTCAGCTTAACTTTTCTGTCCATCACGTAACAATCTTAACGTTTGTGCCTCCGGCCGTATCCCGACATCTGCCATCGAGCTGCTCTCAATTGTTGCGCCAGTGACACGCACATTTAGTCCGTTGCTCACGAACAATTCCGGAAACCCACGTAAAATCTTGCAAAACAGTTTTTGCAGTTTTGGATTTTGTTTTGCATTCTTGTGCACTGCGCAATGCCTTGCAGATTCTGATAGATCCGATTAAACCAACGTGGCTTATGTCCCCACATAATTTTTGATGTCCATGGTTCCCGTTTCTTCCGCACCATCCACGTATAAATTTTATCTTGCCTTGCGCATGCCTCTCGCAAAACGAGATATATGCAATGCAGTTTTTATAACTGCTCGGTAAAGGCAAGCAGGACGCAGTCGTCTGCCCTCGTGTCAGAACATACTAGAAAGTAATGCTCCAGAACGGGTCTGATTTGGGTTTTCCTAAGAAAATATTTGTTTTCCTTCAACTCCAGAGTTCCGTGTGGCAGCCCCCCAAAAGAAAAAAAAAAGAGAGAGATTGATAATGTTGATGATACTGTTAACGATGATGATGATGAAGAGGTGGAGGTGGAGGAGGATGAGGATGAAATGGATAATAATGATGATGACGACGACGAAGGTGATGATGATGATGATGATGATGAGCACCAGGATGATGATTATGACAATGATATTCGGATGTTTATTACGTGTGGAACAGGTGAAAATGGGACGAATGATTTTGAATGCTGATTGCTCGATAGATGATGTTGATGACAGTGATGATTATGATGGCGATGTTGATGGGTTTTGATGGATATTATGATTGTGAGATGATATAATGATGAAGAAAATATGATGATTAGTGATGAAGCTGAATGCTTGATGAGATGATGATGGATGATGATGATGAATGATGATGATGATGATGATGTATGGTAATTTGCCTGATGTTGATTATGATGATGATGATGGAGATGATGGCGATGTTGATGATGACGATGATGATTATGATGATGACGACGATAATTAATTAGAAAATGATTTTGATGATGATGATAATAGAGATGATTGTGTTGATGATGGTTATGATGGTGAGAGTGATGAGTAATGAGTATCGTGATGATGAAGATGACAATGATCATAATATGTGACGTGAGTTGAGTTAATGATTGAATTGATGATGTTAATGATGATGTTAATGATGATGTTGATGATGTTCATGATGGTAATATTGTTGACGACGATTATGATGATAGCGTTGATGATGATGATGTTGATGTTTCAGATGATGATATAAATGATGATGTTGATAAAGACAAAGATGACAAAGTTAATGTTGAAGAAGTTGATGAAAATAATTATGATGATGATGATGTATAATATGTTGATGAGGATGTTGACAATGATGATGATGAGGTGGAAGATCATGATGAATATGACGATGATGTTAATGATGACGATGATGACGATGAAATAATGACGACAATGATGATGATAATGATGATGATGGATGATGATGATGATGATTGATGATGGGATGAATGTATGTATGATGATGATGATGATGATAGATGATGGATGATGATGATGATGATGATGATGATGATGATGATTGATGATGATGATGAATGATGATATGGATCGGTCACTGATCATAAGGAATGATTGAGACGACTATGATGATGATTAATAATGGATAAGATAGGATGAGGATTTTAATGATGAAGATGAGGATGTTGATGATTGATGTGTGGTGATAGATGATCATAGTCCGGATATCGAATCTTGATAATTGATATCGAACGAGTGGAGCGATCAGGATCCTGATAACATGAATAATGATGATGATCTGCACCGTGATGACCATAATGCTGATTCTGTTTTGAATATGACTGTAATGATGATCATGATAATAATAATAATAATAATAACAATAATAATAATTTTGATGATGCATGCACGCAATTGAACCTTTCACACAGTGCCATCTCACTTTATTCGTCCGACTCTTCCGTTTTCGAATATTTTACGCGACTACATGTCGGTGTTTTGATCCTCGCCTTTCGAGCTCGGTGAAATCAGAATCT
>LUCM01001158.1:65962-269783 GCA_008360955.1 Fasciolopsis buskii | reverse complement strand
AGTTTAGTTAGCGATAAAAGAGTCGAAGCTAAATTAGGTACAAGGGTTACCACTAGATTTCTCTGTGTAACAAGAGTAGTACCAGCGTTATCGCAAGTGAAATATGTCGGCTGGTTAAAAAAGCAATGTTACCATTGAACGATACTAGTTATTTAGCTGTTCTGTAACATCGTGGTCACTCAGTTCAACCTCGTGATTTCGCGGGCAGATCTTAGAACGACTTGAGCCGTTTTATTGTGAGCTAGTTACATCCCACCTACTCGAACTGCCCAAGTGCCATGATGCTCGCTTGATTTTTCATTTTGGCCTCCCCCTCTGTGATCCACCTGTCAGTCTTCATCAAACCTAACGGATACTAATCGGTTGTGGATTATAACAGTTTCTGTGTTAAGTTCGGTATCATCCTAGCTGAATTGATGTTAAGAATCACTACTTTCTTTCGACTCGATATGAATTTGGACAGATGTTAACATGAGAGAATCTGAATCAGTATGCTCGCTTCCAGCAGCCCGAACGCGACATGAATACCATCAACCCATCCTCAAGTTAGCAAAGTGCATTGATATTCTCAGTTCTCTTACATGAATCTACAGGTACTTCCACGTTCTCTGATGCTGCACCGGAAATGGTCACTTCCATAAATTTTACTCATATCCCGACTACCATCACTGACATCCGTGAGACCCTCACAAACTCCAGTCAAACTATACCTCAACGGTAATTGGAAGCCCGTGATAGTCTTTTCCAAACGGCGGTGCCCGACAGGATCTAGTTATAGCACATTTGCCAGTCAGTAGCCACCTGTCTACCATGCTTTTTGGCATTAAAAGTAAGAGTTAGAGGTGAAAGTGTTTACATGTCACAAAGCGCTGGTAGTCGATTTGCGTTTTGCTTCTGACCGGAATCCGACAGGCAATGTCCCCCACTTAGTCCTTGTTTCATAGTTCCCTCTAGAGGTGCGACATGCCTCTGGTACATGCAACTCTTTTTCTGGCATTCCGTCCCGTAGAGAACATTATAGTTCAACCCAGACACCCAGCAGCGATTTGGCACTATTTCACAGGCCCCGGGCGACGGACCCTTGCACTGAATATCTTTGGCAGATTAGTCCTCGATGTTTTGGCCTGTACCCATCTCATTGTCTCAGAATTCCATTGTTTTGGTCTATCGAAAGGTAGTTCGAGTCCCAACTTGCCCGCAGCTCACATCTTATCCATTTTTTTGCAGTACACTACTGCTAGCCTGGGTCCCACAATCCCCAGCAACAAGTAAAAATTCGGCAATCATCTCGTCTCAAGCCTTGATACTGAACATCCCAGACGCTGTACGTGATTCAAAATGAAACTGCTGGATAACATTTATCAATGACAAGGGGGGAATTAAACACAGTGTACAGCTTAAATCTTTTGGTGTATAATTCCATTACACTGCGCCTGAATCATATTTGATTACAAAGCTAAAATCAGTTCAAAATTAAATGATCTTATTCCCACTGCGGAGCCTTAACTGGTTCTCAGAGGACCGAAGAAAATCCTGCCTGCCGAGAGAAAAAGGTGCTTGAGATACCGGGAGGGATTTGCAAAACGATGCTTAACTACTAAAACTTATATTATCTCAATCAGATACTTTCACAGAGCCTTTAAGATGGCGAATTTGAGTAATCCCTAACCTCAGACTTATTTAGCGTTTAACATCTCCAATTTCCTGCGTTTTCTTCCATTCACCCAACTATTCTACACTACTTATCTCCGATAAGTCTGCAAGTGTTCACGTACCACTTTAGAATCTCCTTAGCACCTACCGGCATCAATACGTACTTCAACAAAAGCGCGTATCACCAAATTTTCAGCACCACCCCTTGTTTCAACGCCAAGTCGTCCATGTCAATGGGTGAAAAATTGGAAAATAGCTCACGCACATGCAGCTGAGCCTAATAAGTTGCACCTAAAACCGTGACAGAGGGAAGAGAAATAGCAGTCTGTAAAGGACCGTAAGCTCTTCCGAAGGAAACATCACTAGAGTGCCGCGAAAAGATACTTGGACACTAGCGGCAGCGACAATAAGCCAAACGTCTTTAGGGAACTTCGTTCACTCCTGTTTACGAGGAAATCCCGACCACCCGTCCAAGGACCACTTCCAGTTACAACTTCGTCTTGTTAGACCCAACGATCTGGAGTTCCAGCGCACTGAGCACTCCTCGTAATCTTGTCAACCCCGCCTACCTTTATCATCGAATTCTGTCCCTTCAGACCATACCTTCGTGTACATTCCGATACCGTTGCTACTTTCTTGTTGTGGACGAATCCTCATGATTATTGTCCAGACGACTTGTCACCGTACAAATCATAACGTTTTATGACAAAACAATATACAGATGGATAGACCACTCCTTCAGTTCATCCTTTTCTCATTTTCAACATATTCGGTTCCAATAATTCACCTGTCCTATTTTCTCTTGGGTTCTTCATTAACTCAGCAGCGCTAAACAGACTTATCATGATGGCTGTCAAGCATTAGCTTCACCGAATTTCTCCAAACCAGCCGCCAACTTCTAAGCACTCAAAGCACACTGAATTTGCCGTCTGTCGAGATAAGCTGCTTTGCCGTTACGATGACCACCCCAACGATACCATCCCCATCCCTAGCCGATCTCGGTCATATTCCGGCGTGAGACCACTCGACATTGACTGGGGCACCCATTCTGTATGCCACCAGCATCACCGCCTAACTCTCCATGCGTAGAGGGACGGAAGGGGTATCGGCGCCATCTGTTTGCCTAGGCTGTTAATTTACCATCAGATATTTTTACTTCTACGTTTTCATTGCTGTGTCATCGAGTTGCAAATAGGTCTCAGGATTAGTAATACTTGCCAGAGCTCTAAAAAAGCGGTATCCCCAACCTATATCTTTAAGATTCTGTTCGCATGGCCAACTAATTCCACTTGTCGCTATCTGAGGTTCCATTCGACTGATTCCAAAGGTTGTCGTGTACCGTACCAATTTTCTCTCGTCATGTTCTAGAGTTTACACAGAGGCCTACTGTCAGGTTTGTATCAAGTCGACCTATGTCTCACGCCGGACCCCGGCAAGGTTCACCACAAGGAATGCTCCAGACCAACAAACGACACACTGGGAGATCTCTCATCTGACGTTAAGTCAAAACCGGCTAAAAAACCCGATGTTACTGCCGCCAGCGCCAGGATCTGAGGACTATCTAACCATTTCGTCTACAATGGCCCTTCTTCGACAGTATAAATAAAAATTCATGAGGGTTCCCATAAATAGTCCGAGTGTGACAACATTTTAGACTAACTCGTCGTTTACGAGTTCCAGAACTGCAGAATTACCCTAGCACGCAGACCACTCCAGATTCGTCCAGCTCCAACCTGTGCGCTTGGCTCCGTCTTGAGACTATTTGCTGAGTGCATTAAGGAGATTGCCACTGTACGCATTGTCGAAGCGGGAGGGACTCTGGATTTAAGCGTTACTGTCGACTTCTCCCGCGTCACAACCATTTTTGCATGTCCTAATAAGCCATTGGTACCCTCCCGTTTTAGAGCTAACGGACATGCACCACATTTACGGGGATAGACAAAGGTCAACTTGATGTTTATCCGTTATATGCTCACTCCAGTTTTTCTCTCAAGGTAACAGTCGCTTTTTACAGTTGCGACCCCGTCATATTCTCCGATAAACTTTAATATATTCTGCACCAACGTCATTAAAAAACTAGTGTTCACCATAATTTGTGGTCTGTATGCAGATCTCCCTCTCTGTTTCACTTACCATCTTAGGTTCTCTAGAACCATACCAATCCTGGTTGTTGTCATCCAGCGGATTTATTCTCGGGAATAGCCAAGAAAAAACCACATGCACGATCATGACCTAAAATTGTAAAAATGACAAACAATTATGCGTATGGGATGAAAATTATTCAGGAAAAATATTACCAAAAAAAGAAAGTTGAACTGCATCACGACATCAAAAGTTGAATAAATGTGCGCAAGAACTTAAACTCAGGGTTAACTGACCAATTTGCGTCGGTTATTGTGGGTCATCTCATGCAAACCACTCGACGTAACGGTCAGTTCTAACTCACCAAAGAAAAAGGACTTCACTGGAAGAAACAATGTTGGCATATAACCCAACCGTAATAATAATGTGCCTCATAAATTAGGCGAAGTTAAATCGAAGAATAAAGTGGTAAAGAGGGAGTGGCGATGGACAGGAAAACCAGAGGTATAAATGAAAAGATGAACTCGCTGGAGACAGATAAGAGCGCATCACTGGTTCCGGGCAGACAAATTTTTATCCGTGTCGGAGTCAGATGTTTTCCCGAATCGTCAACCTTCTGACGTATTAAATGTGGAGTTAAGACATTAGGGCTAGGCGAACTGACGGATACCAAATTCAAAGTAAAGAAAACTTGTAAGGATCTGTCGAAGCCCCACTTTATTGGAGACAACGGCAACATGAATTTGTGCTTCCGCCAGATCTGGTATAACCAACCAGAAGAAAATTTTGGGAATGAGGGAAAGAAGAGTGATGCCAGAAGCTGAGAGTGAGCATGAACGCTGAGACCGGTAGTTTCTAGACGAAAACATGAAGGGGTCTGAGTGCATGCCAGACACCGAACTTGAGAATACTCTTTGGGAGGTAAACGTAGGTGGTATGTTCCACCAGCCCAGGTTAATCTGTGTCCAAAATGGGCCGCTAGATAAGTGCCGCCTAAAGAAATGGATCTGAAAGAGTCCAGCACCGAAGGGATTAACGCAAAATTACGAAAGATAAATGCAGATTTATTCAAAAGTGGTGCAGTTGAACGTGTAAAATATGGTTTTGTTGAGTGCTGCAAGGTTTTGTTCCGGTTGAGCTTTGGAACGGGTCGGCTCCGACACCAGTCAACGAAGTGTCATAGTAGGCCACACGGTAGAATATCAGAATGGCTTCCTCTCGAATAGTTCCTAGGGGAAAATTATTGAGAATCATTCCCCTGGACCACACTTCTCAGTTATATTGCTCACAATGTCTTCCCGGAATTCAGACAACCATGCACTGTTTAGTCTTTTTTGAATTCATGCACTGATACCACTTCGGTAGCTTGTTCCAGCCACTCGCCAGTCGTATGGAAAATGATTTACTCCTCAACCCTGTGGTTGCGAGCTCCCAAAATGTTTTCTGTTTCCCTTGGTGCTCGATTCCCCTTATCTGGAATAGGACTCCAGATATCGTACTTCGAGAAGTCCCTTAACGAACTTGAAAGCTTTTATTACGTCACCTTTGCCTACGCTTTTCCAGGGAGTATAGGTTCAGTGCTCAGCCCCTGTTCCTGACCCATGCGCCTCAGCTACCCAAACCAGACTGTAAAAGCACTCCGAATCTGCCCCATGCCTGGACAAACTACTCAAAGTGCTGTCAGAAAAAAGCCTTTAGCACCAGCCAAACGTCGGGCCTCCTAGATCTTACAGTTTTCCTAAGTTGGTGCAAGGCATATTATGCTTTCTTGACTGCACTTGTCGTCGTCCGCTGTCATTGAAATTCCGAATCTTCCCGCTTGTTTCGTCTGTTTCACCCCTACCTGATGTTCATCTGGACCCGTGTGGCTAGGGGATTAGCAACTTTTTCCATGGGCCACCGGTGTTTTCTCAAGTTCAGCGGAAGTTCCCATGATTCCATCCACCGGTGAACGTCGTCTAGCTCCCTCTGCATGGCTTACCTGTTGACCCTCTTCAGTGTTTTGATGTCACCTTCAAACATAGGACACGGATTCTCCAAGCCGTTGGTTATGTTGTTGGCATACACTGGAAGAGATGTGGCCCTGAGGCAGATCCCTGTGGCAAACTACTGCACAGCAGTCCTATGTCTGATAGATAATCTCGACTCTTACACTGACACACCAATTCTTCCGACGGTGCTTTCCAGTTTTTCACCTAAGCGGCATTCCCGAAGGCCACCACTTTACGGTGAAGAAGCCTATGCCTGACGGAGTGAAAGGTCAACTGAAATTCTTGATAGCAGGCTCCTATTCGTTCATTGCTCTGTCTTTCCTTTAACGTTGTCCGCGAGGCTGATAAAGTTGGTCAATTGAGAACATTTGCGCCAAAGCCACGTTGTTTCAACTTATTAGCAGCCTAGCAAAACGGCCGGGCTTCCAGCACGATGAACGTCAGACTCCCTGGTCTATAGCTGCAACGATTATTAGCTGAAATCGGGCTTTAATCACGAGAGAAGAAGAATCTGTCCCGGTAGTGCAGATCTGCAGAATCGGTCGCCGTTGGCCGGGAATCACTTTCTTCCGAGTCACTAGCTTCCGGCTATCTTTTCAAACCTATCACCTTTTTAATAAGTACATGTTCAGATATGTCCATAGTTTGGATCAGATTCCCGACATGGTACCATTTTGACCTTTCCTTCGGCGTCTCCTCCTTCATATGGAACTCTGGTATCTCACGTATAAAAAAACAACGATTAATAATCAAGGCGATGTTGCTAGACTCAGTACAGTATTTTTAAACATGATTAGCTGTTGTGACACCTTGTCGCACGCCTTGCTGCCTAGCAAGTGTTTCCGAGTGCTTGGTATCCGAGTCGTCTACATCTTCCACTCTTCCAGTAGCTATGTTTGAGATGGTGACCCACCTCGTCATCAACCCCGTTTTGGCCTTACTTCCGCTTCTATTTCGCGTTTGCCTTTTGGTCCTGTTCCATCCTTAGACAAAACTACAGCATTACCGCTGTCAAAGCATGTATTCTTCAAGGGTTTCTTTACTTCCTGCACTCTCTGACCAACAGAGCCTGCACCAGTAGACTTTTCTTCTTCTGCTGCTCCTAAATCTCCTTCCACCTTGTAGGGCGGAGGCTTATCTTTGTCCTCTGTGTCCACCGCTAACTAACTGCAACTTGCGTTCAAAACTGGTGACCCACCTCTCATCCACCAGCCCTAACTTTGATCGTCGGCCCATGTGGGTAATCTCAACGGTGGCACTTCTTATGACCTTTCTGAGAGCTAAGCAAACCCAGCTAAGCTTGTCGTATTTGTAGCGTAGCCAGTAGACCCTCTTTTTTGCGCCCCCACATGCGCAATGGAAGCGTATATTGCATGTATCAAATTAGAGCCCTTTACCACCCTGCCCTTGAGACAACTAGGTTTCCTACACTGTCCAATCTGTCGAGCGCTTCACTTTGAACCTTTAGCCTTTAGCACTTTGCCAGCCAGTTTAACCAACAATCACGAGCAGGTATGAGTCAAATAAACTGAAATCAAGGTCACCAACTCATCCACAAATACCGCCGGTCTCCAACTAATAGGCAGGGCCCTTTGGGAGCAAGAAAATATTCGGCCACTTACCCATGCGTGTACTGCTCTATGGGTCTATCGATGTTTTTCCGTCTAACTACATGCTTTCTCCCATCCCCTGACGTTGACCTTGCTGAGCTCAGTTGTCAGATCAAGCAGCGGTGTGCCTTTGAAACTGGCTTTTAATATTTGTTGTCATTTCATCGCACACTTATAATTTTAACTGCTGTGTTTCTTTTTCCGGTGCATTACTTTTACGCTTTTCATCAAATTTCTGTTTCCTTTGATTTACAGTTGACAGACAATGACATATACCTTTATATAAACCAGCGACCACGGCATTTATAAATTGAAACTTTGGATGCCTGTTTTAAATAATTACTTCGGCCTTTATTTTTTCATCATATTCTCTGTGTATTGCCCTGCTGAAGCGTTTCCATTTTTTGCGCTAAGCACCCTTTCTTTTGCCAATCTTTGTTCAAGTCTTTCCTGCACGTCCGAAATTGTCCGCGCCCTCCAGCATGGATCTCAATGGTTGCAAAATATAAAAACTTGACAAAGTCCTACAGCCCGAGGAACATCTTCATTACGTCCTCTTTCACCTCTTGAGGCCCATCCTTCTGTCTCACGACTAAATGTACATGCTGGCATGCGTAAACAGCTTCATTTGCCGGCCACAAGCCTTTCCAATCCTTTGTCTTAAGCAAGGATGGGATGCCAAAGTTTGCTTGACCGGTTGGATTAGTGAACTGGATTACCCGGTTGCGGTAACCACCAACCGTTGTTCACATTTTGTGGGCGCATTTTCAAATTATTTTCAAGCATGATGGTAAACGTATTGGAACAAACGCCCGTTACTCAAAAGCCAATAGGCAACTGCGAAGACTCAGTCGGCAGCCGAGAGCCTCCATCGGAGCAGCGGCCAACCCGTTTTAGAGCGAAAGACAGCCATTAACCCATTTAAGCTCTTGTAAGCACTCGAATGAATCTTTGAGCAACGTGCAGCGACCGAAATGACGCAGACCAAAGCGACGACGGATCCAAATTACTACGGTACTCTTAGAACGAGTCGGCCACTGAGCAATAATCAAACGTCAACAGTGTTCCTTTGGTGCCACCTTACCCGGAGTTCTGACAACCAGTCACGCCACTGGCAAAAGGTATAGAACAAAATCAACAAGCAGCAGACCCAAGTCGCGGCAACGGCAGAGGCTCACAAAGTCTAGGTAAATCCATCGAATTAATAATAACAATGGCATTATACTTCTTGAACAATTCGAGTGGCATGCCTGATTGCACAAAGAAATGTTGCAGAGATACTAGAAATTGCATGGAAGGTGATTCGGTGGTGCGAACAAAATGAGGAGTTTGCTCAGATGGCATGATTTATTGGAAAAATACAAGTGGTGTTAGGCAAGGGAGAAGTGTTTATATGCAAAATAGATGCAACCCGCGGGCGCGGGATTCAATCAGAGAGCGGCGGTGAATGTTAAGATGCGGCCGGGGTAGTCAAAATAGACGGGTTAGTTAAAGGGGCATGAAAGTTAAATAGTGACGAAGAAATTCATTTCAAATCAGAATTACTTGATGGAAGATTGTCTGAATGGGTCGAAACAGCTGGAGGAAAGAATAAAGGTGGATAATAGATACCCAGTAGTAAAATGAGAGTAAAAAAATATTTTACTGTGATTATTAAGGCCGAGGAAATAAGGAAAAGTCTTTCAGAATTGGGGGAAGAGGAAGAATAATGGTAAGAAATTAAAGCGAACCCCTGCTTAAGGACATTAAGGAAGGGTATGTCATCAGCAGTGAGGAAGAATTGACGACTTAAGTGGTATACGTCAAATGACATATTCGACGATGAACAGCCGGTGTGAAACAAGAACGGGTAGTTTTGCCTTTTTCTTTAGGAGGCAAAATGTTGGCAGTAATTGGTATAATAATAGCCTCGAGTGTCAAGGATGAAGTGGTGAAGATGTCCGGAGATAAAGAGTGGTGACGGAATTTGTAGCAGAGATGTATGTGCGGGCGCCTTCGTGGCAATTGGCTGTCAATGTAATGGGCGTGTTAGCCAGGTTAGGGCGGTTCCAGTGATAAAGTGGTGAGGACTTGTTCGCTCACAGCATGTTAGCTTTGGCGGTCACATTGTGCAGCCACTACTTCCAAAAGGACTTGGGGCACGGGTGTCAGTTCTCGTTGTTGAGTCATGTCGACTAACAGTAGTGTTCTTCTTCAGCGTGGCTTGTTTAGTAGGTCATATTTGTTTCTCCCGGGGTATTTCATCTAAGCCTTAAGTCAGGTTGCCTTCGCGTTTTACAGAAACGTCCAAGGATGTGGTCAGAATTTGGGTAATTTCAAAGGCCACTAGGTTCAGGAAGCTGCCGACATCGACCAGGTAGTGTTTATCGGCCCGTATCAGGATCAATGAGGTGAAAAAGTAGTACAAGCTTTGAGATGGTGCGCTCCGAATTGGTGACCAGGTAGACTAAATTGTTAATTGCCTTCCACACATTCGTACGCTATCGTGGGCTACACCCAACAAGTCACTACGTATGACAAAGCATTGGACCGTTGTGACCAACAGACGGACGAATTCGAAGCGCTTTTATTGTTATTTGCACGGATCACTGGCAGGTCTGACTCACTGACAAACACCAATAGCCATTCAACTTTGCTTGGAGATTCAGGGTTTGCGGAGAAAACGAAGGTAAAGTTATGACGCGTGACCATTTATGCTTGTTACGGATATGGCAAAATTGGGACGTTGTATCTAATCAGCATAACATAGTTGTTTGGAGAGAAATGCTAAGGAGTACTGTGAAAGCAAAATACTTTGTGACTAATTCAGCATGCCAAGTAAGCATTATTGGGAAACAGTGAATTATACGTCTACAGAGTGGGTAAACAGGTAGGTAAACAGCACCCTACTAAAGAGGAGGGCCGTTAAGAGGACTGAATACAACACAGAAAATACAATACTGGGTGTTAAAAGAAACAGTCTGAGTTATACGATACGCCTGAACAGCACGATGTTGTTGACAGAAATTTAATCCTGTCGCGTGGGTGGGAAAAATGGTCGACAAACCAATGGACATATCTGCTGTCAAAAAAATCTAGAGACCGATATGATTTGTATCATAAAATATAAACACATTTACTTTAAGGTCAGATCAGAAGTAAAAGTGTGATAGTCTAAGCTTAGACAAAAACTGATAAAGTAGTTAACCAGTGACAAACCAAGATTCAGTGTAAATAAAAATTAAGCAAATTTTCTGACCGGGGAAAGGGTTCTGGCTCTGTTAATAATATCAGAAACCCATGCTGGTTGGGTAAAAATTAACAGAGATGGTACTTATGACAAAAAACAACATGGCGCAATTATAGTTAGTCACTGCAATAAAACAAAACGCTGGATGTTTTCTGAAGGTCGCAGTTGGCAATGATACGTGGAGTGGGATGTCAGTGGTTCGTTTAAATTTCTCTTCAGATATATTTGCGGATTTACTGTGACAAAACGCTGATCCACGACCTTCGTTTGTGACTTAGTCGCTCAACCCGATAGGGTATCCATTGATCGCATCGAACGTGCGAGATGGGGTGCGTGGTAAACGGCGAACTTTCCTCACTTCATGAGCTGCACTATCCAGTTCATGCCCAACAGCCGCCGATGTCGTCCTTGGAGAACCCTGATTGTGATTATTACACAAGGCTTCCCATTGAACAGGAACCACCAGGGATACGGGGTAATCGTACGGGTTGCAAGAAATAATCCCGTTCATTTATCCAATTTACTAATTTACTAATTTCGCATCAGATTGTCGAATGCCGTTCTGGTAGCGAATGCCCAACTGCATGTAACAAACCAAAACATGCCTGTGGCGATGGTTCGTGCGCAGCGGGGTTATTTGGCCTTTACATCGAATCGAAATAGGTAGCATAGCAAGCCGTTCTGGTGCCCGCCATTATGATAGGTATCTACCAATGCTCACAGTCGCCATTTTCACAAATTATTCCTTGCCCTATCTTGGAAAGATCTCTGGTATTCAGATGACCCAGTAACTTCCCCATTGCAACTGTCGTTTCACCGTGAACATCATGGACATACACGATAGGACAAAGGAAGCCAAGGATCAGACACGTTTTTAACCCTGTATAATCGATGTTCCTAACTATCGTTCAAGTTTCCATATGTGTAGGAAGCAGTCAGATTCACTGTTTTGACCGGTTTGCACGAGGTAAGCAGCCTGGCTGCAGCGGTATGCCTGCGCAGCTGGGCCGGTAGAGCACATCCATGTTCACCCCTTGGAGACGTTTCCAGTTTTGGTGTTCGGCACAAGGTCAGGTCCCAACAACTAGCGCCAACGGAACAACCAAAGGAGCGGCAGGGTTTTTCATTCTCAAGCAATGCCAAGACAATAAGGCATCTTCGAGATTCCAGTTCTTTCCGTGTGATGCCAATAAGATGCGTTCTTCGACGACCTTCTAGGAGGAAGGACCACAACAAAACATAAATGTCCTCTCCCGGATTGCTTGCTTAGCTGAACTTTCGCCGCTCTGCGCGGTTTCCATTTGCACTTTCCTCAAGCACGCTTTGTCGTTACACACTTGTCTAATATACTGGTTGTACCGGCTGATTGTCCCAGCCGGATGTCTGGTGTGACGGTGTTCCAATTTCAAACCGTGGAGTAGCAGTGACGCACAACTGGCCACAAAGGTTAAGGGCAGGCAAAAGCGATACGAAAACCGCGTTAAAAAAATCTATCCTACATGTCCACCTTGACATCCAAATTTCTCTTTTCTGCAAAAAGAACTTAATCATAACAAAATTAAACGACTACTTGTGTGCAGAACTCTGTTGGAATTCAGTGTTTCAACCGTGTAAGACTTCTTGCTGTGAGACCTAATGCCTTTTCTCATCGTATTAGAGAATGAGGCTTCAATTGCAGTCCTGTGATATCCTGGAATAAGAAAAAATTTCAGCGGTTGGTATAAGGCGTCCACGTGCGCACTAACTGACATTTCTTACGAAAAAACGGCTACTTGTACAAACACTGAAATAATTCCCTGTAAATTTATTTAGGAATGTCCAAGTAAAAACAAAATATTGAACCTTCGCGGAAGTGACATACCTGTAGTTACAACAGAAAGATAAATTGCAATTTTCGACAAATAAGAAAAATGTGCGCTGATCAATGATTGGCGAAATCTCACCTCGTTGATCGGACACCGCCTATCAAAGCCTCCAAAAGTTTTACAATAGCCATCTTGCAAAATCGCCTTGCTGCATTCCAAACAGCGCCGAAAACTTTCTTTGATTTCCTTGCTATGGTACCTGCGGACAGAACGCTAATAAACAGTTACGTCTGAGAGTCATGCTCACCACCGAGCAGAAAACAAACTTTGGTCCCATCAGGGCATCTTTTCCCTGGTTCATTGACATATTTAACTGCTCAGACAAATGGGGTGTTACTTAATTTCACAAGACATCTCGCTTGCGGTCGCTGTGTCCCTAAAGAGAAGTTTTGCAAGAAGTTTGCTCCAAAAACTATCAAACCGTCAGAATGTTAGTTACCCAGTGCACCCAGCGACCGGCAAATTGAAATTTTTCGTTTAGTATTTTAAAGGCTGCTGCAACGTCAACAATAATCCGCCAAATCGGATGATTTGATTTTATTCTACCAGGTTTTTTTGTCTAAAGTAGCAAAGCTCCCGTTTGATCTCTTCTTGGCTTTCTTGAGCGACCAAAGCAGCGGCTGAATATATCAGTATGGTTATTCTAACTACAGTTTATCTCCACTTTTAATTGCCGATGACTCATTTGCTGTCTCTGGAACATGTTTGCTTGTCCTATAAGCGTACACAAATTAGTTTTGCCTTCAGAGATTTATTGAAGTACGCACAGTGGCTTTTTGACTTTTGGGATCAGTATGGGAGTAGATCTGCGTACCCCGAAACTGAGTGATTCCCACCTAAGGTCATATGGCGATGAATGAATTCGACATTTCACGAAAATATTAGGGATTTCACATTGATAAGCTTAGCTTTCGAGGCGAACGTGGAACACAATGTGACGACGTCCCGTCCTGGCAATTTTGGAGGGATTTGAAAGTGGTCTTTTCTTTTAGAAATATACTGACCATCGTTTTCATAAATACCAAAAACGACTGGTTTCCTGCATGATTGTCGTAGTCGAATTTCAATGAAACCTACATTGTGCGTTTGCCGAAGTTATCAAACGCGAGGGTTGCGTTGGATAACCATAGTAGCACTTGAACACGGAAGGTTTGGTCGTAAGCAACCGCACAAAACATTTATGTGAAAAACCGCTTACTTGCCCAGGATACAATGCACTCTCATCCAGTGGATCCTGCAAGTTGCTGGCGGAGGTGGACCTTCGTTCGCCAATCGACCAGCAAGCGCGTCAGGAGCGCAGGAGTTGTGCGGTCCTTTCTATCCGCAAGTTACTTGCAGTTGCTGCTGAGTTTGCTTGGATAAACCAAAGGAAATAAGACATCTAAACTGAAAGTTAAGTCAACAAGGAAATTTACCAACTTACCGGAATAGCCAACTGTGAACAATGGAATAGATTGCATCCGCTTTAAGGGAACGCATATATTGGCTTTTGCACCTGATTTCCCAAATAGAACATTTCGAAACGTTGTCCGATGGATGACTACAGAAAGATGTTTAAGTGGACCGATGTTACTGGCCTTTCAAAAAATGTTCGTCCACTCATAGGCACTGTAGTTTAAGTGCTTGTTATCAAGATCGACCATTAGAGTCGTTGCTGGGATTTATTGATGCATACGGTGTTCTTCAACTGGACTATTTTCCTGCTAGTGCAATGTTTGGCAATTAGATATAATAGCTTGTCAATTCGAGGCACAATACTGCTGGCAGAAAGACCTCTGCCAAACCTTCTGCTGTGGGACGAACTGCCTATTTGGGAGGCATACTGCAGCTTGTAAAGCACTGCTGGATTTTTTTTATGCACGATTCAAGTGGAAACCTGCAAGATGCAACCAATGAACCATGGCTGCTAGTATCCTAGCAGACAAAAACCCAGGTTATGCAGTTGAATGTAGCTTTCTCAAAGTCGTAGAGTTTGATGAGTTTTCCTATCATGAAAATATACTGGTTGTCCAATTAATTCAATTGGTGTTGTAGCCGATTCTCGCTGGATGAAATGCAGATGGCGGCTAAGAAACATAAGTTGTTAGTACTTTTCAGTGAGGCATCGTCCAGGACGACCGGCCCGATGTAAGACAGATATGGTCGGCACTCCGATGGCTTCCAGTAGCTGAGCTCACTAAGGAATTTCGCGAGGCATGTGCTAACGAATCTTTTAAAGATGTTCATTCAACTAGACGAAACTTTAAACTGGAAAATACCCTCCCCGGAGTGCCACTATATTATCTTTTTGTTACTCCGAGGCAAAAGATACATAGGTAGTTCGTCAGAAAGTTTCCATCATTTTGAGGTTTGTTGCCTGGAAGAGGTAATCATCAATATATTTTCCCGGCTGTTTAGAAAATATATTTCAAAATATCTGTCCTTTCTACAGCTACTATAGTTAAACTTGACGCTTCCCAACTTACATAAATCAGGAATCGGACAACAGGCAACAGCTCCAATGCCCACTGTGATATTTGCCTAATTTTATCTCTTCATTTGCTGACGCATCGGCCATAATGCTTGCCAAACGACCGAATACGAGCACTGGTAAACTCTGAACCTGCACTCCCTTAAGCAACCATTAATTCTAGCTCATAAACTAGATCATCTAAATAGCCCTGAAGAGTTTGGAGCTTTCCAATTCCATGGTTAAGTCTAGTTAGGAAATGCGGTTCAATCACGGTTCAATCACGAGACCTGAAATGGACCATAGATGCTGTATTGAATCCGAAACAAGGCTAAGCCGTCAATATAGACTAGTGCAGTTGTGGAATGAGGAAGGTTTTTCAGTTTCTTATCCAGAGGCTGTACAGGGCGTTCTACCAATCGGGAGTAGACATTGCTTCCCTGCGACCATCTGTTTTGCTACTTGAGCTGAACTACCCAACAACGCTAGCGGATTTCTGGAAACCCTGAAAGAACTCAACGCGGCACACGTAGCAGTATTTTGACGTCGGCCGACGGCAAATGCACTTGGAAGGTTGTTTGCCAAGCCGCATAAAATGCGAAAAGTGTTGGTATTAAGTCGTATGTTGATTGAATGTGAGGTTGCAGATAATACGACAAACCTTTAGAAATGACGCCCGTGCCAAAAATCTTGGTCAGGAAAGACATGGAAATCTAAGCCTAGACAAGAAACAGCAAAAAAATCAGTTAGAAAAGAAGTCAAAACTTGATATTCAGAAAATGCTTTCAGGAACGCACACCTATTAAACGAGGATTAATAGGGAGTGAAAACATGACTGCGCTCTATGTATGTACGAGTATAACCATCAGTTATTCAAGGAAAATCAAGAAAAGCTGCATCATATCAAAAGGAAAGCAGATGCAGATGTACCAGTTGGTTAAATGCATTGACGTGCGTGACTTTGAGTAGGAGATACGGAAATCGATGCCAGGATAAAAGGCGGGGTTTGAACAGAATCCCGCTATTAATGCCCCGCATTGTCACCAGCTGGTTGAAATTTTCCCTGGCCTATCGGCTAACCTATCCGGAACTGCCAAAACTTTCCATCACGTTCAACGCATGCACCTCCTGCTCGGCGGTCAACTTACGAGTGTGCATGAAATAACCTTCGTGAGCTCGGTGGAGGGAATGATTTTGCTGAAGACAACATCCAACCACCTTGTATTGCTTATCCACAGCACACAACACGAGGAAGGTGGATGTTCACGGAGCGAATTCTTCGAACTAACACTGCGACAGTTTGAAAATGACGACAGTGTTTGACACTGAAAAACGCGAAAATTACATTCAAAATCTAACAACTGGAATAAAATGAACGAATAATAGGCGAAGATTATCGGAATGCTCTATACAAACAGTAATCGCGTCCGCACGTACAGCTATGGCAGCCATAAGAGCGCAACTGACGTGGTTTCCGGTAGACCAGAAACACAAGGTGCGAGGGTTAATAATTGTACGTTCCACTTTGTTGCGATTCCTATTGGGAGATCTGCTTAGGCTGCCTTGGAGTATACTGCTCCAGATAGTTCATATAGGTGACTGCAGGCATACGAATGTCGGGCTAAGTGAAACAGTACGTTGGGTTTAACCAGCTTCACAGTTTTATATACGATGTCATTCGTCATCTGCAGTGCATTACATAATAAGGTGAACAATGCGAATCCATCAAAGCGTCAGGTAAGGATCCGTTCACTCATTCGGAGACCACGATTGAAATTCGAGGGTAGGTGACAATTTGACGGTATTTGCATCCAAAGATTGGCTCATCCAGGCGTTCTGTTATTTTGGTTTACTTTCCTTTTTTAGATTCATTTCTGTGGCACAGAAATGTAGGCATCGGGGTTAGGTAGACAACCATCCTAGAACACTGCGTAGTATGGCCTCGAATAAAGCCTCGTTGGGCCCGTTAACCATACCGGTCATTAAGCGGCACCACAACTTCAAGGAGACATGGGTGTCATGTGACGGCACAAGTGGACCTGGAGGCGAAAACAGTGTACTCGTTATTTATATGACATTTCACAAATGCAGAGTACGGCGTTCGCGTAAAAATGAAAACAGATTCGAACACTATTCCCTTTGAAGCTTTACGGTCGCAAGTTTATCCTGGAACCAATCTGGAGTAGGAAGGAGCTACGGAATCATCACCACACGCAGAGCAACAAAGCTGGTTGTAACTAGTGTTTAAGCCTGAAGACACTTCACCCATGACACTAAGTAGACTGTTCCCAAAACTGAGCCATAATTGACGCAGGAAGTAATCATCAGCGTAAGTATCGAAATGGAAGTGGAGAGATGATAAGTTGCTCGTTATGTGTTTCAGCTGAAAATTAGATGGCTTTAGGAAATATATCCGGCACAAATTTAGAGAAGTTTAAAGATTCATGGACTAAAAACAAGTGGTATATAGATAGGGATTGACAGTAAATAACTGTGTGGAGACCATGAAGTAGGAAATGATGGCCAGAAAGAAGCTCGGGGTAGAAAAGCTAATTGCTATTTGGGTGAGTCGGGAAGCATAAAGTTGACTGTGGAGGGGCAAGAAGTTGAAAGCAACTATGGAGCAAAATTGCTACATGGAGCCAGTACGTGGCAGAGATATTGGAGCTGTTCTTTGGAGATATCAGAAATGTGGTTTGTCCCATTCGTGTGAAGAGTCTGTACCTGAACCTCAGTGCTTTGGTGAAACGTAGCCTAATGCGGTGATCAGCAACTACGAAAGTTGCGAGCTGCAGTTCAACTGTAACGAGGCTAACGCCAGATCGAGTTACTGATCGAGATAATGGGGTATCTGCTGCTGTGTCATGGAACGCTCCGAATAAAACATATAACTGCGAAAACAAATAGCTATTACCATAAATATACCTGAGAAACTGATTCAGAATTAGCTGAGAGCTGTGGTGGGTTTTTTCGAAGAAAAGTGAAAGGAACGTTAAGTTTAAGAGACCAGCGGTTTGCGCTCTATTTTTGTGTGTCATTCCAGTTTGACAGATAATAAATAGAGAAGGCGAAGTTGAATAAGGATAAAACTCTATCCGAGCAGCCTCCGATTATTAGTAGTTTTATTCAAGAGAGCGCAGTAGATCCCCTACTTAGTTTACATTGCAACAATGACATTTTCTGGATCATCAGGTTTGAGGTTCCTTTTCAGTTTGCAGGTGATATAAAGATTGTTTTGGCATTTCACCCCTTGATCTCAACACCAAGAGAAACACAAAAGGTGATCCACTATCTGTTGATTTATGGCATGCAAAATGGTCCACACAATTTGCAGCTCAAAATGGCAGCATAGGTGTGCAAAAATGCCATATCCCTGCATAAATCTTCGAAATTAACGAAGCAGTCACTGTTTGTCCTCGAAAAGCCAAGGGTTGAGGTTGCATCATTCCAGAGTTGTTCACTTCCTCAAAACACACCACGATTCAAGTTGAAAAGGCTGGGGGATTCGTTGGGCTAATGCTTAAAAATATGTAACTGTAAAGGAAATTGTTGGTATGTAAAACCAATGTAAGGCGTATGCTGAACTATTGTTCCATCATATTTTCGAACACGCAGCAATGTGTTGCACTTGAGACTAGGAATGTTTAATTAACATTTAAAAAACGACTTCTGAGCAGTCCTTCTTTGCTAAAATAAACAGAATTTTGCATAAAACTATACCTCGCTCCGTTAGGGGTACACCGAGTTTAACCTCATCTCTTTCATATAGTTATTGATGTTATGGCCGCACCGGAAGTAAGGAATAACTGTTCCTACACCCTGTGACGCACCGAGTTATTGATTTCACTCCCCAAGTCCAAGAACACTCAGTGATTTTCATCATCAAATTTTCCACGCAATGGAATAAGCTGCCCCAACATCTAAAGGCGATTGCTTCCGCCCCTGCTACCTTTCAAAATTTAGTAAGTAGGATAATAACCACGCAAAATCTACAAAAACAGCCACTATTCTGCAGTCCAATATAAATAGCCATAGGGCAAACCTAGGGCACTGAATGGTAGATAATTTCACATGAGAAAATGTAACCCTCGAAGTTTCATCTCAGTCTCCAAACCAACGCCTAGCTAGTTGCACTCCTAGTGGTCTCCATATATCCACGTAACTTTGCAGGAAAAAATCGGTCCATCTCGCAGTTTTTACCTTCCATTTGCCTTTGTTTAATACGCAATGCAATGAGATATATAACTACAGATAGAAGCACAGCAGATGCAGAATTACTCACTCCCAAAACCCTCCTTCTGGACACATGAAAATAAGCCCATTCTATGTACAAATTGTGGCATCATTTGATGTCTCGTTCTTATGTCATTTCTTGTTTTTATTATTGCTCTCACCATAACCGTCAACTGTACAACCTTCAGATTGCTACCTTTATCCTTCCTTCCATTCCAGTTGTTCGCGTTTGCACTCCTGTTTCAACAAGAGACTGCTATTTATATTCTGGCCTCTTTCTCGTCCTTTTCTACGTCCAATAGAAGCAACATAACCCAAGGCTCAGATGAACCACCGCAGGACGGACAAGTGACTTTCTTCCCAGGGAGCTCTAAAAGAAACACCGCTGTTAATCTACATGAGTAGCAAACGGAAAAACGGACACTCCCTATAAGAGCCTCTTTAGACAGGATGATTCCCAACGCTAACGTGCTGTCAGCGGAAAAGTCCTCCTTGGCTGACGCGGCCACCACAAAGATAGTCGACCTTCGCACTAACACGCATCCCTTTATTTCAAATGATATCACTGTTCTCTACCTATGAGCAGTCAAACCATCTTTCCCGTAACACCCGCAACTATTTTTTTGCTAACAGCTGCCAACAATTTGAACCCTGGAGGCAAAAGAAAGAAGCGAAAATGGATTATCTTGTCATACAGGCCTACCTGCGTTGGATATATTATTCAAGTATTTTTGTTTGCTATTAGCCCACTCAACTCGTATGGAGTTTCTGACAACCAGCTACCAACAACCAATGAGTTTCGTTCTCAGTTGTCTTACAAGAAGCACGCACATGCTTGGAATGGGGTGTACTCTGAACAGACTACGATTTGTCGTTTGAGTTTGACGTAAGCAGACAGCTGAAGAAATGAATTTAATCAAACCAACTGCGGCAGGTTGTATTCACATGCATGCGTACATACATTTATATGGATATTTATATATATATATATACATATATGTATATATATGATGCATGCGATCCACAGTACAACCAATCAAAAATTAGAAATTCTGATAATTTAATTCTTGCACGAGAACATTGTTATGTGAGCTATTGCTAATTTTTAAATATTTCCAAGCTCAACCGGTCTGTTTTAAAGTTTGCTCGATAAATCAAATCCACTTAGTCAAAACTTCAAGAACAGCGACTTTTTATTCGGCCAAAACTGAAGAAATGTTAGCAATTTTTAGATCTACATTTTGGCTCCCTCTTGAGATGATTCCCAGTGCTGAAGTTAAGTGAATTTTTCACGATAAGGATCACACCTAAAGATAGTGAGTGCTTCATGTAGCCTTTCCGCGAACGATTATTCGTGTTGTTCCATGTGACCGCAGACTCATCTAGCTTTGAATTTACAGTGATTTTCATATCGAGTAGGTTCACGGTAGTTTATTATTAGTATAGCGATGTCAAGGTGCTTATTAAATCGTGTTCACTTAGAAAAAATATTCTGATAGAAAAATGCATCGCCTTGAACTAATGAGATTATAAAGTTATTTAAGCCGCAGCTGGACAGAGAGATCTTGATCCATGAAGAATCAAGGAGTGCACAGGTAGTCTACCGGCCAAAACAATGACTATCAGAGCAAAAATACTAAATGCGTTCTTACTATTGACAAATTATTAGTAGCAAAATACTAAGACAGCACTGACAACGATCGGTTAACCTGGCACCACTATGTTAGGGACGAAAGTAAAATCAACAAGTAAAATACGATAATATAAATCAGTTATCGAGCAATACGATTTGCTAGTTTGCTTAAATATTTACCCTTCACTCGTCGACAAAAGGTCCGGCTGAAATCTTCCGCAGTTTTGCTTAGCGCCGCAGATTTAACTAACCTGTGAGGAACTCCTTAAAGTTAAGAACGGTAGGCAGGTGCACGATAAACATACGAAAATTCAGGAGAAGCTGAATGGTTGGGACAGTTGTGCCGCTGACTGGAAACCAAATGAGATCATACCTATAAATGGTGGGTTTTTCAAAGGTGAATAAAAATTTTAGCAGGACCAAATGACGTGAGGAGTGTACGGAAAAGTCGATGCGCCATTTATTGGTTTTAATTGTTTCACAATTAAAAAACTTGCTCTGAGAAAGACTACCGACAGTAGTCGAAACGTTCGCGCATTACATCTATCAACAACGCTGTTATTAACATTACATCATTCACAGTTAAAAAAGGTTACCATTTGTGATCTTTTAAGTGAGCACATTGCATGGGTACTGCATGAGACCATGCAATGCTTCACCTACAAAAAATATAAAAGCTAATTTGCTCGGTGCACTTTTTAAGTTTTTTAACCAGTACGATACGTGCCATATGCAGCTAAGCAAATCAGACTGATTTCAAGCTACGCGTTTCTGCTTTTCGAAAAAGCAGCGTAAAATCTGAGTGGCAATATCGGTACGTGATTGTTACACGCAATGTTCACCGAGCTTTGATATCCCTAGAAAAAAAAATAGAAGGAAACATTCTGTGCCTTTTTCCGCGTTATTTTGAAATTACATCAAAAGTACCTGGACTAATTCCAAAATTATTCTTAGTTCTTTGAGGATATGCATCCTTTCCGCAATATTCGGCAAGTGCTAACCTGGTCACAGGTTTTACAGCAATACGCGCATAATCAGTTTTCCATAATACGAAGATGGAGAAATGTTTCATGCTTAATAAATCATATTTCAGATATATGCAAACGAGGTTATGATAAGAAAGTAGAATGAAATTTCCAAGATTTCTGTCATAATCCCGAATAATTTTTATATGGGGGAAATGGCATAGTAAATCCCAAAAGCAACCCACTGTCTTTTATCGTTCTTCGAAGTCGCCGGTGCAGTGATCACTTTTGACGGCTGATTTCATATGATGGGGAAATGAATTAAGATAGGGTTCAAGTCATTTAGAAGCAGCTAGCGCAGCGACAACGACTGTCATATCTTGAGTCGGAATTGGAACTACATCATGTCTATTTCCGTCTTAGTAAAATATAAATATTCATTTTACAGCAATCGAAAGCAATTTCGAAGCCGGATTGGTTTGAGATCGTTGGTGTTGAATGAACTCCTCGGACTCTGGGAATTCTCAGAGGTGGCTTAGCAAAGTTACGAATTTGAAGGAATCCGGTGAAGCGCCTACGATAAATTTCAAAATAAATGTCTCCGGCAAACTCGTGAGTCTTTCGTTACCATACAGAATGGCGCGGCTAATAAAGTAGGGCAGGGGAAACTGAGAAAATAAACAGCAGACCCATGAATACCAGAATTTCATGGCAGAATAAGTCCTTCGCTTTTGAAAGAGTTGAGAGTTGAAAACCGGTAGGCAGCAGTTTTAATGAAATCTGGGATAAAATATGCAAAGTTTACAACGATCAAAGAGATAAACAGAAATGGACTACTTGCCGAGGTTGTCCAGGGCATGCAGTTTAGTAGATTATTTATGAAAACCCAGAAGGGATAAGAATGTAGGTATTCTGATTGGTGGGAGAACTCATTACACTTATTGGATAGTGAATCTCGTGTATGATGTTCCGTGAAACAGAAAGAGGGATTTGGTAAACCTGTCTCTCATTATTGCAATTAACGACACTACCACGAAATTTTCCGCTCACTCAGCTGAAGAATATGAGTATCTAGCTGTTAACATTGGACCGATGGTTTGCAATTTGTTGTTTTCACAAAGATCAGGCGAGTGTAGAACCAGCAATGTTACGTGGTGTCCCGCGGTGAATTCCCGTGGACCGTTCAGAATCAACTCTGATAATCTGAAGAGTAACAGGTTCAACTCTCACTAATTCGGCTGGGATGAATAAAGGACGTCCATAAATCCCCACAAGAATGAAAAGACCGTACAGTGAGCACGCACACTGCAGGACGTTTAATTCTTTGCATTTAAAGTGATATGGGTCCCGATTTCCGAACTGGTTGAACAGCAGTTTATCACGGTTGGATTTGCACGGGATTGCTGCAGTTGAGTGAAAAACCACCAACCAAAATGCCACCAATATGAATAGACTGGTCTTTGGTTAGCATATCTCTGTCTGAACAAGTCTAATGGTCTGATTTTCCACTAAGCTTTAATCAAAACCCGCTTTTATTAGCCACAACGTACAATCCTCTAACTTTGACCAGTTGTCTTTTAGCTCCCTCGCACAAACTTAGCCACGCCAATCGCTGTAAGCAAATCAGACCCAAGTATGTCAGAATGCTTGGAGGTCAACGAATGGCGCAAAGTCGGCATCTTAAGAAAAGTGATACCACGCAACTGGATGGACACTCGGGAGAAGGAGGTTGATGAAAAGTGCACTTCACCTTGTTATTATATTCTGTCTTGCTTTTTATCAAGGCACACGTCCAAACAAGTTTTTGATGCCACAGGGCCACTCACCTGCAAAGTAATGCGTTTTCCAAGTACTTTGACTGCACTGTTGGCATGTGATATGTAATCGGCTTCTGTGAAATGCCGCAATAGACTGCAATACTATTCATTGCTCTTAGTTTGCTACTGTAAGCGCCTAACGATTTGGACGGTAGCGATATGATTACGCCGGATGCTTTAACGAGCTCAACGAAACAGTTACATCGTTCGAATCATTTCCAGTCAATCTGAGATATTCTTTGAAAGCATTAAGATCATCAATATCGTAAAATAAGATCATCACACTCACTAAGCGTTGCAAAACAGATCTTTGCAAAATAAGCACAGTTTGTTGTTAGTTGGTTGTTGAATACTCTGTCACAGTAGGATCTTGCTCGTCCACAGTAAATTGATAGAAGAAAGAATTGTGCGTCGGGCCTAAACTCGTGTGAGTCACAGACAGAAAAGTGAGGATTTTTGGCAACGTTTTGATGATCAGATGTGTATAACGAATCCGAATAATACACGAGTTGCATTGAAAGAAACTATAGGCCATGTAGTACGTCTTGTCTGAACTAAGTTTTAAATTAAATGACTCAGGAATTTCTTTCATCATTCGAGACTGTAAATGGAAAATCGTCTTGAAAAATGTCACGTGCATTAAAAGGAAACGCCGGTTGGTTGTTATTCCTCTTGTCGACAACAATGCTCTGAATAAATACATCATATTGCCGTGTATCCAGCTGGACTTTTGCATTAAGCAGTCCCCTGTTGCACAGGCAAAAATCACGGAGATATAGCACACTTTCAACCGTGTACTTTTAATTTCCTAACAGTCCACGCGTTGGTCTGCTCACATGAGCTCACGTATTCTTCACGAAAGTGAAGGTTGTCTGGTAAGCAAGCAAAGTTCGACCCATTAGTGAGATTCCAAACTAGCAAATGCTATTCCCTTCTAGCGATATAAATGGGAAATTGAAACGATGGACTCAAATGTGCAAGCGATCATCGATGATATCGAGAGTCAGAGACCGTGCAAAGATATCAAACACCCAAGCACTAGCTCAGTGTCACCATTTTTCACCTGCTTTTATCAGCTATAACCTGTAAACTACTGTTTAATCCGGTCTACAGTCGCAAAGCGTTTTATCCATTCAACAAAACTGGGCGGTTTTGTGAAACTTAATTGCGGAATAACATCTAAAATCGCTATGAAAGTGACTGTCTTTGTAGAATAACACTGTGGAATCGATCTTGTGAACAACTGAATTAATATTTCTGTTAGTACACTAGAACCGATTCCATTCTGGTTTGTACCGGAAAAACGATACACCATGTGACATGTTATTTGACGATTCTGAAGTATGAAAAACAGCACGGTCGGGAACTTCTGACATGAACCGACCTTTCGGATAACTTGAACTGTTTTTCAAATCTCGAAGTATTCGAATAATATTTCTGTTATTCAAGCAAGAAAATGGACCGGAAGTTCAGTAAAACTATCTGTCGCGAATAAGGAATGGGACCATAAACGGCAAGTTCATTTCAGATAGATGGCCGACAACATCAGACGAGGAGAAAATGGTTTTAGACTTTCCAGATTTGGATTAATCGTGACACCCCGAGGGAAAAAATGTGAACAACCAAAATATCCTATCCCCCAGAGAGTAATTCAAATGAAACCAGAGCAGTTACGGTTGAATGATTCGGAACAGGAGTCTTTTCTAAAAATAGCACGGTTCGTTCTCGTCTGCTAATCAATTTAGTCGATGCAATTTTTCCAGAACAGGACAACTGACATGTGAGGAAGCAATAAGGTAACCGAAATAACTTTCCCAGTCTGACCTTTAAGCTAATAGGAAAGGCAGGACAAAACTACTGCTTGTGTGGTTTCTTTTTTTTTGTCAACTTTGACAGAAGAATCTCTCGTTGTCAGTGAAGTGAAACAGACTCAGGAAGAGAAATTATGATTGACGAATAATGCCTGGTCAAAACTGCTCAAAAGAGAAGTAAAAACAAAACGGGATTGTTAGCATTTCCAAGTCTGTTTGGAGTTATTTGGTGATTCTCAAGAAATGTTTGCACAGAGGAAAAGTTCGATGGCATTGAATGGTTAATGATCAGAAATGAGATGTGTAAATTGGATAAAATATTCTACTTCAAAAGTCAGCAGCTTCGAAGTACTCTTGAATGGAATCCATAGCATGTCTAGCCGATAAGTGCTGTTTTGTTCCATCGTTCTCCTCCACCGATAGACCAATTAAATATACTAAAATGTAGAACGACGAAGAATACTATATAATAACGATTGCAATCAAAGTAATAATTCAAACATGGTATCTTTGCGGCTCACATAAGACTAAAGAATAGATGTCAGTAGATTCTCTGGGGAGCTAATTTTGTGTTACCTGATGCCCATTTTTGCGAAAGTATCCTAATGATTTGGTGCGTCTGTTTGTGCCAGAATATTTTGTCGAACACTGTGAACCGAATATTTTTGGCTGACCAGAATTTTGCACTATCTTTTACAGTGTCAAGCTTGCGTCTGTTATGAGCACATTAGATTCTTGCGGTCAGCCATGCTTCCAGTGGTTCCGCAATCTACAAAAATTCTCTGGCTTTCCATGCCGTCTACCACATCTTCCTCTAATCGAGATCAAAATGAACCAGGAAAATGTGCAAAGCACGCAAAAGACAGTAAGCAAAACAAATTGTCGGACAAGAATAGATTTAAGATACAAATACCTTACGGATTGCTGCACTGAGCCTAGTGTCCTCATCCAGGCGATTGTCTTATGTTCAAGTGGAAGTTTAATTCACTCTGCTGGGTTAAGTCTTCAGACTGAAGTGGTTCCTTTTACACTACCTCATAAATCGTCCAATTTGACCTACTTTATGAATGACCCATTTTAGTAATAATATGTTCAATGGAACAATTTTATGCGTGCTTACGCCCGATATAAATTTATTCACGGTTGATCTATCCTATAACGACTAGAGGACGTGTTGCTGATTAAACGTTGTCATCAAATCAGTGACTAATATCAAATAAATTGTATAAGAAGAATGAATAGGTCAGTAGACAATTGGAACACGTATTGGGTGAGGACGAAGTTAGCTATAGTGGATTACAACTTTCTTAAACATTACAATTATACTCAGAACATATTCACTTTAACCATACTCGAGTGTGAAAAATCCTGACAAACTGATGAAACATGCACGAATCGGATAGTTAGAAACCAGCATAAAATAAACAGGATTTTAGTTGTACTGGGATTTAACGCAATCCATGCAACTCACGTGCACTAGTCTGTCGGAGAAATAGCGATTTATTTCCAGATTTCGCCTCGAAGCATCGTTTTAGTGTATCGACCACCAAAAATCGGTCATTAAGAAACGTTACACTGGTTTTTCCTGACGTGGCCGATCCTGAAATCAGTAGCAATGGCTTCACCGTATATTCATTTAAACGAGTGACACCCTTGTATGTGAGTAAAGGGAAAAGAACCGATCAGCTTGTAAGCAGCTGTTTCCTGGAATTTCACATCAAAACAATTATATTGCTTTTTAAAATACACGACTGCTTCAAAGGTGCACTCATTTGTTATATGGTGCATACAATAGGCTTTTGGAAACTTCAAATGTCTCCCGAACAAGCACCACTGTCCTTTTAAAAAGCTATCCTTTTGTCTTCACTTCACGCTCATTTGCCCTTTTTATCATGAGCAAACATAAAGTTAGAAAGCAAACAAGAATGGGGTATGAAGTTTTGAACTTTTCCAAACACGGTGGGTCTAAGACTGTTTGAACTTTTCACTACTCCGTGGTGCGAACAAATATTTGCTTTGATTGTAGCCTTCCCCCAATATGTCCGTTAATCAATCTGAAAGCGACATGTTAATTCGGGGTTTGGTCACAACAGAGCTTGTTGGCGAATACTAGCAATTAGGATTACGTAATGCAAAGACACTGTCTCATTATGTGTTCGGGAGTATAATGTCACATTTGTTTGGCTTGTTCGACATTTATGCAACAAATTCTTAATCTGAACCAAGGTTTTCTGTCTGCCAATGTTGATTACGTAATTAGGTATTTGAACATCATCACAGTTAGTAGTGGTGCCTCAGATGTCCTTCATGCATTAGGTTCAAAGTGGTGTTTTTCAACTCATCTATCTAGTAATATTGACTTTGTTGTAATTACTAAGAACTCCTTGCGAAATTTGCGGGAAAATGTGAATAGTTATTGCATAATATCCGCTTCTGGACTTCTGAAGCATAAATATGCATGGGCAATGGGTCTTCCAATACTCCTAGAAGGTTCCGTATTCCATTGTCGTATTTCGATTGAATACAGAAAAAGGCGCGCAAATCTTGTAGTCATCGAAATCCGCAATGTGTAAGACGAACTGATTTTAAGTTCTGGAAACAATTTAATTATGATTGTGGAGTAAGATGCACCTGAACAACTTTGTGGCCCTACTCAGACTCTAGGATTCGTTTGACGATTTCCGATAGTTTTAGCCGTCTTGAATTGGATTTGAAACAATAACATAACTGCCGAAATTACACTCTAGATAAAATTTACTCTTGGGTACCGATTGCTGGTAATGGATCGCGGATTTCATATTTATTGTGCCTGTATGAAATGCATCTTGCACAAAAAGGTGTACATTTTTTAGCGCAGACTGAGACTAGTAAAAGCAATTATAGACCATTAGGCGGTGACTAGAGACTACTAAGCAACAGAAACATCAGTAGTCTTAGCCGAATTCCTCGAACTGTTTTCTTCTAATTATATCTATAGGTGCTTGTACACTGATTACCGTACCAACCGAAGGTGGTTCATGGTCCAGTATGCGGAACTTAATGACTGTGTAATATAATAGACAGCTATTTGATAGGAAATCATCACAGGTCGCATAAAAGAAGGACAAAGAAACGAATTCTAATTGTTCATTATCTACTTTTTATAACACGAGGAATCTTGTGAGAATTATGCACGAATTACGTTTGCTTTCTTCAGAACGAACAAAGTGATTCATTTTTTTGCAAAATTTGTGATCCTGTTGAAAATAACCGACTCCGTCCTGGTTTTAATTCCGCGAAGACTTGAATGGCTTTAGAAACATTTGCTCCAGGAATGATTTACTTTACCATGTATACTCTCAGTTATTACCACAAAGTGAGACATTTGTTTTGACAAAACGACATCTGAGGAAATGTCTAGATCCACAGTAAAAAGCCCGACAATTCGGTTTACCAAACAATTTGGAAAAGTACCGGTTGCCGGTCTCCGCGGGGATCAGAAAAATAGCAAAACACAGATGTTGTGAATTCCTAGTGTTGTTAGCAATAATACACTTATTGGGGCAAATTGAAATTGAAACGGAGAAAGCGTAAGTTCACTTTCTGAAAACGGTCCTAAAACTGGTACAAGTGGCATGTGACAAGCCAAGCATGATAACGGATGCTGAAGCAAAATGACTGGCAATCTGATGGCAGTCGAGTCCGTCTTGTCTTGGTTTCACAACAGGCAGCAAGCTGAGCCGTTGGAGTCGGTGCAAATGTCAAGCTTCTATCAATCGAGCCAAACCGGTAACAATGCGTTTTTCCAAAATTAAACTAACTTTTTCCCAAATCGGCATCAACCTATGTCCGCTTAATATGACATTTTGAACTCAGTTTTGGAATGATCAAGCACGAATTCTGTCCCAGTGCGAGGATGCGACAACGGAAATGAACCAACCAATAACTCGATGTCATTTGATCAATAATTGGCATGCGGTTCGGTTATGACTACCTGCTATTTTGCATAACCTCTTATTTTAATGTTTGCTAATCAGACAGTTTGAGACCACAGTAGCTTGTAATGCAAACACGGATCCTGACGATGACCGAGTGGTGAACACAGTAGCCTTATGGCATTTATGTTGCGAATTTCAGTCTTTCCATCTACGTTCAAATCCACATTTCAGCAGTCTTCTAGTGAGCTAAGTACCCTTTCTGAAAATCGTGTACACTGTTGTGTGGTTAGGTTCACTAAGTTATGCACACGGCCCTGTTATATAAACAGTGATCTCCCCGACAGCTGGTTACTATGGCACAGCAAGTTGATTTCCCGTTTGGTAGATATGTGATTTTGACACTTTAAAAGTTCCTAATTTAAACCCGTTTCGAAAACCATTCAGCGGTTGCATTCGAGGTTATCTAAAATGGAAATATGAAACAAAATGAAATGTGACGTTACTTTTTAAACTGGAGGAGTAGGTTACTCCAAGCTAGTGACCTACATGTTGTGAGTAACAATGGTGTACACATGGCACAACGCAAGAGGACAATCCAAATTGCACATTAGTAAAGAACTGTACAGGTGCTGGACTGGAACCTAGTCTTAGTTGTTCCTTCTTAAGCGGTGATCTCTCGTGAGCAATTGCTTTCGAGAAGCCCATAAGTAAGTTTCGTAAACAGCCGTATTCCTTCTGCAATTCTACAGTGATGCGAACTCGAGGCGGTGGATGTTCTGCTATCATCATGCAAACTAAAACGTTGAGACAGCGATTTGGATTTCTAGCACGTAGTCTTCAATTTGCTTCACGAATTTTTCAAACATTCGCATACATTTTTTTGTCGTTTCTGTGTACCTTTCTTTGGTGTCTTGATGGGATTCCAGAAAGCATCCACAGGAATTGACTATTCTTATTTGCAGCACCACTAATTTTACGTCCTTCTTATTTCAAAGCAACGAAGGGCAGAAAAATGCCGTTTCCGTTTATGACTCTTATCCTAACCTAGGAATATGTACACTTATGTACATGCATATCCTGCTTTTGTTACTAAATTTGGTTTAGATCATTTGACAAAGAATAGTTAATGAACCACAGTTAGGGGCCTCCAATGGAATTCGCTACACCGACTTCTGGCCAGGCCCTCAATGATACAAATTAGACTTTGGTGACATGTCAGTTTGGATTGCATAAACACAAGGTATTTTGGTCAGCGGAATACTTCAAAGACATACCAAATGAGCGCCGTTGACCGCGAGCTAACTCGCATGCTTCCGGGAAAGTTAGTTTTGGGCACCTAGACACCACTTACATTTAATAATATATATTTATGTTTGTGTCGACTTAACACCAAAAATACATAATTCTCATGTTCCAACGAACAACAAATTGTTGACTAACGTTTCCTCAATACTTACTTCAAACTCCGGGTTTGTAAATGCAGAACCCAGTACAAGGTTTGATTGGTCACAAACACACAAGGCTCCCAAACATGGATGCAGTTCGAGTAGTGATTTGCAACGTGAATCCCAAGAACCGTAGGTAACGTCTTGATCCATGATCTACAGTCGAAGATCTACAGGCAAAATTGAAAAAAATTGAATTAGACAACTGACCGATAATTCGGGCCAAAGTCATTGTGAAATATTGGTCGGCCCTGCAATTTATGAGTGTAGGCTCGTGTAAATTGGGTGTATTAAATGAGGTGTCTTAACACAGGTGTTTAATTCCGTCACTTTCATGGAGTGAATACATATGGAACAATACCAGATCAGACTGGTTCCTTAGACGACGACTGCCCAAAGCAGAAAACATTCATCTTACTATCATTTTCGCGAATGCAATAGTGACGGGGTTGAAATGTACCCCACGAACAATGTTGCAGTCTTAATCAAAATTAGACGTTTAGGCAAGAAATCTTTTAGAAAGACTACCACAGCATGTTTCCTGTAATACATTTTAGAATGACGAATTGTAATAATAATCATGCTGGCAACGAAAATAACATTGCAACGTGACAATTTTTATTATTTTCAGTTAACAGATTTTGTTTCGTCTCGGTCTGCCCAAAATATGATGCATAGTGTTTCGCCCAAAATGGCAAATGCCAAGTAAAGGTTAGCAATTGCACGATTCTAAAATCGCAATTAACCGTTTGAAAAAAAGATTAGGAAGCACTAATCCTGCACCCACAGTCACTACTATCAATACTGGTGCTAACACTGTCACTTCTATTGTTACCACGAACAAAGTTTCTGTTGGTAGTATCAGTAGTATTACTATTATCGTTTTTGCGGAAGATATCAATCTGTTGAGTGCTACTTGAAGAAATTCACCGGGTTGTCTTCAGTTATCAGAAGAATAAGTACTTTATTCCTATCTAGTGGTAAGTAGTAACTTAGCCCGGTAACCGGTGATTTGTGTTTACCCTGTTGATTAAGAAGAATGTCAATTGTTTTAGTTCTGTGTTTATGCGTCCTTTTCTACATGATGAAGTTTTGGTTTCAACTTTTATACAGTTCGGTTTTTGTCTGATAGATTCTAAATCTCGTGAATTAGACATCGACAACTGTTGAGTAGCTCACAATCAGATTTTTCGCGATTCCGAGTAATCATTGCAGTTATAACCTGGGTTGAAATAAAGGTATATTTTTCATCAAAATTCAGTTGTATTGGCAAAATCCAGACCAGGCTATAAATTCATGCTCACACGTGACTTGTTTATCCGTGGTGCATAGTGTCAAGAAATCTGTGTGTATTTCACTCCAAGCCGGGGTGAGCAAGTTCAGGCGGAATTTAGCAAACTAGAACCAGGATACACCAAAGGACGACTAGATGCAGGTAGAAAGCAAACAACCGTGGTCGTGGTTAACCAATGTCTTCATCCAAACTCAACTAATTTTGATTTTGTTTTCATGAATAAAAGTCTCCATGATGGTACAGTGCATTTACAGGTGTACAGATATCCACTATCTGATCAGTGTCATCTAAGAAAAAATACCGAATCAAAAGAACAACAATCGGGTTAGCAACATGGTAGGTTTGCTCAGGAGAACAATTCGTGGTGACTTTACGACTATCGTAACTAGCTGGTTCTACAAAGCAACTAAAGACTAATATGCATTTTCGACATACTAACCAGCTCAGAATGTTCATAATTCGTTTGGAAATTTTCCGAATAAAAGGAAGGGTAAAAACTATTTGCTAGTAATATCTCCTTAGACTAGGATCTTCATCAGTCTGCAGTAAATTTCTAATGAGAACAATTGTATCCCACTAGGTGGATGCTGTCAAAATTTAAATACTGTTCATTCAGCGTAGGTTTCCGAAAAAACCAACATACAGGAAGTCATTTCGGTCCCCTTCGTTGTTGGTGTATACGTGATATTGTGATCAGTCCAATTTATTCTCGTAAACGTTATTAGTTCGTTCACACGTTTGTTACTGAGCATCAATATATCACTGAAATACAGAAGATAAAGTTGCCGCATTCTGATAACATCGATTAGTATTTATTAGAAGTACAGACTACAGTAAGTCCCATTGGCCTCTCGGTATCTACACAGTCTGCTAATTAGTAAGAATGGCCAAGGAATGCGAACTTCATGTTCGGTATACAACGCCTTCAGCAGTGCATTTAGTTCACTTAAAAACAAACCATTTCGTATTTTGTTTCGTTTTTGATTTTATTTTAGACGGTGCTGATAATATCATGCAATGGAGCATTTACCACAAAAAAATGAACTTCCACTCACAATAATATTTGAGTACTTCTATTCCTCTCGTTTGGAAATCGTTAGATTTCTACGTTTCCGTTGAATCTGGATTGGATGATTGAGTTTCTAACGGCTCTGACAGGTGGTTCCGGAAGCCACTTGGCCAAACGGTGTAGTGGCCAGACTGTTATTGAGACGATGGGCTAAAGTGGAAAGGCTACCTTAAGGAAATACGGCCTACCGTACATCTAGGATATTTCGCACTTGTTTATACCTGTTTTTTTCTGTTCCACGAACGTATTTTCTTCCCGGTTTTGTCGATTGTGGGGCAATTTATCTGCTATGAATATCAACGTGTCACTGAAAATTGCCATTTTTCTAAATTGTGCTGCACTGTTCGTGAACCAGCATTTGTACCTGTAACAATGAGATGTGCATTTGATTTCAATTGTTTGGTTCTTTCGACCTGTCCCGCAGTCAGTTGCTTTTGTCAACTCTGTCTGACAGTTTTGTATTACGCCACAAACCAGGTGACTTTGATTCCACACATCTATCCTAGGTAATAATTCAAACTTATCTGGTGAGGCTGTCTGACTACATTTATTTGGCTAAATCCAGTGCTTCAATCAGATTGGTGGTGATCCTAGTCTTGATCGTTTTTGTCGGTCGACAGCAATTTGCTGTCATCCAAATCATTGTCACAGTCGAGCTATTTGGATCTATATGTTTGCATGCTACTCCACGGTTCAGGATCATGTTTACCGGTCCTTGCCCTCTGTGGTAGCAGCCAGCGGCAGCAGCTTAAGCTCGTTTCATTGAACTTTAACTGGGAAAATAGTAAAAATCATCTGAGTTGATTATTTTGCTCACGTTGTTCCCAAACCTGCTTTGAAACAGCTATAAAATGAGCTTGTAATTGAGGCACAGAAAAGGGGTTCGCTAAAACAACCTCACTGATACTGGGCATGTCAGATGACTTGAAAATACAAGGGCTTTTTAAACATACAAGTAGTAATTTGTGGTACAGTACCGACCACGAATATGATGATCACCTGGGAAGCTTAAGCTCGCCGCATTTTCTTTAGTCCTGAAGATTCACCAAGTCAGACACTGTACAGAAAACATCTTTCGGCACTCTCCGACCTCAGAAAATTATAGTTCACCCTGATTGGATTCGCCGACACTGATGTTGATATACTTTGTTTGTTGAGACTAAATGATCGTCAATCATCTCCAAAGTATAGTGATCTGTGGCCCGAGTTTGTGCGTCTGACGGGGTCTCTACTGGAACAGTTCCAAATTAGCGAATTTCGTGTTTTGTCCTTCTTGCACTGAAAGCGTTACTATATCGCCCGGATATTACATCAAAGTGTTAGTGTTTTAATGTGTTTATTCATTCGGATGAACTATTCCTATGATTCAATCTCTTCCGTCTGATCCAACTATGCATAAAGATTCAGAAAATAGTTCCACCGATTTCGGCAGAGAATTCCTTGGAGAAGCCAAGTCGTCCTTAATGCTGTTCATCCATATCTCCGTGAGCGATAAGTGGATGTCACTAGTGACCGATAATAATAAATGGATAGTAAATGGACTAAGTGACCCATCCCGGAAATTGTGTAACATGTTCCTCATGCATGATTACGTAATAGTCAGGCTGCACCGTTCGATTTTGTAAACCGTTGGATCAGTCAAATTCTTTTCGATGGCCACCTCATTCACGTGTGCCAAAGATGTTTCGTGAAATCCAACTTCCAGCCAAGAAATTTCTGAGGTTTATTTGAGACTTTAGACAAACTTCCGTTCGAAATTTAAGAGCCGTAGAACCACCTGAGGAGATGTACTTCCCCATGATCGGAATTAATTCCTTCCTGAGAAATTCATGAAAATATATTTGAAATTACAAAACAACATTCATAAAACCCTCGACAAACTCAACTAACTTGTATTGCCTGGAGTAACGTGGTGTGTTCGACCGCAGGAAGAGCCGCAGAACAATACCGTTTGGCCTGAAGCAGACAGACAGTTTGAAGTAAAGCAAATGACAATCGCTAGTTCGCTAAATACCTGTTTACTTTACACCAGTAATGAAACATTTTGAGCTTCTCAAACGAAAGCGGATACATCATGCACCAACATGAAATGCGAAAACTCTTAAAGAACTTTTATTCAGATGCCAGTGAAATCCCACTCCACCACACCGAACGAAAAAAGTGGAGTTGCAAGTCGGAGACCGTAGTCAACTATCAAGTAATTTGTTGATGATTCATTCAAATCCGTATAACTCCAGACTGGGAAGCTATGTTGGAATGAAATCTCACTGAGGCCGGATATCGATTTCGTTGGGTATTTTTTCGTATAACATGCTCGACTGCTTTAAAACATCGTTGTTCTGGTTTCAGTGTGCTGTGTCGATTTCATTGAGTTCATCTGAATAATGAACAGGTGTGTGGTTATGACATTCTTTAACTTACACTTCCATATAAGTATTTGAAGTGCAAAGTTTGGTCGTATGTAGTTTTAATCTATTTGATGGTAAGGAAATGAATAAAGTCAAAAATGATCTATTATCAACAATACAACCACGTGAGGCGGGATGCAGTGGTCAGCAATTCACATGGCGTGGGCTCTCGGGGAGAAGGAGAGTGTTTTTGGTGAAATCCGACTTCCATTATGGAATTCGGCAAAACTTAGCAGTTGAACTCCGTAAAATGCGGAGTAACAGTAAATCGTTCCGTAGATTGAAATCATATATGCAATTTTAAATATACTGGCCAAACGTGTTTTGAGCTACCTATTCAGTCGGCTAACTCTTAGAGGAATGGAATTGGGGAATTTATATGCACGGCTGTAAACGTTAGTCAAATATCAACGGGGTATGCATGTCAAGTCCGAATAAAACTGCAAAACGTTCTGTCCGAAGGTAATTAGAGTGAAATGCACATTTATCAAAACACAGAATTGTTGATGAAAATAGCAACAAAAGGACAATTCGGTTGCCAAAGGCAACACATTCTCAAGGTAGTTTTCTGTCGAAATATAGTTTTATTCTGCTCCAAGGATAAACCATTTTGCAATGCTATTTAAGGTTGCAAATCACGACAAATTGCGGAGTGAATAGAAGAAACGTCGCATCATGTGATGTGTTATGTTGGAATAAACATTTATTAAAATCGGTGTTGTCGGTGCAAATATTATTGGGCCGACTGTTCGGTAACCAATAGCAATATTTCCCAAAGACAGTTTAAATCAACTGAATGTTTAAAAATTCCTGATATTAATCAAGAGACTATTGAATTTATGTAAATCCTCAATAGTGACCTCAGTTCTAATGTGTGCCACACGTCCAGTTATTGCTTGTTATCTTACTCACCGATACAAACGTCTCATTAGGCGGAAGTAATTTGCAGAAAGGTAGAAGATTTTATGTTGTGATCCCGTTATCGAAGGCAGCTCCAAACTGTTTATCACAGATGAGAGTGTAACCAGTACTTGCAGAACAAAATCGTCGTGTGTAGAAGACATCCAAACCTCGATTAGGTTTACTGCTAATATGTACCTAAGATCAAACGTTAACTGCGAGCAACAAGAATGAAAGTAGGCATATTTGGAATAGCGAGTAGTTTGCGGTAACTCCGTGTAAAGAATAGAGTCGTTTCCGCTCATGGTTTTTCAACAATCCGAGTTTTGGAAATTTCAAAATAAATTTTGGGCCGGTTAGAACGGTAACCCACGTCGTGAGGCAGAAGCGGATTTCAAGAGCGGCTTGGTTTGGGAAATTTGTCGCGTGCCTATCCAAAAGCTTCACATACCGGCATCCTTGTTCATTTTGATGTGGATAGATTCGGGTGGCGCTTCCGTTTGATTTTTGAATAAACGACGAATAAGGAACTAAATGGACATGTTGTTGATTCAGCTCTCTTCCGGTTTGGTCTTCGCTTGGTGGTGGAGATCGGATGAGGCAAACTTCAAAACAATGACATTCCAGATATCAGTAGACGCAAAAGCCACATGGAACTTTTAACCCCTGGGTGTGAGAAAGAAATTACCTATAGGCCTTGCAGTCAAAGCGGATAAAATATACAGCTTCGACGCATTGGAAAGTAACTCCGAACCAAGGGAAATGATATCCAATTCGTTTGGTGGATAATCATGCCCACAGCGAGGCGGAAGGTGCTAAAATGACGATGGTGGGAAAAATAACATGCATTTCTCTGATAGCTAAAGTCGCAAGCCAGCACAATACCTTCACACTGCCTGGCGGTGTCCGCAAATGACTTCACGCTCATAAGCTTTGATTTCTCTTTGGATCCTTCCCATTGGCATAGTTACAACGGAATGGGATTCTACTTGCTTCACGAATTTTTGCCAGACAACAGGCCTCGGTCGTGTGAACACGGGCTTATATAATCCCGTCCATGAGCATGATCCAGCATATCTGAACACATGAGCAACTAAATTACCCATCAGGGCATTATTTACTTGACTGACGCACATTGCAAATATGACGCCAGCTTTCTGGATGACAAGTGACAAAAGAACATGTTCAATCGTGTAAAGGTTTTTTAGAAAAGTGTGATTCCTGTCATCGCAAATTTTTTTACACGCCCTTCTATTTTCTAGCTGATTATTTTTTCTGATAAGTTTACATTATCCTGTAGCGTAATGACATCGTTAATAATCATTGAAAGCAAATTCGTTGATGTCTCAATAAGCTCGGTCTGAATTTGCCAACAAGTTTTCACGATTTTTTTGAACTTTGCTTGCGATCCTGAGTGAGTCCACCACATTTGGCATACCTGGTTATAAACTAAGAATCATGGTGCAAAAGTTTATCTAAATGTATGAAATTTTACTGTGCACAAACCATCATCATCAGCAATTCGCATTAGTGAGTTACGTGAATACGGTCAAAGAGATTTAGTTTCGATCTGCTTTATATTTCATCAAGTGTCACCCACAGGTGAATATAGTCCCTATAATCATATTCAATTTAATCCGCCCAAGAGATTGTGTTTCAAAGGACTGTAGACAAACTGGGTGAGGCACCAGCGTTTCTTTCACTGTATGCTACTTTCTGTGCATCTCCCCAATGGTCTTGCCTGGAACCTAAAAGTCTTGATCAATCTTCCCACAGTACACTCACGCAACTTATTGGCAAAACAAGTTCAGTCATCAAATTTGTAAAACTTGCCTCGAGAAAGATTACCCACGGTAGTCGAAGCTGTGGCGAATTATGTCCACCAGCAAGGTTGTGTTAACACTGTATCAGTTACTATAAGTTCAGGCATTTTGAATAACACTCGGAATATCACTAGTAGCTCACTGCTTCGCATTCAGGGACAGTTTAAAACAAAAGTAGACATGAGCAGGTTTGGGAAAATTTGTCTAATCTTTCGTTTTGAACATTTAGATTGTGCAAGGGCGATGGACAGTCCTGCTTAAAACTCAATCACCATTCACGGAACGCTGTTTCTCGAGCGCTCACGATTAACTTTCAGATGGAGAGAGCTGTCTCTTGTGATTTTGATGAGATTATCATGAAAACCGACTATGAAACATACACGTACTGGTATTAGTATACTGTAGATTATCGGCAATTATGCCTGATGGGTGCGGAACTCGTAAGACCCGTAGGCTGTCATTTATTCTTAGTGAGTGACATGCCGGTAAGAGAGAATGACAGCCACTCTGTAAGCAATTTTCTTCTTCTCCAGCTCAGTTTGTCAATTGGATTTTTTCAATGAAAAAACCTCTAGCAAAGGCATTTTCCATTTTTTACTTTACCGAGAAGATGGTCGGAATATCAGTCACAGTACGAAAAAATCAAATTAGAAGAAATATTAGAACCAAATTTTTGGCTCGCCTCTCACGATAATGCCTAGGAGAATCGAACGTGGCATTTACAAAATGTAACACGGATGACGAAACTTCTTGTAATGGGATGATACTATTTGTTTTCATGTCCAAATGCAGTGGTAGATGAATGGTGTTTCAAACTGTCTTTTACATGGAGTTCAGTAGAATGAAAGGAGCATCTCGCGTCGAATATTGTTACAACTAAAGCACATATCTCAGTAGACAAAAGATTGTTTGATTTGTTGAATTTAGTTATTTTGAACGGTTAGAAAACGTTTTCGGATCGTACGAATGACTCGACAAGTTGCCAACATGACTATTATGATAGAAGTAGATAAAAGCAACAGGCGTAACAATGAATGGTCCCCGTTCTGGTGTATTCCGGGGGCAGAGCATGGTCGTCTAATGCCGATCGATGAAGAAAAATGTGGCTATCGATCTTGTCATCCGATGGTATGATATTTAGTTTTTCATCTTGTCATTGACAATTTTTTGTGAACTTTGTTGCCAAGTGTGGAATTCGATCAGTGTTCAACAATTTAACAACCTTGGTCAAGCACAAAGGCAAATATCCAAATGCAGATGAGAAATGGGGGTCGCTTAATACAATTTACTGTATTATATGACCAACAAATTATGGTTGGTCTAAATTTCTTTTACATTAGTGTCCAGAAGACGTCTCATTGCAAATGAATTACATAGGCGTAGTGCATCATTTATTTTGGAATGTTGTTTAATGCGTGAATCGCTTTGAGTTTCACCAGTGCGTGATTGAGCCAGCACAGACTGGTAAAGTTGTATTAGCGTTCGAGACAGCATTAGAAAGGTCTTTAGGCTATGATAGCCTTAGAGTTAGCAAAAAACAAACAAAATATCAAGATGGATCAACACTGGAATTTCACTTTACCAGTTGGGCATAAAAGTGACAAAATATGTCGGGTAAACTAGACCAAACTTGGTGCCCAGTTCAAAATTCAAATTTATTCAACCAGTTTCTGTTTGCTTACTGTGCAACCCTTGTGTTAGATTGCTTGTGCCATCAGTTAGCTATAGATAATTTCCGAGAGTTGGCGTCCAAGCCTAACATCAGCATTCATTCTTGAATGACCAATTTGCTACTTTATCAGCCCTATCACTGATGTTCCGTCTTTCCTTTCAGTACACTTATTAGGGGTTCATTGCAAAGCAAATTTCTAGCGAATTCCATTCAGTAGGGGAACCACAGCACTTCTCTACCATCTGAATATATATTTGTATCCTCTGGATGAGACTGTTTTCGGAGTCTCAAATACATTAGAGGTCACAAGTGGAGAATGGAACTAAACAGATAGGGAAACTTCGAAATCTTGAGATTAATTTTCAGTTGCCATCCCAACCAGTAAGCCTCATGGTTGATCTCCGTTGCTGTTAAACCGATCGATGTTCTCTCGCACTGTGATATGTAAAAGAGGAAGCAGTTTGGGTTGGACTGAAGTAGTTCAAAAGTTGATCAACTTCGGAATTGAAAATGTACTTAGTGAACGTCTAAATTGTGTTGATCGAAAATCCCGCCGGTAAGACTGCCTATCAATAACACTGCTTTTGACTATAAAATTATCACACATCTCAGGATCACGGCTTACTTGCATGGGTGAGCTTTTGTAGGACAGTGGATAGGAAACACCAAAATGGCACTTCGTAAATTCCTTATTCAGTCTCGGTGCCGTAACACGGTTTACCCTTGGAATTCTGCGAATTACCCCAGGGGTAGTTTCAGTTGGAAAACTAGATTCTCATTTCGGACGCAGCGTCAATATTTCAATTCATTCTTTCCTCATCATCAACAAACCACATAAATTTAGACGTGTGGAGGTGAGGCAAAGATCACTAGGGTCGTTCAGACATGCATATCAACAAGACGAAATAACCTTTCTTGCAATACATCCAGTCCACTTTAACGGACCGTACTCCCATTACAATTAGAGAAAACTAAAGAATAAACTCTCAAAAATGGCAGTCTCCTTCGATCTCTTTTGGTCAGACCACAGTGGGAGTATTTTGGAATTTGACGTCATTCTTCCAATACCTGTTGATTCTCTAATAGGTATCCCCTCTTTAACTTTCGCGTCTAACACTCATCCGCGGGTTGCATTGATTTTTTGACCTTGACCATTGGCCCTTAGATATTTTTGGTGGTCGAAGAAACTCCAAGTGACGGTTACCACTAGAGGACCCAGTCGATTGTAAGAAGAGTAAACGCTCAAACATATGAATATGCCTTTTTTGACTGTCAGAAACAGATGAACCAGAAACAAGACAGACAACTGTGCATGCCTGTCACGAGACCGTCGCACTCGCGTGATCAGGGTCGTGGGAAAGTGCATCCTCATTGCCTTAGTTATGGCACGACGCAAGAGACGCGAAACGGATGAATCCAACGTTTACAGACACCCGACTCCAAGCTGATGGACAAGACATTTAAACAGGTCAAGCGGTAAAACACGACTCATACGACGTGTGAAACCTAGATAAAGGAATTCGCCTACTCGCGCGATGCAGGAACAAAGTGGGATCACGAAGCAAATAAATAAAATTTACGAGCAAAGCACAATTTGGGAATGAAAAATATATTTTTCGTCAGTTCTTTCTCATGCCACTTGGCTAAAATTTACGCAAAATCAGTTACCATGGGGAGTCATTGTCAACAACTAGTAGTTTAAAATGTCAGATTCAGTTACCGCAGACAAAATAATGGAAAACTGTTGACCGATCAGTTACTGCATGAAAACTACTGACTGAATGATTTGATGGTAACAGTGCGCAAATTGGTATACGTCCTTCTGAACGCCATGGATGACAGCTTGTTGACGCCCAAGGCAACTTGGACTAGCTTTTCCTGTTAGCCGAGTTCAGACTTGGAGAGCGAAATGATATCGACTATTGAAGTTGACAATTTACGAATACTCATTGCTCCCGACCCATGGGGTTGGTCTCGGCTGACGTTTGAAATGGCAGAGAAGAGCTGGAAAGCATAAAATTAGTTGTTTTAGGACTGGACGTAATGAATCTGCCAGCCGTGTTATCCGCATTGGGTAAACTGTCATAAACGTGGATATCAAGCGCAGCGGCCCTTGTCTTTCAGTCCTCAAGCCGTCACCTTTGAAAACCTCTGAATGACTCTCCTTTCATAAATAGTATAGGATTATCAAAAGACTAATGCAGATAAAGAGATCTGTTGATTGTCGGTCAGATAAAGACATTTCTGTTGTGCACATATCTGGGTACTAAAGTTTCATCAGTAGCGGTGACAAGCAGTTAAACAAGCAGCAAACAACTACGGTCGGTACTGATGCCCAAAGAATTCTCGCGGAAAGGGGTTTTAGTCAAAAATCTTTATGGTCGAAATTTAAACGAATTCGATCAAGTAATCGAGATCAACTTAATGGTAACACATATGCCTTCCATTCGAAAGAGTTTGGGTTCAAACCCTGGGTACGATGATGGATATACATCACTGATGAACTCGAGTCCGATGCTTCCCTAGTGTCATGTTTAGTGCTAGAGTGGAGTCTGAAGAGCACTCAGTCAAACAAAAGGGAAAATATGAAATAACAAACAGGAAAAAGTCCCCAAAGTTTCATATTGGATTCCAAAGTGTTGAAAAACACCCAAAAACTCTGTACACATGACAGCTAACTCTATCGTTTTACAATGTTTTCACCTATCGTTTTAGAGCTGTTCTTTGTAGCCCGAATAACTGCTTGGAACGTATTGAATGGAGTGATGTAGCGACAAGTTGTACAAATCAAAACTTTTACCGTTCTACTTTTGATCCTATTTATATTCCATGATATTAACCCTTCTGTATTAAGTTTGAGAAACTTGTGACTGCCTGCCTTTCTACCGATTCTAAAGCTGATCAAATGAATGGGTATACACTCAGGTTTACTCGGTACATTTGAAAATAAGTAAACACCGATTTTCTTTGTTCCACTAAGTTGTTACCGTGGTTAGTCATTTGAAACGGTTCTCATTGTAAAGTTAAATCTGTTTTCTGCTTGGTTAAACATAGGAAAGATCAAATAAAACGGTTTAATACGGGACACGGTAGTTGGAGCTATAGAAACACGTCAAATTCAGCACTTAAACACCCGAAATAGAACTGCTTTATCCTCAATCGTGGGAGACCGGAAAATCGGATGGCTTTGATCTTACCGCTCACCGTAACCCAGAAAACGGATAACAGTGAGATAAATTCCAGCGGTACAATAACAGATTGATGAGACGATTTACATAAAGATGGACCTATTTCGGACGGTACGTTAATCACACTATTTTTCTATTCCGTGATGAAATGTTATTTGTGACAAGGTGGAACTAATGAAGGCCTTTGGATATGAAACAGTACATTTGTATTTAATGACCAGTTTCGATTTATGAAAGTACCATACTCGATTTGTTTATTTTATTTGTGATGCTTGCCAAATATTTTCGAAACCAGAAGACATGGAACAGTTTTGCGTAGAAAGCACTTCGAGAACTAATAATGCAGTCGGTCTTCGATTGACACAATTCAGTTTGGATTTTACACAGATCATAATGGCGAACTGAGTCAGCATCTGTCCTCGGTTCTGTTGACGAAGATTAGTCACTTTGACTTGTCTGATCCACTTTTCTCTGCCGATTGAAAATGCATTGACTTGTTATTTGGTAGTTGATAGTCCCGTACTACAAAATGACCGCTTGTCTTTTCCGTGCTCATCGGATTATTTGCATTTGATGATGAACCATTCAATTCGGGTTAGACATTCCACAACGATTTTGTCGGATTTTCGCTTTTTTATTTTTCCTTGCCATAAGGATGACATCTTTGATAGTTATGAAGTCATCACTTGCTTTTTTGTTCATTTTAACAAACGCTAGTTACTTGCAACAAGTTCATTTTATTCCCGCGACACTTGTTCTTTTCGACGACTTTGGTTAAACTTTATTGTGCATATATATATATATACATATATATGTATATATATAATGCACCGTCGTATAAACCATAACAGCGCAAATCGGCTTTGATGAGTTGGTACGTGTTGAGTTATTTTTGCCCGAATAGATAGGTTTCACATCCGGCGTTACTGACTGAGGCTGTGATTAGCAAAATTCTTCTAACCGTTCGTACCCTTTCTCCGGGCGATTCGGCAATCAGTTAACTCTAGAGCAGTTGTTCCATATTAGTCGACCTTCTGTTGCAATGCACTGTATTTTTTGTGCGCGTACCCGTGGTTGCGTTGAACTGGATGGTTTTATCATAATAAGAATCGGTAGTGTCTGGATAATCCGGCATTGTTGCCTTTGATATACAGGTGTCAGTCAATGCTTCAAAATACTGCTATCACTCTACCAACCAAAATCTTGTTTTTTCTGCCATTGACAACTTAACAACCGGGAAAATCCATGACCTACTGCCTCACGGTCCTTCTCCGATTATCACTGGTATTTCGCCCCAAGCTTTTGCCCTGAAAATTCACAGATTTTAACAGTTATAAAGGCCTCGATTCTCCGAGTAGATTAAACCAGCGGGCCTAGATGATCACAGAAGAGGACTTATCGCGCCATCATCCATGTGACTTATCACCTGACGTGACATGCGTTGTAGCGGCTGATTGAATTATTGCTTCTCAAAGTAACTAAAGTTTTATCGTGAAGCTTTCCCTTTCTCATCAATTCCTAGATAAGGGGCATATTCAGCTGAGTTGATTCAAGCGTATGTGAAGTTTAGAAGGGCTTCAAGTCATATGACAAGATGCGCAAAAACTGCAACCTAGCACATGCAATGAGATTCACAGAAATTTAGTGACTCTTGTTACAAACAAATGTGTAGTGTTACTTAAAGTCATCTGTGACCTAGAAGTATTAGATTACTGCAAAACGTTACCCGAAGCTGGAGATATGAAAGAGAATAGGTAAGTACCACCAAATGGTCTGTGAAATACCCTTCGGAAAGTGGAACGAGCTTAAATTAAAGCAAGGTTCTACAACGATGGTTATTTCAAGCAGATACCGAAATTTATTTCTCCAACTTGGTGTCGGCTATCAATAACCAATGCATGTAACTGAAATAATTGTTACGTTGCCAGCTATAACATCAAGGCTATTTGCTAATTTTAAAGTTTCTGAAGTTTTTCTGTGAAGACTAAAATTCAGGTCCGTTTGTAGACCTAAAGACAAAGAGAATGAATATCATCTGCTTGGGTTTAGGGGGAAACCTCGGGAAGAACTTATATTTCCCGTTTCAGAATAAACACACAGATTGGATAGATTTGGCAGTCATAAAAGAGGCCATCGTCGATGTTCTCCTTTAGATCATATGAAATATTTCTAAATAAGAGCATTATTAAGGCAAAGTTTGTAAACGAATATATGCTTTCGGTCAACTCGTTCTCGAGTCAAAACACTCGCATTCATGTTGAATACAACTATCAAGGGTAGTCCGGAAGAAGAATTAAAATTTTAGTAATTTTCACTTATCCAAAATGATTACAAGTATTGACAGATGTGTATTACGTATTCTGGTTTATTGTTTACTGCGCTTCTTGTGAGCAGTACGGAAATAACAATGTGCTGTCCTTATTCATTGAATCGTTCGGAGTTGGGATAGACGAATTTTTAACTAAACTGTTCAGCTCATATTCGTTCAAATGGATTTCAATTCTGTCGTAACTGCAGAGCCTGGATCATTTCCTTCAAGTCGGAGGCAACTGTTTAAAACGGTTTCACAAAGATCAAGTAAAAATGATTTTGTAAAATACGTCCTTTTGCTGGAAGAAATATGAAACCCATTGTTAGCTTAGTATCCTCCGTTCTTTCATTTTGGTCCGGAACGCTTCAGCGTATGATCTGTTCCCAATAAAAAGAAGCAACGTAACACGCTGCGTTTGACTGACTGGCTGAAAAACGGTCCTGGTTCGTGATGTGAAATCTACATGTAGATTCTACAGAGTCATCGAAAATCCTGAATACATCATTTTCACTGAATAATGTTTTTTTTTAAATGTCTGCATGTCTGCAATGCCATTTTTTCTTACTTGACAAAGACGAACAGAGATCTGAATCATTAGTTCGTCCTCTGAGCAAACTGTTTCGATCACTACAGGCTAGGTGACATCTCAGGAATTTTAAATGAAGTTCAACCAAGCAACCGGACAAAAGAGATTTATGCCTTGCGAATTATTTAACTCCAAAGGAAAACACTAATTTCCAAGCAAATTTCAAGAAATTGTCATAAATTCTGTTCTGACGGCCAGGTAGTGGTTAAAAACGCATATTTCATCGTTTCATTGCCTGATGCGTTCGAGAATTGATCTAGTGTTCAGCGTTGATCTTGACCGCATATGAAACCACCTGACCACGGGCACTTCTTGAAAACTGCCTTTGGATGTTCAGACTCCATTTACAAATTTGTAGTGATGGGTAGACAAGTGATACCAAAAGAGTGAATTCATTTATCCTGACGGTTGATGAGACAGCATCGAGTCTGACTTACCTACAAAATAAGGAAACGACCAAGCTCGATTGTTTGCACAGGAGACGCAACTCGTAGTGCACGTGAAGCAGTTCAGCAAAGCATTTACAACCAGTTATCTAATCCAAAACAGAAAAAGTAATCCGGTGATAAGTTGCATCCTGCTGTCAGTAGATGAATTTCATTTTTTCGCTTAGCGAAATCAAAATCCAGAGGCAAATTATTAAAACTACGGCAGGCGAATTACCCCAAAACCCAAGGTTCAAGACTGTTCGGTAAATAATATCCAAAAATTCCAACCACTTTGTTTTTAACCAGTGTCTAATGTTGCACAACAATGAAGTATTTTCTTGTTTCGATTATATCGCTAATTTCTCCAAGACAATAACAAAATCGATCATTTTCCCTCCATTCTTCACATGTACGTTGGCTCACAATGATCTCTAAAAAGCTAAAAAGCCATAGAAAGTGAGCTAGGGCTGCGCATCACTTGTTATTGGGATAACCACGAGACAAACACCTTCAGAATCAGCCATCCGTCGATAACGGTGGTTGAAAAATTAACTGTCAGTTTTATTACTATCTGTAGGGCGTATCTACCAATTTGATGACGTCCAAATTTTTAGGGCAAGCAAGCAACTATGCGAGAGTTTTACGTCTCCTATCTATTTCCCGTTTTTGCAGTGAAAATACTAAATATCGATAAGATTGATGCCTGACACAACGAGCATAAATTGCAAGAGTTCTTCGATTCAATCTACTGCGCTCAGCTTTAAGGTTCGGGGTATGAAGGCAAAAGTCGTGGCTCTCAACTCTTTTTCGTCATCGTCCATCACATTCTCACCGGTTAATTATTCTAAGAGCGCCATCCATTTCCTCAGCTACTATGAATCGCAAAAGAAGTTAGAACGATAAGAATGCGATCTCTTAGAACGCAATGGAAAGGCAATCAGCATATTTAGCTCAATGAATTTTGGTGTACTTGATATGAACCACTTCATCCTAAAAATGTCAGCATGGCAACATGAAAAGTATAAATGACAGTCACAATTACTTTTTATTGAAAACGACGTGCACCACGGATTTTAAGTTGAGACTGTCAAACCGTCTGCTTGTCTGTGGCCGTCACTTTTTGTTTCCTGTTAAAAACTGGGGATAATGATCACCAAGGAACATATGGAGTATGGAAAACTGCAGGATCGATTAGCCAAACGATTCGAATGATCACGTGATTGTCACCGGCTGCAGCAAATGATGGCATTTCAGAATGACTTTCAACTGCTTAATTAGTTTGAACGTGGACCACACACCGAAGATCTAGAACACTATATATGTGATCTATTCTAACCGTTAATGCACTCACATTTTTTTCTTCGCATAGCATGCACTAGTTTCATTAACTGGTCTGATAACCACCCAGTGGTTTAATGAACCGCACGGGGCCGAGTAGATTTATCAGAAGTCTAAGCTCAACAGAAATAGTCAAGTTCTTTATTGCATGGAAAAGCACAAAAATTGGTGCATCGCAAAGCAATTAGCAGTTAAATGACGGGGTTTTGGTGGTGCCTACTCTGATATTCAAATTCTATCTGTCGTATAATTCAGCCTGATAGAAGAGTATATACAAGGAAATAAAATTTTACTGGTTCGAGATTCGTTACGCAACGGAAGACCGTCTTTAGTTTCCTAAGAAAAAGGTCTCTCGGTAAGTGTAGCAGATTACTTGTTTCGATTACACCCACCGCTTCGAATCGGATGTCTATTGAATGAAGCCGGCCCGAATTCGACGAATGTTAAATGATCGATGGAATGTTGCGTCCGACTAAAAAAATTGTCGGTATTGGTTGATTTTCTTTTTCTTGACATATGTTGAAATCACACTGGTTTTATTCGTTGCAGCCAAATGCTGGGAACCTACCTTCGTTGACCGTTTGTTCGTACATAGTAGTGATGAGATTAGAAGTGAATTTTGAAGCTGGACATTGAAACCGTTGAGAACTACATTCGCCGCTTTTCTATTATCCTAGCGAAAACTTTTAGAAGGATGAGGCAAGTTCCAACCCCAGTGGATATTGGACGATTTTTGGTCTTTGGCCCGGCTGTTGTCTTCCATGGATTGAGCGTTTTGGTTACGTGCCAGACTTCTCGACACTAGTTGGTGTGCGATTGTCAGTGAATGTGGTGAGACGAGTGTAACACGAACACCAAGCCGAAAGACTATAAAGTCGAAAAGATTTTAACGTGGCTGCCTTAGGCATTTCTGTGCTCCCCTTTTTGTTAGTATTTATTTTCAGAAATGTTAAGTAATCAACATTTAAAAACACACAAATAACAATTAATTATAACTAAGCTCCGTGTGACGTAGAATATACTTTCTGCAACCTAGCGCGATGTGAATTACCGGAAGACGGATCGTCCCGAGGAAACCAAAGTCAGGTAAACAAGAGTTAGGGTGCCGCTAACTTCTTAATATGATTAAATAAAAACCCAGAAATTATGAGATCCAAATGTGCCATCGGTTGCCTGTTCTACTTCGTCGATCCTTTCTGTAAGTAGCCTAGTTAAGTCACCAGGTTTGGACTGTATTTGCTGATTAGTCATTTTGTCACACCATCGTTCGAGTGTATACTCATTCACCGGCATTTGTAACCGAACCAATTTGAAGATCAACCATTGCTGAGGCACGTTCGCCATAAGCTCCTCAAGTCTCATGAAAACACACATCTATCCAATCAACTTGGTTGTGTGTCGAATTAGTTTATGCGGATTCTCATACAAAATCTGTACAGAACAAAAAATCTTCGCAGAAATTGGTTAGTTGCTGAAAAATCGAATCATGCTCCAACAGTTATCTGTTTTCGTTTTTCTGATGCACAATTTGTTTGACTAAAAGCTTGGCATAAGAGCTGAGAACAAATCGAGTACTTTGCACAAAGCCGCCGATAGTCTTGGGCGACTAGATGTAAAATGAAAACACAACAGAAAATTTCCTAAACGTTCGTGGACGTGGGTTCCCGTTTGAACAATTCCTTCAGTCATCACTTGAGAGTAGCTCATTGTGTACAACAACATCCGATTAGGTCGATATTAGTCACAAATCTGTGCCCTATAATGCGATTTCAATGCTCACAGGAACATCTTTAACCGCCATCATGTTTGAACTAGCCGCACCGATGTTCGAGTCAGATTCATTCACTTCGGGTTCACGCATAATTTGAATTGCTGTTGATAGCAGATAATCCGAATGGAGAAACTCTGTACTGGTGGGATGGGTGAACGGGAATTAGTGAGGAATAACTGCAAAGTTGTCTTCTGATTGCCTGCATCAAAAGATGAGATAAAACTTTCCTATAAGAATGTTTTCACTGGCAATGAATCCACTTACGCTTCTTGCTGAGCCTTCTTTTCTAGAAGGTACGAGGAGATAAGGAATAACTGAAAAATCCCTCAGGCTCAGCCAAAAATGTCGGTAATACTGGCAATTACTGAGATCTCAAAATTAATGTTTCCCTAGATTAGACGGCTGTTGCTGGTGAACCAGTGAAAAATGACAACAGTTTACACGGTCGCCTTGTTCCACTCCACCCACGTTCAAACACCTCCTCGTTCACCAGCTTATCAACTGCCGATAATCTCTTCCTGAAATACATTTCAAGTGTCATGAGTAAAAATACATCGGCTCGACATCGAGATCTCAAGAAAATGATGAGACTCCGATGCGAAAGATGACTAGTCGCCATGGGAACAGTTTATGTACAACACCTCGACCAATATTACTCACCGAAATAGAAAAGTTCTTCCGACCGGTTAGATAACGATTTCCAGTTTTGTGAGCGTCGAATGGGTCGGCAAAATATCGTTATTTGTTCACCGTTTTGGTCTCTCTTTTTCCTCGTTCCAAGCGTGATCGGAGAGACTGTATAGCAAATGTCAACGACAAGAAGTGCTCGTTTTCCACTTAATTGCTTGTCAAATATATCAGATCGAGGTTGGAGAAGGGCGACCCATAAACGCGTGGGCGTCTACGTGTAATCTGACAGTGCTTCTCATGAAAAGAGAAATTTATATTGTCCAGCTAGGAAATTTTGCTATTTTAGCTAGGGAACCAATCAGTTTGCAGAATGAACAATCTGACCCTTGAGTGGAATTATTCATGCGATTCGCGTTGCCCAAGTAACTTAAGTTCAGTATTGATACATATCGCATACAGTGACCACTGGATGGGTACAGCAGCATCCGTGTTTATCTGCGCACACAAAGGAACACACGCAAACCGTAAAACAACCTCGGCAAGGTTTGTCTTAACCTAGTTTATATGCGCTTCCTACGTTAAGTGTGTTCGTGCATACATGTGTTCTTTTTGGTACACTTTGCACAACTCCAAAGGAAAACCAGTCCATGTCTGCTCTGGTTTTAGACCAACACGCATTGCAATACGCAGTTCAGTTCCACCCTAATTTTCTTATTGAATAGTGAACTGTTTTGGGAAAAGATAATTCGTAATTTATCTATTATTTACCTTTAAGCGGAGTATAGATTGTTGCATCATTGCATTTTTAGCGTCACTGGTTCGCCTTACATTGCATCGACTACTTGGGCTCTGTAACAGACAAATTTATCAGTCTACTGGAATGGTTGAGGAACTGGTGAAGTTTGACAGTCGACCGTCGATTTTTACGAATCTGAGTTAGACACGTGGTGTTTCGTCGGGCGAGAAAAACAGGAGTCGAGGTAAGTAGGACTCAAGGGAGACTTATTTCTAGGAAGCAAGTTATGAGCTATCCTTTCACATGAACATATTGATACCATGATACAAAATGGTACAACTAGGCCTCGTACGCCGTTCGTCAAATCTGGATTATTTGATCTGTCTCCCATTTCCAATTGTACACCTCAGGCCGTCCCATTCATTTCCGTCGGACTTTAAATTCTATTTTACTGCCATCGGATTCACTATGCGTTTTTTTTGGTATTTCGTATCTCACATCGTGAACCGTTGAGATCTTGCTGTGATAGCATTGCCCTAGCACGAAACATTTTTTTTGGAAAAGTTGAGAGAAATTCCGAAACAACGTATCAAAAGTTAGCGATCAGGCAATTGGGGATATGGAATGATGGATCTTAGGATACCTAATACGTGTTCCGAGTCATGTGCAATGGTATTTTGATTTCAGTTCATCATTTTCCATTTAGAACTAAAGCAAAATCCATTTGCGCTGAAAATCGCTTCTTCCGTGTGATTTGAATGTTTTCCTAAATGCATGACTTTCGCCTAGTTAAGCGAATCGTTTACGAGGGAACGCGATTGACTGCCAGTTTGAATGCGGCTTGAGAGTTCACATTCATCAGAGGTGTGACAATGCAAATTGCTTTATTGGTCAGCTACAAAATACGTTGCCAGTGTTACCAGAGGATTCTCTAGCAGTGAATCGATGCAGTAAGAATATAGCGAGGAACTATGCCAACTTAGCCTAAATCAAATCTACTTCAGAATTGGATGCAAGTGCAATTCTGTACTGCTGGTGCAGAAAGGATTATCCAGAGGACATCACTTGCTGTTAGAGGATTATTGCCACATCTATGAAGTACCGACCAGTGAGTGTTTAGTTTCCTCATTCGCAGTTAAAAGTTGGTGTTTCCGATGAATTTTAAAACTTTTTGAGGATAAAGCTGTTAAAACAAAACCGTATCGAGTAGGTTGCGTGTTTTATCGCCTAGCCAACTGAAGTATATTGTATAGCATAAAAACGAAAGAAAGGGTGCAAAACTATGGATTTTTATTTGTTGTGTGAAAGACTTGTTGGCCCAGTGGTTATTAATTTGGTTATTGGTGAAAAACGAGATTCGACTTCCTTAAACCGGGCCATCCTAACTAAAAGGACGGACAGATTTGCGGAAATTAGTACCTCGTCATTAAGCAGATGACAGTCACATCCTCGTATCCTACCTCGAACGTCGTTGACCACATCACTCGGCGATGATGTTCCGTCTTCTGTTTGATATAACTTTTGATTTAGCGATCACTTTGACTTGACTCATACGTGCACGTTAAATGCCCCAAACAAGGTACCAGATCATCTTTATCTTAGCCAGTGTTAAGCTGAATTAATTTGAACAGTAGAAGGCCTGTACTTTTCACCATATTTCGGAGTTACTATGTTCGCAAGCTGACTGCCACTGGAACACAAGTAACCTGATTCTGTTGTACCTTCGGACAGCTTATTCTTCACGTGCATTCTGTTGCAAAACAGCTGACATGAAATTCAATGGGTTGAACAAAAATGTAGCCAGCTAATTGTCCTTATTAATAACGTATCCTCATTAAAGATCGATTTTTCGATTTGTGTGCGTATAAGGGGAATAGATTTAATGCTGCCAGTTGCTGAGCACTCGTGAATAACATAATCTCAGGCTAACTGAATTAGCGGTAGCAAGTGCATAGTGGTAGTGTTTGAAATGCTATGGGCTGGCTGAGCTTGATGCTGACAATAGTTATTTTACTGAGTTCGAATTATTGTATAGAAAATATAAACTCCGTCACGAAGTGGGCCAAGGCCATTGAATGGCAACTGAGCGGGTTTATGGACAACGGGAAATCAATCGGGCGACCATTAACTCTAATGAAGACGCTGTTCTATGGGAGTGGCATAAGAACTAGGCACAACAGTCACCAGCTGTAATGGAAACCAAGGCAATGTTTGCTCGTTGATCTGGACTTACGATAAGGATTATGAGTAGGGACATAACCAATAGAATTCCAACGATTTTTAAATATTCTGCTCCTCTCTGCTCACTTCCAAACGTGGTCTACTGGCCAAGTAATCTGGATACGAATACTGGAGGCAGACTGTGATCACAGTTTTGGTAGACAAATATCGCTGAACCCAAAAGACGAATGGAAAATTTTCATACCAGACTTCTGACAATCGAAAGCTTATTAACGGTTTAATACTCGTACAAACAATCCTACACAGAATGACTGCTTATTTTTTTTATTTCGCACCCGAAATATATTCCGAAATAAAATTCATTCAGCATCATGAGCTGAATGGAAAAATGAGCGAACCAACGTGCAAAGTTACTCTGAAAGATAATGCCGAAATACATATATACATATCAATCAATCAACCTTCTGTGTATCTATCTATCTATCTATCTATCTATCTATCTATCTATCTATCTATCTATCTATCTATCTATCTATCTATCTATCTATCTATCGTGCTCCCCTCAATAATTTATTTCCTCCTGTTTGATTGTTCGTCTGTCCAGGAATTTCTTTTTGATTGTGTCGGCTTAAACCTGTGTGCTCAGTCCAGAGGAGCATCACATGGAGATGTCCAGTTATAGATATGTCATCATTTTGTTTCTTATGGATATTCTGAATGCCCTTTAGGTTATCACGGCCTCGCTGACTTTCAAACGTTTTTCACCTTGGTTCGGCCATCCAACATCAAAATATTGCGATGCATACTGTATCTTACACCGTTCTTCGTGCGCAATTTATTTCTCGGTACAACAGCTCGACGAAAAATCGATTGTTGGGCTTTTAGGGAACATTACTGTTCAGCACAGCGCATGCAGTCGGCTCCGCAGAGGAGTTCTGGTTTTATTTCGTCATGACAACAAGACAATGAGGTTTGTGGCCCGTCGGTTGCATCAACGGACACATCAGTGCGGTTACCGATGTGGCATCACCCACAGTCCATGACTAAGAGGATTAACAAAATACGAAGCAAACCACGGGAGTTGCAATGCGCATATCAGCTCGCTTAAACGACGCACGGCAGAATGCCATCCGTAGCTGTCACCTCTGTCTGGCTATTTGTGACTAATAGTGTTTCTGAGAAGCAGGAATTTTTATTCTAACGTTAGTTACTGACCGTTATGTGAAAAACTCACTATTTTGAAAATGCATGCGTTTTATGGTTTCCTTCGTCACGCAGTATCACCACAAACACGGCGAATAAAGTTTAAACAGACCAAAGGTAACACATTTTTACTTGGTCTTAATTTGGACCCGAACTGTGAGCGAGCAAACAGGAGTCCCAAACACATTAAGAATGCCAGCAAGAGCATGACGCAATTCAACACGATCCATTTAAACATAAATTCTTAAGTTCACTCCGAATATATGAGTTTGTTCAGGTGATCTTATATCCGTACGCTATTCAATCGGTGGCAAGTCGAATTTTGTTAACCACTTCACACATGGTTAAACAGAGGTTCAAAGTAGTAATTCCACAAGATCAGTGAATTTTTATCCTGGTCCAAGTTATAATGATTTTGTGTCCTGATTTATAATTCATTGACTATATATGCATACATATATACATATATTTACAAATGTTTTTCCTTCAGAACTGCATAATAAGGGGAAACAAGTAGATTCAAACAGAAGGAAAACATGCAGCCAAAATAGCGAAATTTATTTACTCTATTAAGTTCTGGTGATAAAAACAAAACTGGGACACAACGACGCTACTGAGATTGGTCTCTAGCCATGATCATAAGTGAAACAAATCAGTTATTCCTATGGTACTCACGAATCTAAATTAGAAATCGAGAGAGTTCTGCAAAGGAATGACGCTCTGTTAGGTTTTCCTTCTTCAAACCTAATTCGTCACTTGACATTCCCGCTGCTCTGTTCAAATGGGGATTACAAAGCGTAGCAAATGAGCAAAACATCAAAAACCCGACAGATATTTATGATACGTGGCCAAGCCAGTGGAGACATATTTTCACAATTTAGTGTTTTCTAACCAGCTATCACTTTTGCCCAGAATTATTCTGTGCACTTCAACCTGTCTACTGTGATTTCCACCAAGCACATGCGGTACCCCGTAAGCAGCATGGAGGTCAAACACATCCAGGGGTCGGACATTTATTGGTTCGTTGGCGCCAGCCATGTAACAGTACTGGTTGCACAGGAGCGTTCTACCTGCAGCCTTTCAAGAAGAATTTGTTGTCACGTCGATACCGGAGGTGCTTGAGGTTTTGAAAACTAATCTAACATTTGAAATAAGCTTAGATAAGGTTTTCCTCATTCAACGGCTTCTGCAACATCAATTTTGAGGTCAACAAAACCTCCAGCAAACCTAAGACTAGCCGGGTAACATACTAGTCGTCAAGTAAATCAATAGGAGTTGAAATGCTGCATTTTTGAAAACGAGCAAAACGGCTTGGTCCAGGTCAGTAAGTTTTCACCTTGGCAGCACTCTGACAGTACTGTGCAGAAGCCTGTCGATAAATCCCTCAAAGTTTTCCTTATTCGTAGATTTAAGGGGAAGCGGGAGAACGCCCCCCAATGTCTAACTGCGCTGGGCAAAGCAAAAAGTGCCGAGAGTTTGCTTTACCAGTTCTCGGGTTGTCAGTCAGACCACTGACTCAATACACCATTGTTTCGTTTTGGTTAGCGATAACTAACAATGGAAATGAGCCATATGCAGGCCAAAGCTCATACCCGGGTTGAACAAATCTGGATGTCCACAGATCCAAGATATGGAAGAAAATTTTGGGAACTTTGATCAGTACACTGATGTTGTTTGATTTGCTGTTCATATATTACTTCGCTTGATCTACTTATACTAGTCAGCTTCCCAGCAGTTTGAACACGTGTCACCCAGCAACTGATAAAGCCAAAGGCAACCAATAACTGCCTTTAAAAAATTATTTTCGCTTCAGAATCCAGTGATTATTATTCCAACTCTTTCAATACCCTAGGTACAAATTTGCTCAGTCGCAGTTTAGTTCCCAAATGGATAACATAAAGTTACCCGTGAAATACAGTCCGCCAAGTACCTTAGAATGGAACCCCAGAATAGCATTTGCTCACTGAGGAGCAACAATTTGAATGCAGAATTATTCGTTTGAAGATTTTTCCCTGGTGGAAAAGACCGAGTTTCAGAATGAAGACAGAATCTTAAAAAAATTTCCGTGGTTAGCAACTTTGCGGATGGCAAGACAAAATTCAATCAGAAGCTCAGAACCGATTCGGTTGTTTCGGCAGCCCGCTAGGTATGCGCATTTGGCACACTCATACAACAGCCTGTTTGCCTGAACAACTGCCAAATGATTTGGCCCTGTAATTTTGTTTGAATTATGAGACTCATGTTTCACAATCACATGATGCTCTTTGATACATGCTAAATGCATGGTAAACACCAAATGTAACGCCGCTTGTCATTTTTTGAAGGGCGACATAATCTTGGAATGCGTTTATTATTCATTGAGGTTTCTGCTGATTCAGATGATATACAAACGCTGAACTAAGGAAGGAGTGTTCAGCTAAACTATGGTTGGAAAAGAAACTATTGGATGCGTGTGCCTGAATGGTAACATTGAACCCAAAGCCGGTCGGTTGCTTTTGGGATAATTGTCCTCTGCCTTAGTTGGAAGTAATGCAGGTAATAAAATACTTTGGATATTTTGTCTTTTGATTTCGGTTGAGCTTCTCAAACGTTTCCGTGCATTTCCGGTTTCTCGGCATCTCACGATTTACACTCCAACCGTCTCATGCAATCTTCCCTAAAATACCAAATAATACGTATGGATTGCTGTGCCTTGAGACCCCTTTAGTTATTGGTGGTTTTTTTCATCCGCGATTTCGTTGATCTGGTCAAAACCACAGGTGTCTTACGCACCCAAACCCACCCAGGCTCAGATACAGTAGGTTGCGTTGCATTTCAAAATTTCGCGCCGTTCACATCCTTGCGGGTGTGGTACTTCAGAGATGTAGTGAAGTGTCAGCACATACCAAGGATTTAATTGTAGATTTTTCTTTGTTGCACCTGTTTGCAGAAAGTGAAAAAGGCTAATTCAGCATAGGCGAACTCGATTGCTTGAACACGAAAATCGAAATTATACCGGAGCACCAAAACCTTAAAAAAATTTTAAATAGATCTTGGATTTATCCTAGTTTAAATTCACTTAGTGATAGATCCTCGCTTATCCAGTAGAAACTATTTTTTATTCGACCATTCTACCCACAACTCTGCTCGTAAACTGGAGGTGATTGTTTGTCAATTGCGATATTTTGCGTTAACTTGGGTCTCAGAATTATGGTTGATCACAAACAGAATAATTTTCGTTTAGGACGGAGCTTGCATGACGATAAATTTGACTTTTAGTCACGGTCGTCTAAGCGTACTGCGTTAATCGTTTGTTATTTTGTCTTCACAATGAAGTATTGAGCGGGGAACAATAAAATCTTAATGGTGTCACAATTTAGCGAACAAGGAACGGATTTCAGAACACTATGGCGTTTTAAACGAAAAAAGGAAACCAGTTGCGTCATAGTAAACGAACGAACTGTGCTGAGTAGGTGGTTGTTCATCCGAAAGTGATTGCGAAGCTGATTATGTTCACGGTACAATTTTACGACGGAAATTAATCTGCCATTATCCTGACGCTTATCGTTAATGTACTTCATGCACCATTGCCCAGAGACAGAGTTGAATAATATTTGAATGCTACGATTGTCAGCAGACGTATAGCATAGATTAATCACATAACAAAGCAGGACATATGATTGTTCTGCCAAACAGCAGAAAGTGCTGAGCTCCTCAGTCAGTGGGATGTGATGATCTGAAAAGCATTTATAAAGTGAACATTTTCAGGGACAAATTCTTCGGAAAAATTATCTCGCTTTCTTGTTTCCGCCGAATTTTCGTATTCTTACATAAATAAAATATGCAAATATCAACGGATTAAACGAATATGCAATCCGGATAAGGGGAAATTTTCCTTCTAATATCGGAAATAATCTTTTCATTATAAAAAAGCAACCAGTGCAGAAACGACGGTGTCTCCGAAAAAGATACCTTGCTTCATGCCATCAGAATTTAGCAAACTTGTTTTCCTGACTGGTGTGGTTTTCTTTTATTCTGACGTAACTCTGGTAAAGTTTCATTTAGGTGGATGAAACGCCTCATGTAAAATCCTACCGCGGCTTGAATTTTGATCGTATCCAAGAAATGTTTCGCATCTTGACGTGATAGTTAAATTAAGCATCTAACCAGTAGATACTGATTTCAAAATTCTAAAGCCTCCCTAAAGAATGCGATAAAAATGTTTTCAATTTTGGAGGTGCAGGTTTTCACATCAAAATAACCAAAAAATAATTGAAGCATAATGGCGGGCCCATCGACTGCCATTGTTAAACGATGGCAGATTCATAGTATTACGCGACAAAATGGTTTTAATTCACTTCGGTTTGTTCTTTCTATCGGGCACGTGATGCGTCATGGTCGAGATATGCAGGTGGCGGATAAAATGGGATATCAGTTTAAGTTCTAGCCTATTTTCTCACCAAATATCCCCAAAGCGTGCGCAGAGGTTCACCAGTTTGGGGAGAATAAAAATAATGCAAGTTCAAGTGTTTTTATGCCCTTGCCTACTGGAGTAGAGAGTGTTCATAGGACGCTTAATGCATGGGTTTCGCGGACGCTCTATATAATAGACTCCGTGTGTGTGTGCGTGCGTGCTGGTGTCGCAAATCTATGTCAAAGTCCCTGGAAGATCCCACTCGGAATCTCTTGAAATGTCACTCCATCCACGAAAATTGATTTAGTTTCCGCATCATTCCCTTGAAAATTAATCTATACTGGCGAGCAAAAGCCCGGTCGTTGCCGAGATATTCACCCATCTTATCTGACCGACATCGTATTTACTTCTTCATTCGTAGTGATGTTTGAATTGTGTATCAATTGTATTGTGAAGTTTAGTTCAGCTATTTATTCCAATGCTTAAAATAACAAACAGTGTAATTTAATACCTAGGTAACATTTTTCTAATGTAAACGAAAGCAATCAAATGGGAAAGATGGTTGATCTGGACCGCATTGTCCTTCTAAGCTACAGTTCAACCAGGAAGATGAAGAGCTAGTCTCAACACTGGAAACGAGAAAACACGGACAGAACTCGCTGCCAGTAGTACCGCCAGGAACAGATGGCAGAACTTAAAAAAACAATGTGTACAGATGTTCATTTACCTTGCTCCTAGGATTGATATGCCAGGATAATATTGACATGCAAATGAAGGTGCTGATTATGATGTACTATGAATTCCGCAAGAGAATACTTCGCAAAAATGTTTTCAACAGCACTTACAGAAAAACCGGGGCCAATGAGAAATACAAGTTTCTTCAGAGTAGAGCATTCGTCACTGCCCACCAATGTGCGACATATACAGTGATCCGTTCATGAAACAAATTGAAAACTCATCTCAGACCCATTTCAGTATTGCCGAAATCAGAATGTTCCATTCGACGGCTGTTCAACAACCGAATCATTGTACATGCCAGTGGCTGATTGAGAGGAGAAATGAGCGCTGCCTTGGTGACTAAAATACGCATTTATCAGGGCGCCTCGGGTTTCGAATGTAGAACAGTTTGCAAAATGAGGCGATATGAAATGAATAAACTACTGGGAGTCTGCCATGGTAAATGAAAACATTTAAAAAAGAGTGACCTAATTAGTGTTGATGTTAGCTAAAAGAAGGTCTTTTTCTCCCCAGTCACTTATTTCTCAAATATTCAGTACATTGTCTTCAAAAGAAGAATCACAGTTGGGTCTTGACAATGACGTCATGGCAAAGTCTAAGACAAATGTTCTATCAATTACGTGGGAAATGACTACATGGACCCCAGTACAATGGTCTTGAATCACCAGATTGTTCAAGAAAAAGAAGTTCGGACGATGAGTACCAGAAATCCACCACTGTGAAGTTTTACACAGAATTTATTAGAACAGTGCAAATCATAAATCACTTCTATGTCAAAGTCTATCTATCCTATGTGCCCACTAGGCACGTGGTAGGTAATCGAAAGGACATATGATCGACCATTCCCTATTGTGATTTAAGCCCAGAGATTTTATTCGACGATCGAATGAAAAGAAACACTTTGAAAGTAGGACCTAAGGGTTGGTACTAGTATTATTAACAATGTGACCGCAGAATATTCACTAACCTCCAATGAAATAAATCTATGAATATTCTAAGAGAACGCCACTGTCATTGGTTCTGTTCTGACGACATGTGCTTGGGTAAGTGCAGTTCTCCTATTTATTCCATCGGTGCAGGCAGAAGATTGTTCTTCTTAAAACAAGCTGAGACTCTGATTTCAAGTAGGTTCTGTAATCAGAAAGCAGTTTAATTACTAAGAGCCGATAGAGTTAATCCAAATCGTGTCAGAACGTTTGCATCAAAGCTATCGGTTTGCGAATGCAAAGCAGACTGACAAACTGAGGTAGACAGGCAAAGACGTTATCACATGGTATTCCCTGGCCGACAGTTTGACATCTTCGCTTGCACCCGATGCCCGGTGATGGTTTCTGTTCTAATTACAAAGCACTACATGTTGGTGATCGCCCGGTCAGTGGTTATGACGTGCTTGAATTTACGCGCCAATTCATGAGTGCTAGCAACCGATACGCTGAATGAACACATGACACTTACTCATGCACGTGTTTCACTTTTGTGTTTGTGAGCACATGTGCGCAAATGATCTGAAGCTCAGGGTTAAGAATGTGTCATTTTAATGATCCTGTGCGTAGTGTTACCGACTTTGGTGATCCGTTAGAAACATGAATCTAGTGTTAGATACATGCATACAGATCCACACACTGACTAATAGAGTGCACAAATACGTACATAGACAATGGCGTTATTACAAGGCAGTTGTGCTCTAACGTATTCGTTTGCTTGTTCACTTGCGTGCTTGCAGATTTGCGTGCAAATTCAGACACCTTCACAAACGCCTCCCTCCCCAATCTCGTCTAGAGTTGTGTGCACATGTGTTTTCGTGTGCTTCTGTCGCACGAAGTTTGAGTCGCGTGAGGCAACGTACATTCCTTGATTTAGATAAATCACGATGATTTTATCTGGTCAGAATACGAATCGGAGTGAAAGATAAAGGTTGATGCAAACCGCTGACTGGTTCGTGCATGGTGGAGTGCTGAAGCAGAGACGAGCAAATACAAAAAAGCCTGAACAAGAGTGCAAAATTGCAAAACAAAATCTTCGGAAAGCAAATAATTATTTTGGCCAAACGGACTGTGATATAGATGCCCCGCTTTGTCACATTTCCCCGGGTCATACAATTACCGCACACACGATTACTATTGTACCGTTCTGGCTGACTGACTGATGCCTGCCGGTGTAGTGAATCCAAACAATTTGCACTTCCCCCTGCTGATGTTGTCACTGGCACTAAACATTTACGCATTGTCTACCGCGGACTGGCCTTGTGGAAATCTGTTCACTAACTGTTTCAAAACCATTCGGTTGTGGATTGTGATCGCACTGCTTGTAGGTGGGACAGGACTAAGTGCGTTTATCCTACTCATTGATCTGTTTGGCGCATGCCAAAGCAAATGGATTCCTGGTGTGTTCTGTGCAACCCTGAAGGTCGTAGTGCTTCTTATCTCTGCTGGCTTGTCTATTGTGGGAAATCTGTTATATACCTATTGGAATTTGCCTCATTGGTCGTACACAATATCAGTGATTGGATCTGTGGTTCTTGGCCAAGTGGTTTTGATTGCTGTACTAAACTCGCGTTGTCTAAGATCACGCTGAAGAGGACTGCTCAGTCTCGCAAGTGGGTTCTTTGATTTGCACAAGTGCTGTTCGCACATGAATGGCATTCAGTGTCCCACAACAGTGCATTTTTTCGCATTCTTCAATCAGATCTTGCTCTTTGGACGGAGAGTCACAAACGCGAAATGCAGAGAATTGATATCGGGCAACAAAGATTGCTCGGTGCAGAAATCGCCTGACATTTACTGCTGACTGGAAAAGCAGATGCTTTGATAATGTGATAACTCGCGCTCAACTTACTTGATGATCGCCTGCCAAGCTCACCAAAGAATTTTCTTTGTTCCACTGGAAATGTTGTCCTTCGTAGGTGACATATTTTGATTTTATTTTTATGAAATTAATATAATCTCACTTCAGCTTTGTGTGCCCTCCGTATCCAGATGTTTATTTAAAAGTGACTGCCTGCATCGGTCAGTTAGTTTAAAGAAAAAAACAACTTTTCTTCGAAACTCGCTATTGTTTTTTAACAGTGAGTGCATATATGCACGAAAACAATATAAAATGGCATTATGCAGTCCATTCATATGGAAAAATAGAGAAGGGATTTTATAAACAATGATATGCATTGCATCTGGAATGTGATTAGGACTACATTACGTTTAATCAAGTCGGATGATATCTCCAGTAAACTTAATTTGGGATGACACATGAGGTGCTACACAGAATATGAGAAGACCATATATACTTTTAATTTTCTCCGGTTTTCATATTATCTTCCATTGGTTTTCGTTCATTCTGTTTAGAGATGACCGCTGGAACTGGTCTAATAACTAAAACCTGACTGGTTTCTACGTGTCTTCCGATTGTGCAACACTGAACGATCTTCTGGTTAATTCATATTTGGCGGCCGCGATCGCGATGCGATAGTCAGAAGGTAGCAAAGCAATCAGAAGGCCACCAGTACAAAATACTTCTAAGTTTTCCATTACGAATTCAGACGTGTGTGGTTGACAGAAACCAAGGCTCTCTACTCCGCCCGAAGTGGCGATGTCACATCGAATCCACACTCAGATTTGATCACCTGCATTGGGGTCTCTTTTCCTATTCTGCTAACAACACGCACGTAGGTGTGTATGGATAATTATGCGGTTCATTTTGATCGGCGACCATTGCTATTACAACCGTAATTCCTAAAACCGTCAATACTCTGTGTGTTCGACCAGATCCACGGAAATTCCCTCCTGTTTAATTATGACATCGGGTTTAGCTAATTTATTTTTTCACCTGGGGCAGCTTTAAATACACCTTGCACTGAATCTTATTTTGGAATAGTGGCCTCATCACCACTGATAAATATTTATATAGGAAAAGTACAAAACAATACCTACTTTTTGCCAACTTAACATGAATGGCTTCGTTGGACTAATTACACAACAACTTTCATGGAAACAACCAGTATTAGTCCATGATTCAGAGAGTGAAATGAGTGCTTCTCAGTTAAATAAAGTTCTTCGATCTATGAAACGTGATCGATTTTTTCGGCCTGAGTAGTTTGAAGCCAAAGATTCTACTATTTTTAACGGACCGCATACGTCATGACCCTGGTTTTGTTCCGTAAAGTTGTATTAAGAACTTAGAATACCGAAAGAATTTCCTGCATCAGAAACCTGACAATCCATTTGGAGATACTGAGTGGATCGCACACCCAGTCATACCTGGTCCTTAAAAGTCGTGATATTATAATATCAGTGCTGCCTTGTAGCTTATTTCAACATTGTATTAGCCATACTTCAGTTTGTAGAGCGCGGTTACTCCACTAGATAGAGTATTTGCATACCTTTGGTTTCCAGTCGCTTCCCGTGGCAAAGCAACAATAATATCTCCTAATCAAAATGCACTATAGCCAGAGTGTGTTTCTTATCATTTTGAATAAAAGTACCATTTCAACTAGCCATTTTTCATGTGCATAACCAAGTCAAGGCAGCCGCGACGGCTGAGAATGTAACTAGGCTTTTGCGATAAATTTCACCCCTTGAGTACCATAAGTTACGTTCAGTTTACACTTTAAAAACCAGAAAGTGACCGTTTCCACTGTCAGCTTGGCCGAGTTCAGTGTCGGTACATAATATCTGAATTTAGTGAAGGTATCAACTCTCGCACGAGTGTGGAAATTCATCCTGGATATCACTTCGCTTGTAATTAGTGAGTATTACTTTTGTTCTTTTGTGGTTCATTTATGAACTAAACAATAGTGTGTATGGTTCTTCAGGAAGAAAGTTGCAGGCAACCAACAGAAGTTGACCGGCGGCTGCAGGATTCGAACTCGCTTTTTTCAAACTGAACCGTCACGATGTTGACTGTCTGACCACGGCCGGCCATCATGAGGTTAGCAGTTAAAAAGAAGACAAACTCGGTCAACAAGAACAGGAGTTAGCGATTACCACCAAGTTGCTGTTTCAGCGAATTACTTTTCGACTGCAAGTTTCATGCCCAAACATTATGTCCTCCGATCAATTTTAAACTCGAAAGGAATCAGACCCGGTATTCACTCTCATTAAAGCACGCTAATGAAAAATATCTCTAGCTATACCCAGAATTTGAGTCCGGGCTTTCCTATTCTATAGCTCATGTTAGCACTGCGTCACTAACTGTCATCCAGTTTAATCGGAATTATCTAGTTAAGTTTGTACAAGCTTCGTTTTTAACGGCAGCCAGCAGGATTAGACCTTTTCAAGCAAAGGGTCATAAAACTCACATTACTAGCATTTAAATTTGACATCATTATCGACGTATATGGCAGACAAACATTCTAACTACTGCCACAAATGAACACAATCGCACAGATAAAATATGCTGCTATGTTAGGTGAGAAAACTGGTTTAATTTGTAAATTAAAAGCTAATGCTAGTGATTTTGTGTGAACGCAATGCGTAAGTGAACGAGTAAAAGGTCAAATAGGCTCCTAGTTAAGAACGAGACGGTAAAAAAGGAAGGCATCTTAATCTCGCAGTTACATCTCCAAGCAAGCTAAGCTTAGTGGACTCAGGAGCCAATAACGTAGGACACACAGAACTGTTGACAAAAGGTGCTTCAAGCGTATCAGTTGGCCTGTACCGATAAGTCTTTGAGCCATCGGTTACTGAACTATCTACAGTTAAATGTGAGTTTGGGAGCTAACAAATCAACAAGCAGAGGTTGGGAAAAAGGAAAAAGATTAATCTGTGGACAGCATGGAACAACTCTCGAAAACTCTCGACATAAATCAACCATGGTTTTAGGTGCTTATTGCAGTTTTGCATCAGATTCATAATGAGATCAGTAAGAGCTACGAAAATTGTAACAGTCTTACATTAGGCACGTTAGAATATCGCCTGATCACACAATAACCCATCATTCATCCTGTTATCGACCAGACTGTCTGTCACGTGCTACATTTTTGAACTCACTCTCTAACGCGTGCTGTTTATATTTGCTTCACTAGATATGTGGTGCACGTCTGAATATCTTTTTCACCTTCTAGATTGACTTTTGCAGGCTGATAGTCTGGTTCTCCCTAGTACGAAATGGCAACGTTTTTCAGACTAAACCAAGTTCTGTCGATGTCATCAAAATAAATGGAAAATCTAGTTATTCCGCTCAGAATTTCTATTTGTATATTAAGCTTACTGCTAGGATTACCACAGATTTCAAGGAAACCAAAGTTATTGCGCACAAATAAAACTGTTCGCTGAATGAAAAGTGAGATTACACACGACGAAAATATTAATGAATGTAACTGATTTTAGGGCCAGTTACGCATACCCGGACAGTTGCTACTGCAAAGGATACAACAGTCGACTATTGCTATTTGCTATGTGGTTCAGAAGCCAGCTGTTTGAATGGGATAGGTCAGACTAAAGAGCAACAAAGGGCACAAATTAATTAATTCGACTAACGGAAAACAGTAAAACAGAACAAAATGCCAGTGATGTTCAAGAGACCTTTATCGATTCGCGTAATCCATAGAGTTCATTTTCAGTCACACCGTATAGCACATTAGTCAGGGTGGGTGGAATTGGTCCAGTAATCAAGACGAAACAGTTAAATGTTTTGCATTCACCTTTAGGGCGAGTGTCCAGGTTTCACATACCGGTAAACAGTATAGAAGTAAAAAATGCAGACAGTTCCGGCCATGCATAAAAGATTAGCATAGGCGTTCAAACACTCAATAATTTTTTATCGAATTTCGAAACCGGTTAACGAGGCGAAACACTCTAGTCTTCCTAACCCAATCATCAATGCGATGAGTTTTGATCTTAGGTACTAATGGTATCCTAAAGGCAAGTATTTTCTCTTTGTAGAAAACCACAAATGTTCAGTGCTTTCTGAAATGCGCCACTGGAATTTACTAGCGAAAAATTAGTGTAAGCAATATCCTAAGTTGAGCTTGCCGTTGAAAATGTGTTGTCCAAAGCATAGTTTTGTAAAGATTTGCTGCGAATTTGATTGTCTTTGTATTTTTCCTCAACTACGATGCTTGCGAACTAACCACAAATGGTTACAAGAAAGCTTTGCGGTTTGGAATCCGAAACGAGGCAAAAATTAGTCTCCACCATCCTGCCCGTTCTAATAAGATTTTCTTCGTATATAAAACTTTTACCTTGTTTTTATTACTTATGTAATTGAAGAAAGCCTCTTTTACCGGGGGACTACTGAGTAAGAAAGCCATTGGCCCTGGGGAAAAAAGAATCCATAACAATGTTGTTTAAACATTAGAATAAAAATAAATCAACTATCACCGGTTCAACAGATGTTTTAACTCATGGTCTTAAACTTCCAAGATCCTTGTTGATGCCTCATTCTAGGTGTACGAAAAGAAACAAAACGCTCGACTCTAGGTCCCGGAAATTTTGTGTCCAGATTCTACCAGGTTTGACGAATCAGGTAGGTTTGCGTAATTTCTATATCTAACCCCTTTCATGCTTCTTTCTCACGGACAGAATCGTTTCGGTTTTCTGGGTCAATCAACTAACAATTTGTGGTCGGTTGACTGTCAACATTTGAACAAAATTTTATTCCGGTATTGAAGACGTTCAGTAAATGGAACGCCAGGGATACAGCATATAAATGCGGTTCTCTGCCTGTATTTCAGCTCCGTTTGATAAAAGTTAATAGCTTCTTATTCTTCACAGGGTCTTCCCGAAGTCTTTTGTGTGGTTAATCATATTACTAACCAGTACAGCGCAATACAAAACACGGATCACTCCTGAAGCAAGCCGGGTTTCCACGGTTGACTTCTGAAACCCTATTTGCTCTATCAAGCACTTGGGCTCAGTGATCGGGCTTGATCGGCCGCAGCAAATTTAGCTCTGAAGATAGGGCAGCACAGTGATAAATTATGGATGCATCTTATAAGAAACAAGATCCGTAATTGACCGACATCCAACAGGATTACTAGTACAAGAAATTACCGATAAAACTGAGACCTGACTTGAGATAACACTCTATTTCGGTAAGCTGATCTCAGTAAGGGAAGTTCTAAAATTCTGTACTTGGACATTTTGTTCCCAGATAAGGCCTGGGGCTTTCCTAGCTCCGTTTTCTGATATTAAAAAATAGAATAATGCTTAAAACCTTGGCCTGCAGTATGCAGATATTTACATATGCCTGTGCCAGAAAGCTCCTTCGAACTATGGAAAGCAAAAAAATGCCGAATGTCTGATTGAATTTACTTTTTATCAGCACGGCAGAGAGGTTGCATGAATGATTCACTCGGAATTCGGAAAAGCGCACCATACTCTCGACCCTTTTGGATTCTATTCATTGGTTTAGGATTGGTAAAATCTAAGAAAAATTCCTGTGAACAAACCACAATCTCCGTGTCCAAAATCCATAGTGCATATCGTCTGTGTTTTCTCAGTGATCCGGTATCGAATGAGTTGTATATTGTCTCGTCAAAAAATCCGGTCTCGTTTACAACGAAATTACAAAATAGTCACTGTATTTAAAAAGCTTTTTGAAATTAACAGAAGTATAAATTATCATATCCGAGTCCGAACACATGCATCAAATGCTCGTTTTTCGGTAATTAAATGATAATCATCCTTGAAAGTCTTTTTGTTTGTCAGAAACACCCATTGCAGCAAGAAAACGCCTCTGTAAAATTACCAAACTGTTCTGTACAATTTGCGGCTAATTGTTCAAGGGGATACGGAATAAAAACAAGTTTTAAAATCTAACCTTTCCTATGGTAGCGTGCACTCATTCAAGTACTCTTGTGATTGTATCAATCGGTTGAAAGGCTAGAAAAGAGTTCATCCTCACAGAAGATTATTAGTCGCAGGATGAATCAGGGGATATCGTCCCAAAAGTTTGGGCACTAACAGTGTTGAGACTCCGACTGCAACGTCAGAGTAATCGACGAATTACAGCTTGTTAGATCCAAACGCACGCAGGTGAGCAAGCTTATACCTATTAAGAAATCGGGTATTAGGCTGTTGATCCATGATCTGTGTGGACAGAATTTATAGACCCTACCCGAAATTCTCATGGCCAATACCAAAATAATCGGAGCACTGGAAAATTGGATGTCAAGAGAGAAATTGAGTCAAAGCATGGTGACTAACTCCGTTGGTGTCATTTTCCAGCGATCGATTCCGCTTAGTGGTAGCGTTTAGGATGTAAACACAAACACAGACAATGTTAGGTATTACAGTTTTGGCGGGAAAGTGCCGCCATACTACTGTCATAGTTATTTCTAATCCCTTGGTTTCTTTTTCAGAAATCGCATTGGTAGGCTTGGTGGTTTCAAAAGGCATACGTTTGCGCAAACTTACTTGCAGGCTAACAACAAGGGGCAAATATATCGACGCTACGAAAAGTGTAAGAAGCCAGGTAACTATCGTGAAGACGAATGCTAGTGTCGAATCTCATTGTCCCGAATTTTTTCGTAAGGGTATAAAGCGCGTTCATGGAGTGGACTAATCAACAACCCATCTGGTAAATATTTCAGTGTAACAAAAAATAGTATCTACACGATATGGTCAATCCTAGTACTCAGTGGCTCAATCAGAATACACTGGGTAATCATGATAGGCTTTGAGATAAAATTTATGTAATAAGTCGGATATCAAGCTTGCAATACTACCTTCCATACGACATGTTGTCAGAAGAAATGCCGATTTTGAAGGTAAAATGCCTTACCAGCTAGCGAAGGATTTTCATATAACTTCTTCTATATAGAAGAAGTGACTGTACAACCAAATATCCCTGTTCGAAGATCATCGACCATAAAAATAGAAATAATATATAGGTACCAGATCACTTAGCGAAATTGAAACTTTCATTGAGGCTTGCGGGCGATTAGCTGATATTGGAATGGAAGCGAGATACTGCATACTGTGAAACTGGCAGCATGTCATGATCGACCTTTGACGGCATCCTGTGACACTCAAAGTGCACCCTCAAATCGAATGTGCCATCCATTCATTTTGACCAGACTAACAGAGAAACAGTTAGCCATCTCTTCGTGTTTTAGGAATACCCTAATAAGATTCTTTACATCGCCTTTCCTCTGAAGAGTCAGAAAAGTCTAGCAAATACTATTGGCAAGTTAAGCAAACGTACAGCTGTTCATTTGAACTACCAACTATTCATTGTTTCACTGACGCCTTCTGCAGCCATTAAGCAAGATTATCTGGGTGTGGAAGTTGTGGCGAGATAAGACTGTTCTGACATATTGCCTTGAAAAATTGTCCTGGACACATCTAGGCTCTCCAATCGAATGTAAAACGATTTTCAACCAATTACTGAACGCTTTGTGTTTGAATTCACATTCTGGCACTATGGGCATGGTTTGCTAATTATTCATTTCAACCTTTTGACAGCTGTAAAACGCCCCATTGTTTTTAGTTGTGAACTGGGTGCGAAAGCAATTTGACCATTTGTAATTGAGAAAGTTGTCAACTACGGATTTATGAATAGGTTAAATGACTTGAAATTTTCTGATGTGCTCATTTTTCGTCGATATTCATGTGCAGTTTATGGACAAAACACATAGATAATCCATAGTTTTAATCAGCTCTTTGCAGGGGGATTCTTCTTGGAAATACTGGTGATACGAAGATGAACAATGAACTACCCAATTTCAAGCAATTTACCAGGAGGTCTGTCATGATAACGGTGTGAAGCAAGGGGGATATTACTACAGGGTTGGCCAGCAAATTTAAGCTGGGATTCGTTTATGGACTGAGCGGATCAGCCAAGCAAATGCTGTTGAGAATAATTAGGTATGCGTTCCCTGGGAAATTTTATCTGGTTTCCTTCTCATATTCGCAGGTTACCTCTCACATCGGACTATAGGGCTGCACAATTTGCTGGCTAATTCAGTTCGAATTCACTTGCACATTGATTCTTTTTACCTGGAAGTGGATCGGTGATTCCTCAATCTACATACTGCCTACGCGTCCACTGCACGTATCGCGTTTCCTGCTCTCTGGCCACCAGACCGATCCGTAGTTTCGTGTCTATGGCCAATGGACAGAACCACTAAACCATCACCGAGAATACCTTTCCGGTTTAGCATATATCACTTTTAATATGCTATCTGTCGAAATCTACTAGCACCGCAGTGTGTTGTTTAGTACAACAGTCAACAGTGTGTAGGCAGACGCAGTATCTCTGTGACATAAGTAGCAGCCAATCTTTTGCTTAGGATAACCAGGTGATCAGCATATGCTCGCAGCTGTATATATCAGAATTTTAAAATTTCTTTGAAAGTTCATCCACGATTTATCTTATTCTGTAACTTTGGTCTCGCAACTTATTCTTAAATTAGATTATTGAAAATGACATCATACTGAGTCCGGAAAGAACCGGAGATATTCAGCGTACTGATCCCGTGGGTCGAAAGTAATACCACCCACGATATTGAGCCTGATGACACAGAAATTTTTGTCAACCTTGATCCGAAATAAATTGTACAGTCAGTATTTTTATACAAAGTGAAGAGGAAAATAAATGGGCTGATCAGCATCCATATTTGAAGCAATTTTACTAAGAAGAGGGATATATTGCAGACTAATCCATCAACAACAGTTTTTAAGCAGAACATTCGTCTTTTATTACCAGGCGCTAACTTACGTTTTGATGACGGGACCAGCTGCTGAAATTCACGGCGAAAAATGTGGAAAATTGAAAGAAAATGAGCAAAAAAGCTCTTTAACGATAACTGGTTTCTTAAGTGATTCTTATTTATATTTCCACCCAATCAGTTTCTTCTTTACCTGATGGGGTTCATCCAGTTTACCGTTTCAAGGTCAAATTTCCGGACAACTGGTTAGCTTTAATCTTGGAAAGCAGCAGTTTTGAGGTTCTACCGCGTTAGGGATAAGGAATGGGGCATACTAAACACCACCAGATCTGTTGACGCTACACCCACTCATGATTCACAATTTTGGCGAATGACATTGTGAGGGCGTTTTAAGTGGTAATGGACTTTTGTCAACTTTCACGTGCCTTTCTCAAGGTTACAAATTGCCAATGCTGATGGTGTGATTCCACTCCTACGCCATCTTCTAAAGGAATCTCAAAGCTTCAAGCACTGTGTGGGTTTGGAGTCACAGAAAATTTCAATAAAACTTAGGGAAGGATGTAACATCTAATCAACTATAAATCACATTCAAAACTTTCGGAAAAAAATTAGACAGCATTTTTATTCATAAAGATGAACATTTTTGTAATCAAAGTGCATGATTGTAGACTATCCTGTGTAAGGCTTTTAACTATCATTTACTTTTCTGCGGAGTTCTTCTGCAGTTCTAGGTGTTGTTGGTTGGATTACGAGTTGCGTTCATTGGTCAACGGAACGCAAAACCCTTCAGTTCGGCAGTCGGCTTTTATCCAGCTACAAATAGCAAGATTCCCCTGAAATAACAAAGTTGTTGCCTCGCTGTCTCTGCCAGTTAACAAGGCACGTCATGAACTGAATATCGTAATTTGTTATGAAATACTGGAAATCAGAAAATAGCTTGCCTTGTTCACCGGTGTCACATTAATTGTGATTATGCACAACCAGTAATGTTGCGTTTCCGATCTTTCGTGGGCCATCATACTCTTGAAAGTCTTTCGTACTTTTCAGTGACCGGACTTGCGATTATCTAGGCTGTAACAAGGGCACGAGTTCGTTCTCCGAGTGAAAACAACGGTGAAATTGATTGTCATGAGAGTACTATGATCACACAGACTGGTATTTGTTGTGCATGACATCTTTCTAGCCTTATATTTTGTGGAACCAGAAAATGATTGAAACGAAGTGGTTAAGGTAGCATTCTACCGAATATTGTTCCTAGCCTTGTTCGCAGCTTTTCTGTGCTAGATTAAATGTAAGATACTTGTGACTAAGTACGGAATATAACATTACAAGTACTTAGAAATCGCGTGCCTCTTATTTTTACTGAATGAAGCGTGCAAATTTGATGGTTCTATCAAGATTCAAATCTCGGTTGGTACATCCCCCTCGTATTTGTTCTGTGCATTTTTCAATGCGTGAAAATTTCACGCAATAGCCTTAGAGTGGCATGCACAAATTGCGTAAGCACACTGCAACGATTACATGGGAAATTTGTGAAATCAATTTTTCGAGCTCGAAATTCCCATGAACCAACTACCCCTTTTTCCGTTTTGACTCTTGACGACGTCTGGTTGGAAAAAACGGTCAGATTACCCGACAATTCGACTACTAGCACTATAACTTGGCAGTTGAGTAGAGAATGAAAATCTCATTTGAATCAGTGGTGCTTAGTATGAGTGACGCAACTGTTTGCCGGTCACACCGGACTGTGCAGTGCATTCCAAAATTATGGTCCGCCACTTGCAAATTGCTTCAGTAATGCCAGTGGCATCAGTTTCACATATCGTAATCGACATCTAAACCACCTGAAGAATTAATAATTGGAAAACCTTGTTCAGATAGTGGGAAATTACCAATGCGATGTTAGTTATGCTATATCACACTCATCATCGGCAACATTATTAATGAAAAACCCACATTAAATTTAAGCATGTTGTTTTCACATCATTTTTGACATTCAATAAATTGAAGAACCATTGGTAATCTAAGCAAGACGCTCATTAATTTGCCGTTTTAATAGTATCTCGTGGTTGCAGGCGAACTATTAACGAGTAACGAATAGCTCGTGACCATGCGGAGAAGATTAGCAACCATTTTGAGGGATCTGGCTGCTTGCGGGCAGTTGCCGTATAGTGATTAATTCATATTAATGGATAAAGCGAAATTTTCATACGAAGCAAAACAAACAGTCAGTTCCGTAAGCATTGGTCTCATGAAGTGATCACGCGATCAACAACGCACCCAAGGGTACATCCCCAAGTGATCGGATACGGATTACTCTTTACTTCGGCACATTAAGTTAAATCACGGGTGATCACGTTTAAGTAAATTTAGCTGACAGAAAAACAATAAAAAACTAAAAAATCAAGGATGATCACGGCTAACCCGAATAACTCCAGTTATTATTTCCTCCGAACGCAGAATGTGATTCTCATTCCAAGTGGTCAGATACAATTGTTTAGAAAACGGAAGAGCGGTGCATAAGTAGAGCTGGTAAGATTAGGCTTCATTTATCCTGTGAGAATTGTCCTACGTAACCGATTTGTTAAATTAAACAAGCTGATTTCTAATTTGCCGGACCTTTGGAACCACACGCTTGTCAGCTAACAACGGGGCTTTTCAATTCCTTCCATAATCTGATTGAAGTCAATCAATGACCAAACTAATGGCAGGCCGGACCGGTGCCAAAATTAGTGTCGACAAAAACACTGAAATATTTGTGCCCACGGTTTTAGGAGGTTATGGATTAAATAGTGTGTGAACCTCAAGTTACACATCTTCGACCAGTCGGTAGGAAAACTGAAACTACTCTTTTAGGATTTTCAGATGTGAAGCGATGATTAAAGTAATATCAAAAGGTGTGCTTTAACAGCAGTTTGAAAGCACCAGTCGAAATAGCTTGCCCAGGCTAAAAAATAATCTCAAAAATAGGATCATTTAACCCTCCCCCTCACCGGATGTCTTTCCAAGGGGAGATAATTTACCACTTCAGAAAGTGACATAACAATAAACGGAACCTGGCTACGTTTGAGGTTCACTTTTGCATTTTTATTCCAGTAATGCGGAGTAAATCATTTTTACACGAAAAATACTCGCACAATCCCTTCAATAACGGACATAACCATGCGACACAGCAAAACCCGCCTGACTGCTGTTCTGTTTACCCGATTACGGGTTGACAACCGGATGCCACATGGACGCCCCTAATTCCTCACACCGGTAAATTCCAGTCGAGCGTTTTGTATGCAAGATGTTTCATTTGATGTAGGACCAATTGCTTGGTCACAACTGCACAAATAAACAAGTCCACCCGACGCATCCATTTCTTCTCTCTGAAGAACAAGACTCGCCTTCCAACCAAATTACAAAAATCATAGTGACCACCTTGTTATTAGGGAAATCGGTAATTTCTGTCAACATTTTTCAGTCTCTAATCTGACTCGCAACATGATTCGTTTACTGTAAGTCGAAAAATCTGCTTGTTGAGCAAGCATCGGTGCCCCTATTCACAAAATAGGCTAAAACTGCGAACTCAGGAAAAAGATCGACATAGGCTCCGGCAGTGTGCATATAGTTATTGGAAAACTGACACAAACTTCTCTGGTATACTCTTCATTGACGGGTATCAGCACAGTATTGCGTGACTGATTTTTCTGTTTACCAGAATAAAGTTTCCGGTTGCGTGTCGGGATTACTTAGCTGCAGAAATACGTCCATAAATGATGTCCAAAAGAGAATGCTGCCGAATCGTGTCACGTCCAAAGAGCGTCCTTTTCTGACATTCTTACTGGCCCACTGAGAATAACCTACCATTCGTCGCAACCAATCGAGCTCAGTGCGACACCATGGAGGGTGATACTGGTTTCTACTTCAAAAGAAAATTGATTATTTGGTCCGACCAAAAATCTCACAATTGCAGGAAGCTTAGAACTCTGATTCATGCCTTTTTCATTTAGCTCAACATTTCTGTCGATTCTAAGGGTCAATCTGCGCTCAATATTATTCACACCACTCTGTAACAAACGTCGTGAATCACTGTATTCCTAATAGTGGAACAATTACCTTCTGGCAAAATGTAGAAGACAAGTAATTTGTTGGTCATAAAAATTTCTTGCTTCAGAAATACTACTGACTGGAATGTCGTCAATTTTTATTCAGCGACAAGGCGGAAGTGTGGTATTTAATATTTTTGTCGATCCCGTATAGAATTACGGTTGGGTTCGCATCAAATAACTCAATAAGGATGTAATTTAAAACCTGTGGAGGTTTGTTCGCTAATCCCCCTTGAGTTAAGAGGAAAATTTCGTAAAAATTCAATTGACTCATTTTTTTCCAGGTATATTTTAAACAAACAAGCCATGCATTTTCCTGGTACCACTGTCTTGTCTGGGTTCTTGGGAATGACACTTAGCAAAGAGGCTCCCTAATAAAGTACGCTGAAATATTCTTTCCCACTTTAGTAAAATTAAGTGACAAACATTGAGGGGAGAGATTCAGTACCACCGAATTTAGTGTAAAATTAGAAAGAAAAATCCACCAAGTTTCTTTGACGAGCCACAAACAAACTTTCATTCCAAACGAAACGTAGATCATTTTACATCTGTCTCACATTGAGGAACGTCTTTTCCCTCGGTGTCAACTCTAACCAGTGATTCACTGATTCATTTTTGTAAGATAGATATTATTACCATCACTATGTTATCTTCAACAAACATTTGGGCATTTCATAATCCTTACCATATTCCCGAGGACTGTTCACTCCATCTCTCTCCTGCTCACTGGGTGATCAAATAATCCCGATCTGAAACACGGTATCACCTGCAAATATGCAGGCTGAGAAAGTGAACCAGTCTGCCTCATGTTGAACGACACACTTGGTCCCCGTAATATGGCCGGTGTCACTTCCAACCTTGGACACTAATCCATCCAAGTATTTGCTTACAAAATATTGACTTCATTCTTTTAACACTCTCCAAGTATTATTATTCCTCCTACCTGCCCCCTTATTTAGAATTATTGCTTTCTAAGATAGAATTATCAAAAGGGAAAATAAAGACGGCTGACAAAATGGCTGCGACAGGGTTTCTCGAACGAACGAATTCTCAGTTGTGCACGCTGTCGTTAACTTCTTGCTGAAAGTATCATTAAAAGTGACCACGGAACAAAAACAAGGAATCAATAAGACACGAAAACAATGAATTCGGTTTCCAGGAAGACGAAATATCGCTTGACTTTTGTCACGAGTCATATTGGCAAAATCACAGGCAACATCTTTCGATGAGGGACACTTTCCCGTAGGTAGACGTTGACAAATAAAATTTATTTTCGTCAAATACTCCAAAAACGTCTTCTGGACCGATCGTGATACCATCTATACGAAAACTCCATTTATTTTCTAGTCTATCCAGAATCAGAAGTGACAAAGCAAATATTGAGGGCTTACGGAGTTCAGTTCATCTTCGTTCAAAACACACAACCTGCGGCTCATCCAATTGACTTACGTGTGTTTGTTCGATTAATCGTACAAAATCTGAAGTAAAACTATGAACATGGTTGCCGTTCGAAAGTAATGCTCGGCTTCTGAACCACTAGCGAAACGGTAAACTGTGTTGGTGAAATTCAGAATAAGGTTAGATCACTTGATGAACAATTCCACTGGTGAGTATGTAAACATCCATCAGAAACGTGGGCTTAGGTATGTTTTAGTCGAACTGAAGCTGCTGTTCGGTTTATATTATTAGCTTTTGGTTAAAGCAAACAGTAGTTTGGCCTCAGGTAACTGTAAACGAGGGAAAGTACTTTGAACTCTTCGATAGCTGTCTCGGCGCTCGCGTTCAGCTAGCAACTATGTAAACACAACTCCAACCTAGGAATTTCCTTGGAATTCAACCCGCATCCGGTGGGCACGCATCTGTGACTATTTGGTGTGCGGCGTAGTGAGCGAGTGTGTGCATACGTTTTCGCACAGGGAGTGTGCACCGGTGTATCCATGTTCCTGTCTACGTGTGATCAAGTTATGGCTAGTCGGTGGCAAAATCACGTGACACCAGTGAGGTGATGCTTTTCACCGAATTCGTCTCCGCGAGTAGGTAATGCTGCTTGATCGTAATCCGTGCTCCTACCCTGCTTTTTGTGAGTTTGTGCAATCATGTAATGCCTGTTAAAACGTTGAAACAACAGCAGCTGACTGCTGCTTGTTACTGTTGTCAGTTACACATCCGAATGATCCAACGTGCAGAATTCTTCTGCTTTCAGCTGATCAATAAGTCGTGCACCGTCATTGTAAAGAAACCATCAAGAAATATTGATCGTAACTTTGAAGGATGATGGAATGCCCAAAATCGTGAAGCATTTTATCATTTCCCAATAAGAGGCATTGCCTGGTGAATAATAACAATAATAATAATAATAATAATAATAATAATCACCGGCATCATGATCATCATGATCACTTTAATATGCCGCCTCCAAAGTCCGCGCGCTCAACCAGATGGAGCAATAATGTGCCCTAGTTATATCTCTTGAAACTTTCAAAACATGCATGTCGTGCCTCCTACTTTCATAATCCTCGTTGGTAGCCTAGATACAACCTCATTTATTATTATTATGACTATTACTTATTTCACTTCATGTGACCTGGTTTTGAGCTGTTTTCGTCAGGCTGGCATTGGGATCGCCTTGAACATGCGAGCTGAGTGTATACTATTTGATCAGAGTTCGGTCTTTTATGAATCACCCGAGTGGAAGGTACTTTTCGTATCATCATTTGTTGGCTGAAACATCGTTTATTCGTTGTATGTTTGCATTCGTCCACTGACTGCGGCTCTCTCGAGGTTCTACCGGATCCTACCGGTACTTGTTTTAATTATACTATGCATTCAGCGAATGTTGTAGTAGTCCCTGATGATTTTAATGCACAAGCGGGGAAAGAAAGGCGCATGCAGTCCAACTTTTTGGCACGGCATCCAATCATGGACTGCATCTGGAAAAGGTAGTTTTTGCCGGATAGAATAAAATCGGTTCAACCAAAGCCATTCTTCACCTTCAGTGCCTTGAACTCAGATTGATCGCATTGTCAATGTTCACTGGTGGAATGGATCAGTCCAGCAATCTCAGTCATTCTGTTCCCGAACTGCGGACTCGTACAAAGTTTTAGTCTGCGTTCGCGGTAGTCTAATCACAACGAAAACCAGGCCCAGCTGGTTGTAGACGATAACCACCACTTCAACTCCGATCGAAGCTATTACCATAGCTGTCAACTCAACAAAAAGTGCAGTGTCCGAGCGAACACTGGCAGTAAATCAAAAAGGCCTTGCATCTAGCAGTAGTGACCCCGCAGTACTCCGGGTCAAATGAATCTAACAAACGGTGGATTTCATCGATTTTGGTTGTTCCGTTAGATATTCGCATATGTCTCCCCTGAGGTCACATGCGATGAGATACACGAATCCCTGAGATACAAACTGAGCAATAGCCTGAGAAATGACGGCAATAATTGCTGGATAAGGAACCAGAAAAGACTATGGTTACCGGTAATAGGTGTAACCGATGCCAACTGATTAAGAGTATTGGTTTGCGAAAACCCAGTGTAAGCGAGATGAATAAAGAACCCAATGGCTAACTGATTCACGGGCGGGAGGTTCGGCTGCAGAGTTGGGCAGAATAATTTCGGACACATTTTAATTGACCGACCGCAACAGTGGACCTTCCATATGTGCTTGTTGTTTATTACTAGAATGGCAGTTAACAAAATTCTTGGGGTCAGTCTGTAGAAGTAAACGTATTCTTAAGGACTGGTGTGAATGGGTGATTTCAACGGTTATCAACGGACGTGCTGTGTCCATTTGTAAAAATCAGGCGAATTAGTTTGGTAAGCAGCTTATGAGCACTCCTAGGGGTCGCAAACCCCACCGATCGTTTAACGCCTGTGAAAGATATATGCATGTGAATCGAGCCAGTTTTCGACCCGGTCCGTGTTGTATTGACATCATCAGAATATCTTCTGTAGACTCACAGTCTCTGTCTCGTTAATCTTTCCGTAGGGCTTGCCTCAATCGGTGATACGACTCTTTGGAGCTGCATTTAATTGAAGGCTGGAAAAGGGAAATCCATTTCACTTATTTAATCCCTTTGTATGAACATCCGAAACCGAGTTCTTATTTGTTGGGATGTTTCACACTAGTTCCCACGGTTTGTGGTGTCCGTCCGTGTTTGCCCGTTTTATTCGTCTTATCACCTTTGTTATTCAGGTGGTTATGGACATATCCATGTCCTCGTGTGAGAATAGTGGCAATGATAATTGATCAGATAGTAATTCCTATGACTGTCAATAAACAGATGATTTTTTTGCGTCACAATGGAAACCTAGGACAGCTGCGAGAATGCACTGAATACACTAATTACAGTGTTAGCATCCTACGGAATATTACAAGTGTTGACTGGTAGATCGAGATGGCCAGTAGACTACATGGCAAAAAATTGTGAAGCCAATAATTAGTGGATTGGATTTTGTTGGTCCAATTAGACTATCGGTTTGGGATCTAGTCTATCAATTTACGCACCAAGCACAGTCAACTGGTGATATGGCGGTTTCCCAGTCACCGAGTTGTAAATTTTCGAGAATTCTCCTCGTTCAGTTAGTTATTCAAGCGTGTATTTTGTCGTCCCTTGTTTAATCTTTTTTTATCTATGATGGCACCCTGAGCTATTGGTTGTAGTTACTGAATTGAACAAAGCTGTTGTCGTCTTACTAGGTACGATCTTGATGATTTGGAAAATTTTCGCTATCAGTAACTTTTTAAGTGAGCCAGGGTGAAAAGTGAAATAAAATGTACCACTTCGTCTACTTTAAGTTGAAAATTCTCGATGCACTTTGGATGAACCAAGTAAGATTGTGATCGTGTTAAAGACAGAAGTACAGCGGTTTGAAGAAGTGGCGATAACCGGATAATCAGAGCTTGAAATGCAACAAAAGGGTGAGGAGTCAAATCAATAGGAACTTTTCTTTTGGCACAGCATTACGAAAAACAACCGTATCTGAAAATTAATTGCATTCACTGTGCCACTGGGAGGCTACTATCAAAGAAATCATTCTGAAATAAGACACTGGAAAAAGTGCGTGATGCAAATTGATAGGCCATGTGACACAACCCTTTTTCATTAGACAACTAGGAATTCATTTATCTGCTATTCGCAAAGCACGTAGGAGGACACCAATGTTCAATTAGGTGCATTTATGATTCCTTTTAAAAAATATCAAAGGCGAATAAACGGTAGCATGAGATCGAATAGTAAATTGAGAATGAACACAAGGAAAGAGATGTTATGCCGTTGATGCAGACGGTCCAGATATAGCCGAAATGCAAGTGCATTTGATGTATTTACTCTGCTAAGTACTTGTTCCGCGTAGTGGAACGAGAAAGTTTTATTGAATACAAAAGCTATTTTCAAGCGTCCAATGGAGTTGGTTGAGGTAGGTATTTTCCGCTTGAGAATCCGTTCAATCAAATTGGGTGATTCGATTCAGTACATTGCAAGGTGGTCACACTCAATTTAATCGGGGCGGCACTCAAAAAAGAGAACGGATAGTGCTACCGAAACTATGCAAGTAGCTTTACGATTTCATGGTAACATGCTTGTTAAATGCGGGCAATTTATTCGTCATTTTGTAATGTTAATTTAGATGAGTGTGAATATGGCTGGATTTTATTGTGGAAAAGTGGCCACCAATATAGCAACATAATCGCAAGTAAGCGAATAGCTTGAAATTTCTTTTACGTTGTCATTCGTCCAGCTGGATGCCTACACCAAATTTAGAACGATTAATTTGTCAAGATAGGCGACCTAAAGTTTGAGGTCCGTCATCACAGCGTCTTCTGTACAATTATCCCCACTTTTGTTAATCTTACCTCAGACAGTAATCATATGTGTTCGTTCCATCTTATTAACAAATCTGAAATGTCAGATTTAAGCGGGATTTTGTTTTTAAGCTGAACAACGAAGTACGGACAATCTAAACAAAATGTCAGCTTGGCTACCAAGTTACTGGCTGTAGGAAATAGTCAAGATTATCTACAGTTATATAGCCGTACAAGCACTGTAAGTCACACGTCTTACTCATCACCATGACCACTGTGAGCAGCTACGGATAAGACTGATTACACAAACTGCATGCGCTCGTTTTGGGGACAAATGTGTGCCTTGTGCTGGAACCACGTTTTCTTTTCTGTTTTCGGTCAGTTGCTCTCTTGCGGCTGAGTTGATATTAAAGTAGCAAATGCGACATGCTTGCTTGACTGCTGAGCACTAGTAACAAACATGTGCCGCGATTTTCAAAATATGTTGATCTAAGTTCAGGTCGTTAGTTTTCATGTGGTTTTGACGGGTGAACTTGGCGTTTACATCGCCAGTTAAAAGAACATCAGTGCGTTTGTGTGATTCTCGCTTTTTCCGCTATATTTACAGGTTTGACATTAGCTCCGACCTGTCTGACAACGTTGGCCTCGCAAATCGACGTTTCTTTTTTCATTTATGTTTTGCTAACTTAGTCCTTGATCCTAGAGGACCGATGTTTTGCTTGCATCTCCAGCTCTTTGTCACTGTTTCCATTTCAGATACGTGAACATTTGGTGATGCAGAGGAACACCACTAAATACGCACATAAATTGACGACATATGGACCGGGGATTAGAATAACATGAAATCTTTTGCCAGGTTTCAGATTATCCTGTTAACCGCCTTGAGAGCGTCCTCCTTGACATGCTGACCCATGTCTCCTATGAGTTCGAGAAGTAACGAATTTTTCGTGTTCATTATTTATCTTCAGTTCGATTACCCTCAAACTTTCGGATAACTCTCCGATCTCTTCCCGTCCGAGCCACAAAAGATCAATCGAGCAAATGAACATGACCTGGGGCTTTCTCAGAACGATAAGTTGATAATCGATGGAGCATGAGATTTGGAAGATGCTAACAATGGGAGGATTTTAGTGTACATTATCCATCTTAAATACTGATTCCAAAAACTGTAATCAAAGATTAGTAGCTCACGCTAGAGCACTTGCAAACGCTAGTCCCCAGCCTTTAGTCGCTTTGTGTCGGACGCGTTGACTTATGGAATTCTTCCTATTAAAGAGGACAATAATACCGAAAAAACCTTCTGGCGCAAGGTACGAAATATCGCAACTCATTGCAACAAGTTTTATTGCCCGTCCAGATTATAAACCCTGTGAGGTTAGATGTCTCGAAGAAGCAAAGCTATTCGTTTGATATTTGGGTTAGAAAGTACATGTTCCTCACTTGAAGAAACCGGACCAGAACAAACGTGTGTCTAGGCAGCATTAAGTTGCGCTAGGTGCAAAATGGATAAAACTTCATCCGTATCAGAGCAAGAGAGAAAGACAAACACCTTCGGTCCATGTGATCAACATCTATCTGGAGTATATCACGAGTACAAATGTCGTGTTTTTCATAACCATCTGGTGTATCGCTATCCAGCAAAGGTACCGACGAAAAGTCACCCAGTGTACTCTTACATGTACCTTATAAGGGTAATCCAATTATGCAAAATTATTGGACATCGTTATTAGTAGAACAAACGAATACCAGTAGTGAACAATCGGAGACCTTCACATTACGCCTTACGTTACGCCTATTCGTTGTATTGCTTACAGTTTTGTCGGTGAAACCCCCAGCGTTATGACGATCATTATGGATAGCCTGACATTGGGATTTCCGCCTTGCAGTCTTTCTAAGCACTCCTATCGTCCACTACAACTCTTGATAATTTGATTTAAAAGCAAAGACTGATAAACATGCGAGATTTATTGTTTGCAGAATCTTTTTATAGTTATCGTTGTCACTTTGTGATTGAATCATACATCAACATCAAAGTAGTTAGACATTTAATTACTAGAAGTCAATGGCTCATGTAACAGTGAACCAGTTAGTCAGAGTCACGACATAAAAGCGATGGCAATTAGTTCACGCCCACACACGTCCAGATAGCAATCAATTCATGTTAGAATAATAAAAACAGAATCCTAATATTTTGTCAGTTATATTGAACTTACTTTGTATTCTGTTACAACGGGCTTGCAAGTAATAGCCAATGAAACTACCCCGTAGATACTCAGAAGAACGCAGAAATCCGGAAGAAATCACTGAAGAAAATAACGAGCCATAGACGGGGAGGGAATAGAGTTTCAAGGATGAACTCAAATATCTACTGCCATGATGAGACAAACCCTAAGCTGCAGCTGATGTTGTTTCCGAACTACGAGATAGTCGTGAAGGTGGCAAGGCCTAGGCATGTCGGAGACAAATTATTATTAGTTTCGCATCCCCGGGGACCACCTGCCAGTAATCATAAAAGAATGATGCCGGGGCACTTACCGGGAGGGAGAAAACGCGGCATTTTTGATTAAAATAACCATTCAACAGACATTCAAAACGAAGCAAAATGCGTTCCAAAATGAAGTGGACCAGTTTATACACGAAAATGATCAGCATACCGTGTGGTGCCAAACAAACAGCGGATCCGTGGGCATCAAAAGGGAATACCGTGGTCGAAAAATTGGCAAGAAGATCCAAGATATGAAAAAAAAACCAGAAGCATATGTGAAAATTTGCTATATCTGGCGTTTCGTGAAACTTCACGGTCAGCGTTATATGGGGTTGATCTACGTTCTCAGATCGGAACCAAATTAGTTCGACCGATTTGATGAAGCTCTTCTCTCATCACTCCAATACGGTTGCACACCTGATTAAATTTGAATTTTCTAATGCCAAATGAAGTTGATAGTCACATTTCGACAAATTTTCTATTATATTCTTGGTCACTTTGCAGGGATCATCATTCGGCGAGTATCTTGCATCTGGCAGAAGCCCTCCAGTAGCAAAAGTTATAGTTTTGTTATTTTGTAGGTTAGTGAGTTATTTCATTGTGAGACTGTTGTCAACGGTTTCTTTGTTTTTATATAACTAGTTAATTATCGAAACACTTAAGAGATCGCAACAAGTTCTTGGTCATTGCAGTACTGTCGGTATGTTTCTAGACTCTGTGCTCAATTCTTCAGAAACATTTGTGACAATCGATATATGACGAAACCTGTTTCCAATTAACCTACTGAAAAAGCCAAGGATTTTCTCCAACGAATTTCTAATTTTCTGCTTGGAGCTTATCCTTAAAAAATAGAATCCTAAGGAAAAATCCCGACAAAAATAGATTAACGCACGAAGGAACTGCATATTTGTGATCGCTTGGGCGGACATCAGCGCACTAATTTTGAACTGTTTGTTTCCTATGGGATTGCAAAGCGGATTAGAAGGGAAGTAACAAAATGTATTATGCTGAATGGGACAAAACCTCAGACCAATCGACCAAAAATTCCTAATCGGTATGCATGTAACTTTTCCAGTTTCTCTAAACGCTATCATCAGGACTAAAGTTCTGTTGGACACCTATGACAGCTATGAATAAATGGTGCCTAAAAATACTACTATTTATGATATCTGGAGCTCGTCGATCGTTCACAAGTAGAGCTCCAATGAAAAACCAACTTTTGACACTATCTGGTCCCATTGACCCTGATTTGCTTGTTCACCTTTCAGATACAGGCATCAATTTGTAAAGACCTCACCATTTATAAATTAACCGATACAATTCCTTCCGTAGAATTAACCAACAGACGGTATACGACAAGATTTTCGAGGGCGTCCGTAAATGCAGCAACGTGGATGTCCTTATGTTAGCCAAACCTGGAGACCTTCACCAGTATACTATCGAAAACAATAGAAATCTTGGCATACACGAGGATAATTTAAAATTACTGCCTCCAAAATACACGTTTGATGCAATTTCTTCGATTGCTTTTACACTCAAACGGATGCAGTCACAACAGGTTCTAGCAGGGGACAACTGCCCGACCTGTAAGTCGCCAAACTAGAAAACGGTGTATTATGAAACAATGGAAGAATGCCCCGTTTCCCGTAGATACGTCGGCAGCGTTTTCGTCTCAAAAAAATAAAAGTAAGCGTAGAGCAAGTTAAGGGGGTTTTTCGTCTTTCTCACCGTAAGCTTGGCCTTATATTTCATTTTGAATTAGATGATGCATTTCGTTTTTCCTAGGGGTCTAACAAAGATACTATACCCCAAGTTTGTAAGTTGCACAGTGCAAAGCTCACCGTGGACAGGCCAATGAATCTATGTTTCTTCATTCGTTCCCAAAGTTAAACAAAATTCGCACTATTCCACAGGGAAGTTCAGAGCTGGTCACTTCACAATGAGAAAGTTAAAAGTTAATTTGGGAAAATGAAGGTCAATTTTTTGAAAGAGGCAACCAAAGTGGCCTAGTAAGCGTGCAACAAGCCTGACGTGGCAACTAATGACCACAAGCGATGACTAAAACACAAATGGGAGATCGGGATAAGATCGATTCAAATTACAATTCGCTCAGTTGCCTTGTCAGATGTGTCACATGCAAACCGAACCAGCCACAGAAGCTTCTCTCTGATATTCAGTGTACAGATTCACAATCACATTAGACTGTTTTTATTAAATCGTTTTTTCTGAACTTCACCGTGTAATGATATTTCTCCGATTCTGACAAATTTTTCACGAGTAGTCTGCTCTGATGAAAGGGTTCTGAAAAGCTGCACTGAAAACCGGTATCCCGAACCGCTTACTCTTCAAAATCTGCTTGAAATTTCCCCGAAAACGCCCATAAAGACAATTGAAAACAATTATCCATGTACGCAACTTCTCAGCCCAGAAGAAAACAGGTATGTATTACTGATTTGGTCCCTGACAAATGCATATCTCACACACGATCATCGCCAGCAAAATACACGGATATTTTACCAGACAATCACAGATTTTCATATGCCAGAGAAAAATTGTTTGTACATTTTGTGCATGCTGAACTGTCGAATTCGCCGTACGCAGTCTGCATGCTGTGCAGATGAAAAGATAGGGCACTATCGAAACATCTGAGGAGAACAAGTCGACCGGGAGGAAAATGTGGAACGAAACCTCCGTGAATATTGGTTCTCACTCGGATACAAGATATTCGTCGAATGATGATCCCTGCAAAGTGACCAAGAATATATTAGAAAATTTGTCGAAATGTGACTATCAACTTCATTTGGCAACAGAAAATTCAAATTTAATCAGGTGTGCAAACGTATTGGAGTGATGAGAGAAGAGCTTCATCAAATCGGTCGAACTAATTTGGTTCTGATTCGAGAACGTAAATGAACCTCATGTGACGCTGACCGTGACGTTTTACGGGTCGCAAGATGCAGCTAGTTGGTCCGGTGAGTAATACGTTCATTGTGCTTCTATCTACGACTCATTATGTGCAAGCTTCAGAGATTTTCTTCCACAAATGCACTAGGAACATTAAATGAATTAACCATTCATGTTTTCATACTGTAAATATGATTCGTGCGTTATACAGCCTCACCATGGCTATGAAGCTGTAGTAGCTGGGACATGATATTACTGAAAATAAGCTTTTGGTGCTGATGTTGCTATAGTAGAAGGGCATATCTAGTAACATCTAGGATCACTTGTATGGAGGAGGGACCCGTCAATCGTGATAAGACTTCACATAATCTACCAATATGTCAGGTCTGTTGAGCAGCCGGGTGACGGCTAGTTGTTACCTTACGAACCCGATGTTTTTTGTACTGTGAATGACTTCAAATAGGTTAGCAGTAGACGCACAATATTGTCACTGCGCCCAAAGCTTCCCAGTCAGGGACTTCATTTTTTTGTTTTCGATGACACAGTCGTTTTGTCTTGAGTGTTTACTACTTTACAGAAACAAACTGGGATGAATTCGGCTATTTGTTGAGTCGACTTCCGTTCCGCTGCTCCACTAAAGATTTTCGACCACCCATGCAGGAACATAAAGACCTAGTTAGATTTGGCGGTTAACTTGGATTTTTCAACTCCAGATTCCTTGGTGTGATTTAAATCGTACAAACATAAATACATTCCCATCGTACCATCGCGGCAAATCTTCGGATAAATTTGTAAATTCAGTGGCTCTTGTTAAGTGGAATTTGCCGGTGCTTTTTGATATTTTCTGTGTAAACCTGATGACCATGCACTTTGTTTAAGTCTAAGTAGACTGAACCGAAACGACAATATCAGCAACGCTATTAAACATTCACGTTGTTTGAACTATTTCACGTCGGCAATGCTTTGTTAATAACGTCTAGTCTATTTCAGATGTCTTCCCACAGTCACTGTTTTGTGTGTCCATTCTCAGATTATACTTTAGTCGTTGCGCTTTATTTAATACCAATGATTTTGTTGTGACAAAACATTTCAGTTTCGGTTCCAAAAAGAACATATTTTCCGTTGATATTTAATTAAATACTCCAATTGCTGTGCGAAATGTCAAGTAAAAAGATTCTATTCAGTCGAAACAAACCCTTATAAACTGATACTGATTTTCACCGATGAAGCGGGGACCTGTGGATCACAACTAGAAGTAAATAGGTAATGTAAGAGGAAGCCTACAAGGACACATTCCTTTACTAATCTGATCTACTGTTACCAATGTAATTAGACTCATCAATTTAACTTGCCAAGCCAGCAAGCTTTGTTGTGATACATCACTGTGATTAACATATTGCTTTGAAATACGCATATTACATGGTTAGGAATGAACTCATTCCGAGTACGTTTTGCTCCACTTTACTAACAACTACTGTTTGGATGACCAAAAACTGTCATTTTAAACATTTTTAGAAGAGATGCAGAAATTGTTTTCAGTTAAATCTGAATCATTAGGGGATTCCAACCGTTGTACTGTCGAGGAATTTCTCCTAGCAGTTTGGAAACGATTTCTAACCCCTTGAATGTCTACGCTCGTTCCCCCAGTCTGTGAACAGACACGCTGCAGAAAATTCATAATGATAGAACATGGAGTTTAAATAATTCTGGATATTTCGTAGGCGATCAAGAGTAATTTTGACATGGTTTTGAGATAGGTTAAAGCATGACGTATCCTTCCAATTCACTCTACATATGGTTTTCTGGACGGAGTTTTGTAGCGCAGGTGGAGGTTAGCTAAAGGTTCCATGAACAACAAAGACAGCTAGCCGGCTGTCATCCTTTTTTTAAGGATACGGGGCCCTATTTCGGAGATAATGAAAATACCTCACCCAATCACCACTTCTACTAGACATAAATATTGATTAGTCGGACATATTCATTAGAAAATTCTTGAAGTTTACCTCTTCGTGCTCTCTCACAGCGGCCATGATGAAGTTACGTGCATGTGTTTGCAGTTTGTTTGCAGCTAACGTAACTGACGCTCGATCTGCGACTGCAGTCTATGATCGTATATGGAAAAAAGTCAAGGAGATTAGGACACAGTTAGGTCAGTTGGTGTTAGCAGATTTCTCTCTCTGTCACCGATGGTGCACAGTTTAGTAGTCACAGCACTGCACAAGGTGCTCAATAGGTTTTATTGGTACCAGGAATGAGTAATGGTAAGAATGATGCAGACAACGCTTTTGACCTTTTAGAAATTTGTTCACCGACAGCATAGTCATCATAAAGATGATGAAGACGTGCGTTATCAGCATGAGGGTAGCTAGCGAAGGAATGTGTGAAATACATGTCCTGCATGCAGGTCAGAATCTAGCACGAGATAACGCACACTCGAATTAAATCACGCTTTCCTTCGTGTAATTTTTCCTTACCTTTTAGTTTAGTGTCCTGAAAATCCAGTGCTTGCGAAACCAGCGGATATGGGATCCCTTTAACAAGTAGACAGGGTTTGAATAAGCGGTTATCCTTTGTAAAACAATTCCTGCGCAATGCAACAGCATGTTGTGCTGTGGCATGGCTTCAAACATCGCACATGCTGGCTAAAGCAGACTGAATAAGGATTAGACAATGGGCTTTGACCATAACCACGAATGAAGTGGCTCTAATAACAATAGATACTACAAAGAAAGACTAGCTAGACATGTACGCATCTATAAAAATGATGCACTGTCATTTGGTTTTTGATAAGGATGCGCTTGATTTCCAACATATCTTCTCTTTCGACTGATGGACAAAAAATCCTCCTTGAAGGCGTTTATAAAGAGGCTAGGGAGGCCGGTATTAAGAAGTAAATACTAAGAAGCAACCCGTTTCAGGAATGACGCTGGGATGTAAGCTACGACCGGATAAGTCTTTCTCACCAGTGATTTCTGAATGCCTTTTAGATAGCATCTAAGATTAAGACTGCATCGGTCCTGAGAAGGGCTGACTCATCCAAATCAGTTAGCAAGATGATTGAATGACTTTATACCAGACATATCTCTTATATATATATATATATATATATATCTTGCATGTATATGCAAATGCTTCTATGAAAACGTGGCCATCGAGAGGACATGGTAAATTCAGGGTGATTGATCCATCCCGTTTGAATAAAGTATCGACAAATTACCTGCGATTTCACTATTTGTCAGACTATTATATTTCATTACAATGTCAAGATACTATGGTCAATAACACGTTAAATTCCTATTTTCATGAATTCCAATAGTCTACACATCCTTGCTGCACCAACGCCGTCACCCTTTTGTTTTGACAAACACGATTTCCTTAAAGCTCGTTAATCGCGGAAAACCGGGTGTCCAGACTATCTCTAGTTTGCATAAACCATAGCCAAATGCAACATTTCAAGTCCCTATAACCGGTTCTGATTCAGATGATTTCATCTGACGCGAAATGTGATCACATTGACGATTGAGTGTAAATTAATATGCAAAGTTGGTGAAAAAGCAGACAATCGGTCGCGAATAACTCTTGACCGTTATCAAACGAATGTGATCAAATAAGAACAGAAAACCACACAAATCCACATCTGTGTATTTGAAGCGAACCAAACCAGTGTCACATACAATGTTTCTAAATTTTTTCAAGAAAATCACTGAAATTTACTTGATTAAATTGCGCATACAAAATGGAATGCAAAGATTCCTCAGAGCATTTAAATTTTATTTCCGTAGCAAGAAATTTACTTTAACAGGGGAATCAGACAAACCTCTCTAATTTGCTTTTCTTTTTTAGAATGCTCATGTTGCATTATCTTATTTTATATGATTGACTAGTTATACATTTTTCCTGAATATGGGTACGAGGATTTATTTTGTCTAGAAAATGTCTCTACATTCACATCATATGCTAACTAACTGGAAATGCAAAAAATGGATGTAGTGACTGATGGAAACAGAATTCGATTGGGATCGTTTCGTTGAGAACAGGCTATGACGATTGGAGAAATTTAGAAGCATGGCACTTCACATCAGTACTAGTAAAATTTAGATACCTTTCTAAAAATGTCAGAATGTGGAATAAGAAACTATGTTGCATGAAATCTGTTGCATAACCTGGAAGTCGAACATAGGCCAATTGGTGAAAAACCATACCGGGAATTTTCGGAATCTATAAATTTCTAATCTGCTTTCATCAGACGGAGTATCACTGAATTTGCAACCGGCCTAATGTTTTGAAATATATTACTTTAATACCGCATGTGGGAAGATTACACACCCGAGAAACTTCATAATAGAAATATCTATGTGTACCGATTTTGTCGATATTTAGTCGTACTGATAGCAGAGTCACCAATAAGAATGCGGAAATGCTTCATATGGGAATCTTAAGTAATCAAGCGTAAGGTGTCCAGCGATGGTTCATTCGGTCCATCATTATTCACTGACGTTCGCATGCGACGAAATTGCTTAGATTATCGATTGACGTAATCGATGCAATGTCGTCCCAGAAATGCTGAATATCGACGAGAGTGACGGATAAGTCGAATCCCTTACGGTATGAACCTGTTTTAACAAGCCCGTAATTGAAGTATATATTAAGTCGACTGGAAAAGTGTCTGTGAGTGTGCAGTCCAAAGTCGCATTCCATGTTATTTTTTAAACTTTGTCTAATCGTGTGACTGATAATCCAAAGCGTGGCAATTACTTACATCGTCTACTCTCCACAGGCATCATACTTAGTCTGAACTCCCTAATGAGCCTTTTCCTGTATCTGGTAGAATAGATCTGATGGTCCGATTATTTGGACTCGCCGTATCCCTAAGGACAGTTTCATCTTCTCTGTCCGGGTTAACTGGAATTCAGATGTCCATGACTTGGCTTTATTAAGGGAGAGATTTGAATGACATTTATTAACCGGTTCTTCAGTGAAGATTCTGCAAAGCTTCAAAGGAGACTCCGTTTTTTTTAATAATACAGCATGTTAATTGTGAATGATATAATGTTAACATCATAGCGTTTTTCATTGTAAAACTTACCTTGAGAAAGATTACCCAAGGTATTCGACACGTTGGCACATTACATCTACGAACAACGCTATTATTAACACTATCACTCACAATTAAAACCAATACATGGCGCATCGATTTTTCGATACACTCCTTACATCATTCGGTCTTGATACTACAGCATGTTCGTGATTCATTTTTACTCTGTTTCTAGCACTTGGTTGTTTCGATTTAATTTAGGCCACTGAATGGACAGTGTTGAGGTTTGTTCGTGTTCATGTAGACAATAAATTTTATATTTTAGCATTTAAAACTGCCATCTCTGCTTTTCTTATGGTAGAGACGAACCGTGTCATCACTAGTCAACTGAAAAAATGTTCCGTCAATCCCTTAACTGGTTCTGAAACCTCTTTGCTTAATTTTCGTTCAAATCATCGGGTATTTTGTTTGCGTAACTTTACTAGAAGTTACTAAATGAACTGTTTCACTAGGATTAAAACAATTATCATTCGAATAAATAAATTCACTTTCATCTGACTATAAGTTCCCCAGGTCAAACTAAATGACTGTAAAACGTAGTCAGCAAAACATTTGAAAACTCACGCGAAGGTCAAAGAAATGAAGTTGCTGTTATTTTACAAGCTTTGAAATGCGCAATGTGAAAAACCCACCGGCTAATGCAACCGACTAAGTTTACAACGGAATATGACAAAACGCACCGATGTGAAGCGGATTTGGTCAAAGTATTTGTCAAATGTTCATCATCTGAGCCTTTTAGCTTGTTTCACCTTGGATAACTACATGACGTAGCCCGGACCGTCTCCGCAGCTGAAATTTGTCACACTTCAACTACATAAATTGTAGTGTTGGGGGACTGTGTGATGTTCTTGAAAAGAAGTGACTGGCTCCTGGATTCCTTTACATACACACAGATGTATCTTGGTGCATACAGTGTGCTGCATATAGATTTATTCCAGCACTGTGCTCTTAATAAAATTTTAGTGGTCCCATTCTTAACCAAATTGGGTGGTTTTCTGGAAGTCTTGATTTATCTTCTATTTTCTTCATTACCATTCCCAGCTTTACAATTACCGCTAACTTGATAAGTGCGGAAGCGATGCACATTAACTGTGGATTCTTCATTCCTGAGCAAACATTTGACTAAATGTGCTTGCAGCCGTTGACTACGGACAATCGCAATGGGGCGCAATTCGAATAAAACAAATGCCGAAAATATTCCACTCCCTAGGGGCTAATCAAAAACGTATATGCAGAAATATTTTTCTTGAAAACATTATGATATATTGTAAAAATTGAAAAGGTAGGAAAGTACAACGGCGCAAAAATCGGTCAAACGTGAATGAAAATAATGCACCAAAAACGCGTTCAGAGCCATGGGTTTCTCTTTGGTCGTCAAACGTTTTTTCAAGAATCACTTATCTATGGTAGTACAATCTCCAGGCTGTGAAGAATAGTCGAACCATGCTGCTTAGGTTACTCCAACAAAATATGAGCCAAGTAGTTGAAATCGTCGCACAAGCGATAGCCGCGGTGGATACAGACGCTGCGATGGCATTTTGTCGTATTGCAAAGTAACTGGCTATATATGTACCTTCGGAACCTAAGGCAAGGAAAAGCGATAGGGAGGGAGAAGTCAGCAAAGTACTATCCCGTTCAACCAATAGCTATCAATGAATACCAGTTTAATGGAATTTGTTGTTACCCATTTTTAGTTAACTGGTAATAATTATGCTCCTCACTCAATTGTTAGTGAGCCGAAGTGGATTGGTTTAACCCCAGACTTATCGTCCATGATGAACGCAAGCACACGTGTTTTCTTGCCAGTAACTTTTGAATTCACCCTCTCAAGCCGCTGAACACCCTAGCTCTCTGGTGAAGGGGTTTTATGTTTCAAACTGCGAGCCTCTGTGTGTTGCCTGATTTCACTTGTGTCATTCTGTACCAGATAATTCTCTGCAGGCTGCTACAATGCGTTAGTGTTATTATTTTAGTTATTGTGAGTGGATGTTTGGCCAATACTGATCGTAGCAACAGCCCTCACCCGTGCGTGATTCACTTTACGTATAAATAAGTACTGCAATGGAATTATCTTGAGACTTTGGAAGTAGTCCTTAACATGTGTTCAAAATCTAAAGTGGGTAAAAATGTGCTCACTATTCACCTTTCAGTGTTTCAATCGAAGAGTGGAAAGAACTGACTGACTAATAGTTTTATCGTGAAATACTCACGTGCACAAAGATGTTCCGCACAGCGGGCATACTCGATTGCCGGACCACGGCATTCACGCTTTATGGGTACTCCGTCCATCATTGAAAGACAGTCTCGTGATCGAACAGTCATGCGCACGTCACCACATGCTGGTCGACATAAATCCCACGGGGACCATTCGGTCCATTCTCCAACCCATTCGGTGCAGGTCTTGCCCGAATAACCCGGTACACAGATGCAGACGGGCTTCAGTTGGTGAATACATTGCAATGTTTGGAGAAAGTTCATGAGCAAGCTCAAGTACATATATACTCAGAAAACGACTTAAACAAAAAGAGGCCGTAATAAAAGCATAAATAAAGCTGATTCCCGAGAAAGAAATGCAGCGTAAACTTTGGAGCTATTTGGAGAACTGTTTATTTAATCCTTACGTATTTTGAAAATGTGTTCCACAGTAACAATAAATCAAGACTAATTTATACCAAAGCAGAATAGATCAAATATAAAAATATAGATGTATAATGAACTGCCTTCTTCTTACACTTTGGATATCTAATGAAGGGTCCCGCTATGAACTCTGATGACATCACCTAAGTGTGCAGTTTACAAGCCAACCATTTAATCTGCTAGTTAAAAATGCGTACGACGGTTGTTATACCTATTCCTTTAAGTATCGTAAAACGCTGTTTAGGACGCAAGAATATCCACATTTTTGTGTTGACTCTTTCGTGCTGCTGGTTAAGTATCTATTTATAAGGTGAATGAAAGGCTATTGCGAAATTCCGCGTGACAACGCTAATATAACACGTCGTGGGGCATACCATATGGTGATGGCATCACATGAGGCACCCTCAGTTTGATAAAGATTGTGAGTAAAGTCATTCCGCAAATTATCTAAACAGAGTCATGTTTCAGGTCAAAACATGCAGTGTTCATCAACATCATCATTCAGCGCTGAACAACAAAGCAGTCCTCACTGATCGCTACCTTATCCCTGGTCTACATGTTTCTATGGAAAGTGTTTATGCAAGGGGAACAGGGACTGGACCTGGACAGGCGGGGGAATGTAGGAATTCAGCTGAAGCCAACATGCGAAACAGTCTAACTAAACAAACGCACTTTTTCAATCATTCCGATTCGACAGAAAATGACAACACGATCAACACTGTTCGCGAATCACTGCCATATCCTTCAGAATCGTCAGTCAGCTATTTGATGGGTATTTCGGACCCCAACCAACAATGCGCGAGACACCTAATTTACCTAAGTGGACTGCAAAGTCAATCATGCTATGTTGCCCCGTCATCTGCTCACCTCCACATGGCTTATTCCACTCCGTGGGAGGAACACAATATAGGACGCTTTATGGTAGACGAGGGTTCGCCATACGCAACAAGTGACCCAACCAGCGTATTCTGTTAAGCTTCATACGCTGATATAGGTATTTTTAGAATTGGCACCTAGTACTAGATTCCTGACCTCCACATTACTCACCCGGTCACTCCATCCAATCTTAGCGACACTACGTGATGAAAAACCTCTAGCCGACGAACATCGCCCACATGAATATTCCCTGTCTCACAACCGTACAATAGAACTGGGCGCACTACTGCGCAGTACACACGAACTTTCAGCTTCGGTGAAATATCAGGCCGACGCCACAAGTGCTTCAGTCCAGCGTAAGCTGCTCGAGCCTTGAATATACGCGCGTTTACCTCCACTCTCGAGCTACCATCTTTCGACACCCAGCTGACAAGGTAGGTGAAACGGTCCGCAATCGTTAGTTTCTGTCCGTCTAGTATCAAGTTCAGGATTTTCGTTTTCTAGTCCTGTAACAACACTTTGCACTATGAAGGTGCAAAGCAACTCCCAAACCGAGATACAGACCTCGAGAGTTTGTCTAGTCCGCTTGGTGCATGATGCGTGGATTCGAACATGCACACAACAACATCTGCGTGATCGAGGCCACACAGCTTATCTCTATTTCCCAGTTCGATTCCTACACTATGGAGACCTCCTAAAGCATCTTCCATCACCTCGTTCATGACGAGATTGAACAGGAATGGAGATGGGGCACCCTTGTCGAACGCCGCTAGTCATTTTGAATGAGCTTGATAGTTCACCTTAGAGTTGTTTTTAATGATTCCTTCTCAAGCCGTTAAAGTCATGGTTTTCTCACGTAAATTGGGTTAATGAAGCTGCTTATGGGTTTGAAAAATGAAGAGAAGCGGATTGAAACAGAAATTTATTTTGAGACCTTCTTGAGAAACATACAATTTAATGTCTAGGTCAATAACTGATTTAAGTATTCTGGAGTTCACTGGTGACGGCTTACTGTCAATACTGTTAGTACCAGGTCAGGAATCATGGGCCAGTAACATGAAAGTCCATTGAGGGTTTAAAAGTATTAAAATGAAATCGACACACTACTTTAAACCTACCGGATAAGGACTCTGAGATCAACATACAGATCGCTGTGGTTACGTCAGAAGGCCATTATAGTTGCTCAATGGTAAATCTAAACCCAGCTCTCAAGGTTCTTCTGGTGGTCTTTAAATTTTCAAGCCCCTAGGGCCAACTCTGCCAAAACCGTATGGACAGACCAGAGTACCCAATTATTGGATTCCTTTATATCCTATTTTTTCCACTGCCAACTCAGCTTATCATGCTATAGTTCAATGGATTTCAGAAAACTTTAGACCAGTAGGTAGCCCTCTGATGGCTGTAGCCCTCTTCTTGAAATTACTGCATAATTGTTAATTCATTAATAAAAGGAGTAAAAGATTGCTAAGCGCATACTCCTTGATAGTGTCAAGTTTGTGAATGTTATCACTGAGGCACATGTCGTTGAGAAGTTGGTGTTCTTATTGGACGTTGTCTTTCTGTTTATAAACGTGCCGCCACTGGGAAAGGCGGAATTCATCTTCTCGTTTAGCGGCACAGAACACACTTTGATAGGAATTCCAACTGACGGCCTTAAGGATTTGGTACTATAATGCAAATTTAACGTATACTTTCAACTTGGAGTCGGCGTTGCAGTAGGGCCACCACTTAGTCCACCCCTATCTGAAATCTTGGACAAAGTGGAACGAACTGAAGTCAACAATACCAAGCCTCTGTCACTGTTATTGATATCTTAGGCATCATCGAACAAAAACAAGACATCGTTGAGGTTAAAGCGATCTTCAACAAAACACGAATGCCAATACAGTCCTCTGCTGCGTTAGAACAAAAAAATCACGTTGATCTGACGATACGTCCAGAAAGCTGAATCAGAGAACAGCTTTTAGGGAAGTTATATGGAATGAGCAGTACATAAACCTTTACAATTTTGTACCAGTTAGCCAAAAAAGAAATATTATAAGGTATTTAACCTCAAAGGTCTGACGTTTATGCTCTGACAACCTGCTAACCCAGAACAGCAGACAAACCATGCCGTCCTATTACCTAATAGATACCGATATATATTCAATAATTCAAACGAAACTTCCGACGCAGGGACCAAAGACAGAGTTCCACGAGCGTCTACGAAAACGGTGTTGATCAATCTCCGTTTCAAAGACGACACTGCATTAAAAGAATCAGTTGACTATTACTTGCTGCAGTCAAAGCCAAATTCAGCATGGCCACAATGAGATGCTTGTTCCAAAATACACCTGTCATCAAATTTGAGAACAAGAATGAATTGCTTTTATTGACCTTGTCAATGATTGTCAATCAATATAAGTGCAACTGTGATGCAGCCCACCTAGGTCAGACGGCGAGCCATTTGCGTAAAGGCAATATAGAGCACCAACCAGGCTGGCTTCAATGAAGGGAGAATGAGTCTATTCTCAGCTCAGTTGCGGTCCGTTTGCTGTAACTGGAACTTCTGGTTGGGCCTGGATAACGCATTTTGCGCTGTTTGCAGAGTACCGCCTTAAGATCACTGAAGCAAACGTCGTGTTATCAAGCCCGAGCTGTGCGTGCAAAAGAAGCTAGTGCATGCTCTAACACTACCCTGACCACGTCAGTCGCGAATGCTTTGTCGATCCAGGTTACTGATTGTCACGTGATAACACCCATCAATTTGTTTCCCTTCTTTTATCTATCAATCGATTCGTCTACCAAACGATTGAATTACAACCGACTGAATGCACATTAACTATTCAACTAAGAACCATCTTATACCAAATGAATCTGATTGCAGCGGCTTGAGAATGAATCACCGAAAGCTTGAGTTTGCCAACACCACGTTTTGATTGAAGTCATTTCTCTGAAGTTTACCAAAGGTTTTTTGTGAATCAAAAATCTAAATTATGATGGACCAAGTGAAGATGATTTCAGAATCATGAAAATTTACTTAAAAACTGAACAACATTGGAATCGGACAAGAACGTAAGTGTAGCCCAAATCCAGCTTGCTTATAGGCAGCTAGGGTTGGTGTCCACGAGATTTCCCGAAGCAATGGTTGCAAACAATAGGTAACACGAGCATTCTTGCACTCGAAACCCTCCTTCTTCTGTATAGCTTTTCTATTTACCACTTTGCCGTCGATATTCACTGTCTCAAGATGTGTTTTGTTTGAGCAGATGGTATTAGGAGGTAGCAACCAAAACTAAAATATGTTGGAGCAAAGTTAACTGGTCTTACAAACTAAGGCGAACTGTACTGATAAAATGTTATGCGGAGAAAGTTAGTGGTGCAACGTCAAGCAATCAAAATGGGTAAGATTGGTGCTAGACGTGTGGAATGAAGGTTGCTCCAATATAACAAACTTAATGCACAACAGTCTAACCAAACAGGCTAGTGGGGAGTTGCCAAAATTTAAAATACCAGTGTTATTAAATGTTGATCAATAACCAATCCCCTGTTCTGATGGTCAGGCGGCTTAACAATTTTATTGTACAATTGGCTAAATATTAAATATAAATCCAAATGCAAATCAATGATTAGCTTTGAATTTTTTATAATTTTTACCAACACTATACTGAGCAATTTTGGACTAAGATGTTTTACGCGGCGATTTGTTTTGTGTTTACACTTCGCTTTCAAGCCAGCCTGATTTCAGACTGTATACCAAACAGAAAATTGTACACTTAGATAGATTGAAAGTAGATGACGTCTCACTGAAAATTGATGAAATGGCTAAACAAACTATATGCATTTTAGTCTTGTTATGTGTGTGTTCTATTCCTTTTATGTCATTTCTGGGAATTGCATAAAATGTCATAAGTTTGTGGGCGATTAAGCATGAGAAGAAGGAAATTAGGGAGTACAGGTTTTACGGGAGCAATATTTCCAGGCTGCACAGGCCAAAGCCTTTGGTTTTCCTAGGTATTTACCATCGAAATCTTTAGCCACCGAAAGCCTAACTCAGGAAGCAGCGGAACTTACCATGGGATCCGTAGCTTACTGAGGGCCGGCGAGTGATTGAGACTGAGACTACATCAGATATCCTGTGACACAAATTCCATTGAGTATTTTGCCACAGGCTTCTTACTGCCATCCATGGTTATTTCGGAACCACAACCTAGCCATCTTCCCAGGAATGGTTACCAAAGGCCAATCCACCCCGATGCAGAGCTTCGGACACTCAAGCTGGTCCACCTACTTTTGCTAGAACCGAATCCACCGCGATTCGGTCGTTTTCTGTAAAGTTTGTTTGAGATGCGCTGCAATCTGAGTGCACTTCGAGGGATGTTCCCGGTTAGTGACCTTATTGGACCCTAAAACGCCCATTCCCAATTTTATTACGGCTGTCGGAGGCCCACTTCTGTTGAGTAAAACAAGAAAAAGAATTGCTGCCAATGATATGAGTAAACAGAAATAGTCTGACAACAGATTGGTCCAGAAATACAAAAGTACTTCGGAAGAAAGCAGTTTCCGATTTCAAAATTCCAAGGTCAAATTTAAATTCCACTTCGTCGTTATTATTTAATGCATGTCTCCATGCCTAAGAATTTTTGAAATAAGCGAAATAAGACCCTAGTGGAGCAAATCGTTTTCCATCTAGTACAGCACGATTTAGATGTTACATTGATCACTATCTTTTACTGATGAGAAGACAGTTTAATACTTCACGGAAATAGCTAATAGTTGCCATTTTGACTTTGAACTATTTTGTACGTTAAACAGTTTATCGTTGTGATATCTGTTGAATAACAAGAACAGTGAATTAAAGCTATCTAGTTTTCACACTGAAGGTCAGAAAAGGTGAGGAACCGTGAATAAAAACTAAGATGTCCTTAATATTTGATCACCTTAGTCTAATATCATTGTTGAAAAGATTTTGTTTTCGCAAGTATACCTACTTATGTGCATGTGCTTAAATGCAACTCTCTATAAGCTTCACCTTAGATGCCTACCGATTTCTGACCGTGCACATTGTTTGAGACAGCAGCAGTGACCTCTTTTGTTTTCGTCTTATGTCGCCAGATCAGTATTAACAATTACCTGTATTATATGCGCCGTAGGTATGCTTCATTGATCGCATGTCGTTTTTACGAGCATCTGCATACCAAAATGACCTACTGACCTGTTGAAAAAACCACTATGAGATACTGTTCCGGGGAAGTTACCTAGCTTCTTTCGGCAGAAATCCATTAGAAAGGTGAGTAGCGTCTGTACGATTGACGGTGTGGACAAGCAGCGATGCTACATTTTGTTGACCGTTGACTAGTGAAAAAATGAACTATATCAGAAAAATCTGAAGCCATTGAGAGACTCAAATAATACACGACTGGGCATCCTATCGGTCCCGGAAACACGGAGCCTACCGTTACTCGATCACGCATTCCTTAATGACCATGCAACAGACAATTTGATCTGTCTCTGGAAACGATCACTACCGATAAATGCAAAATAGTTCCCGAAGGTAATACTTTTATGCAACGAGACGCAGATGACTGGTGACCCACTATCTCCCCACCACGGTATGCATGCCAAGGTATACCGGATCGATAAATGGTATCTCCGGGTCATAAGCTTGTCCACTTCGTGTGTAACTGACTATAGTCCTCGCACTAGTTTTTCTAGGCTGTTTTTTTTCTGAAATCTGAAACTGGAGGTTTGTAATCTAAATTTGCTTAGTGCTTTACATGGCTCAAAATAAAGTGTAAGGAGGTGAATCAAATTAACCCGTTAATAACGTCTTTGTTGCACTAATGACATTCAGGCTGTTCTCAGATAAGTTCTATCAACACTATGCAGAATTTGCTAGCCCCGGCATTCGATTGAAAATGATTGGACATGGTTATTGGTTTTTTAAATTCAGCTGTCCAGAAACCTTGCTGTGGTTACCAACCACAGTTTCTCGGTTTGTTGCTCGGATCAATGAAGCGCTAATTCATTTTGCAACCATATGACTTATTCGCAATGACCATATTGACATAAACTTATCAAGATACTGTAGAAACACTAAATGAGCATGATTAAAATAGTACCAGTGTAAAGGGTCTGGAATAATATTAGTCCTATTATGGAAGATTAATCTGAGAACGTTTGCAAATAAAACCGCTTGAAACTGATTGGCGTAAGGCTGCTCACCTTGGTACCTGAGGTGGTCGTCACACACTTGCCAAAAACACAAATGACGGAGTCACACATTGTGCGTCGCTTCAAACAGTTGTCATACTGTAATTCCGGATTAGGTATCCACGTGTGACCATTGCATCGGCAACGGTAATATAAATCACCTTCTGCCGTAATAAACGACTGGCACGAATTGCCTTTTTTATTCACATTACATGCAGTATTCCCGGCTATGAGTAGACCGCCGTTAGGGAGGTAGGGATGCTGAATACGCTGTTCGCATGCATCGGCATTTTTTGAACATGTGTCTCCCGTGTATTGCGGTTTGCAAATACAGTTTGTGACCTGTAGTGAATAAAATGAGAATAATATTCAGTTGTGTAGAATTCCATTTTTATGTGCCATATCACTTCTGTTCAGCATAAAAAGCAGACTCCAGCCATTTTACTAGCTACTGTACGTCTTATGAATATCTAAGCATATCAGGTTAGTTTATAAACAAGGAATAATCTCCAGGCATGTTCCTCTGGATATATCCACTGAAGATGTTGAAACTGCGATTTGGCAGAATTCACTACTCATCATTGTTCTCGTTTTGATTTTTTAAAGCACATCAGCCGAGAAGTCGGTCGCTACATAAGCCGATATGGGAAGTGGATTGTGTGCATCCCCTAAAATAAAAAACGTCCCTGACTTTTGCCCACCGGATAGTGCGGCGAGATGAATGATTAACGTCAAAAAATCCGTACATTCCATAACGTAACATTATTTTGTGACTCGCTTACTTGTTCCTATGGGGAAATACATATCGACCAAAATAATAGACGGTTGTCGAAATAGTGATGAGCAGTACTTACTAAAGATGGTATACTGTCTATATGCCCCAGCATGGGGGTGAAGCCTATGAGTTTAAACGCCGGGCTTGGCAATTAGATCATGACAGCCGAAAATTTTCACCACCATTGAGCAAGAAGCAAGATTTATCTTTTACTACTGGCAAAAATTTGAATAGCGTAAATCAATTAGCCATTTTAACCGCAACTTCCACACGGACATTTCACGGTGTTTTATCATGAAGACATGTTGGGGGAAAATTTATGGACGGATTGAGAAGGTGGTTCGGGTGTTTATTTACGGAAAAAAGACGTTTAACAAGCCACATAAACTCGCCGAAACAAAACTAATCGATGTTTAGCATGATTTTGGCTGTTAGCGGAGCTCTTGTTGCTTAATTAACCAGCAAACATTATTTTCATTTTGACTGGGATACAGCGAAAGCCGAGAAATTGCATAAAGAGCCCAATTTAAGGTGGACAAAATGCAATGAAGCCGTTATTAATTGGACTTATTTGAGTGTACTATTGATGCGGAATTTCTGACGAGTGCACCTCAATTTTGATTGTTCTGTATATTATTCCATGTAATTGTCAGTTATTCATGTACTCGAATGTTAATCGCATTATCAAGCAAAAGGAAGAAAATGTGTGTAGTGGCCTCGGGAGTGCTAGCCGTTAGACCTTGGAAAACATCTCAAGATGAAGCAGCTCAGCTAAACAAAATACCTTCATATTCACTGTTTAGCTAATTTTCTCCTATGGTTCAAAGGACCAATTCATGCAAAGCTGCGTTGTTTGCTTCCACTGACGAAAAATACTCAACTCTTTTAGAGCACGAATTTGTTTGTAAGTCTGCACGCATGTAGTTTAATTGGGTAAAACTTTGGTCATCTGAATTAAACATTTTCAAAGGGCACCTCAAAGTCGAGGGAATTCTACAATTTAACTGTGCAGTAGATAATCTTCTGCCACTGTAATTGGGAGTACCGTACATTTAGCTTAAGGTCCACAAATTACAAAACAATTCACACGTTGCGAAAACCCGTAGATTCTTGATGAGCGTTAGTTTCCATAGAAAAAGAGGAACAGGTCGACTACTTAAAAGCCCTCTGAGGTTTTTATTCTAAACTCGGGATATTTCTAGCGAGAATTGCGTTGCGACTGGCACGACGGCTCAAAAATTAGCACAGGGACAAGAAACTAAGGCGAAAATAGTTTTACGCACCACTGCAGTGTGATGTGACAGGGATAAGTAGCTGACAACAGCACCCTAATGCTTCTGGAGCAAACTGAAATTTGTCATTTGGCCAGAGTACGCGAGCTATCCCGCAGAGAATTCCTTGTAAAACAGACATTCTCCTCCGTACGCAGTCGGCAAGTTTCTGATTCATAATTAGCACTTGATAATACATCAAAAATGCGCGCCCAATTTCTAATAACAAGGAGAATGAACTAATAGCTCTAGGGGCATCCCAAGCACTGACCAGAGCCACACTGCTTCTGTTCAAGTATCGATAATTTTTCCACTAATCAGAAACCATGCTAACATGATGAAGCTCCATGACAACATGGCAATGGTCTTTGAAACCAGTTCATTCCTCTAGTGGTAATCTATGTTTCTGAATGCCGGAAATAATTCCTGAATGTAACTATTCTAATTCAAGTTGAGCAATTCTCAATCTCTCCTCACAGGGTCAATGTAATCCACACATTATGGTTCAAATGGATGGCTAGTAAATACATGTCAACTTTCTTTGCGATTCTGGTAGTCGAGTTAATTCATCCTGCGGATACAGCGGTTTAAATGGTCAGTCAGTTTTCAGTTTTCCAATCCTAATTGAAAGGAGACGTTGCGAAATTGTGTGCGATATGATAACTAAAATTTGAGACTATGCGCCAGGAGACTGGTGATTTCTACACAGTCAGAGATTGATCACATGGAGCCTAATGACAGGATTGTTATGGAGGGGCGTGCACATGTCTATACTTGTAACCAGAATCTAATTTGTAACACGGCGTATGTCCACGGAGGCTGCTATTTGAAGATTTTATAGAATGACCATAGCGGGATTCCTTGATAATACTTTTTCAGCTGAGGTCAGCCATAGACGGGAATGGTAGTAGAATGACGTTACAATACTTCTTAAACTTCAGTAGGATTTGAATGATTGAACGGAATTTCTCCGGAATTACGCGACCGGTTTCATGGTTGTTGACACCCGTCAGGCAGGTACACCCGGCATTTTCTTCTTAGACATCCTCATATTAGTACTCTCAAACGATGAGCGGCAACAACAGCAAACCATTTTTGGGATTGCCTAAACTCGTTCAGTAAGAGTCAAAGGCACATTTTCATTTTCAGTTGATAACAGCACAGCCAACCAGGAAATTGAGTTTGCATTCTATTTTATCCAACTATAATGGGTAAATATACTTGATAATCCGCCGGAAGCATTGGAATTAACTCGCAAGCAAATAGGCAAGAAGTTTAGTCGATATTTCATCATAGCCTATGTTTACCTCAACAGTGATGTGTTTCGAACCCCAGGAGGAGAAAAATCTAAGATTTATTTTAAACTGTAAATTAAAAGTGTATCCGAAGCACCGGAACGCATCTCACGGCCATTCGGTCTCAAAAGGTTACCTACAAACCGATCTGCACCATGGGATCCGCTCTAGTCGATGGAGAAAGTCGCGCCAGATACGGCGACGGACCAGGTATAGCTTACTCCATCCCTCCATCCCTCGTGTGCAAGAAACGATATATTATTGAAACAGTCAAGCAATCACGCGCATGCTTACACGACCATACCCTATCCCACAATGCTTTGATCCACATTCATCGATATGGAACCAGTGTACTCAAAAGGCACTACCCTGAAGGGTGAAAAGGTCACAAAATTTGCCCTATCGAATCTCTGTCAGCTTTTGGTTAGTGTTCAAGTTCATGAGCGATTTACCAAGACTGTGGTTGGATTCATTATCATAACAGGTCAAATACTTCATAGTACCACGCCAACATCTAAAATAAGGTCACTTTTTTTGAGGCCGCCAACTTGATAGGGTAGGCCCAAACTCCGTCGCAGCTGAAAACCGATGTGGTGGTCGTTGACCTATTTGTCAACGTAAGACCAGTCGAACAAAATCAAATAATGATTCACCTTTAATATTCCGCTTTATAAAGTACTGAAACTGTCCATTTCCCATGACGAATTTTGTGCTTACACTGATTGCACTGGCCAGGCTAACAACTTCTCTACCATTTAAATCAAATGGTTTTATAGCATTTTTCAAAACTATGAATACGAGGCTATATAAATTAATATAGAATACACTCAACTAACCTTCCACTTGATTTGACCTGTTTAATTATTTTACTAAATACATTGTTCACTCCCAATGCGCAAGTCCTGCCAAAGGCTTTTAAATGGAGAAGGACTGTCTTCAATTTGAGTCCACTCAGGAAATAAAAACCGTTTGATATTAGACCAGGCATATAATATGATCACTAACTCAGTTGTTTCGGATGCAGCTAAGCTTAACCACATGATGTCATGCATCTTAAATATGAAGGAACCATTCTTGATTTGCCTCAAAACCATTTTGTACTCTCACAGACAATGCATACTTGGATTCAGTCTAGCCTTTTACGGTAAGCATCATCTATTTGCTATCTCTAAGGCTGTTCCGTTCTCTCTCAAACACTTTGGGATCACAGGTTTCAAGGCAAACAACTGTTTGCGGTGGTTTATCCACAAAGCGGGTTAAGTTACACAAATTTTTCGGTGGAGGCACAACTAATGCAAAGGAATCCACGCACACTCAAGCATACGAACGTTCACGTACGTATGCATGCACACATGCATCGGTTGTATAGTAGAGATTCCATTGTTCGCTTGCTCAGAGGTCAGCACAGTGTTGGCGAGATCGCACCGAAGAGCTGAGAGAGCCACTAGCGAAAGTGAGTTAATAATAGTGGGTTGAATTAATTAGCGATCAAGTAGTTCACCATGAGGACCAGTTTACTTTGATAAGTAAGGGAAATTTCGGTCTGTGACTTGGTTGCCGGATATTGGGTGAGTGGAAATGGGAAACTGTGAACTGGGGGAACAATTGACTAGCGACTGGCTAGCAGACATCTTTGCCTTGCAAAGGAGAAGGATTACTCCCGGAATTGTATCAGTCACACCTTTTTTCTGCGAACGATGTTTGAACTTGAACAGTCTTCCAGTGAAACCATAATATTTGTCTTTTGAATCTTCCAAATGGCATTCGTTTCAGCTGACTAACCAGTTTTTTAGTCTCTAATGCAACCAGGATAAACTGATTTCTTGCTAGCGGCGATTGTTTACCCCTGTTCATCACGATTATTGAAGTTGGTCAGGACTGATAGCTCTCATCTTTTACTTTCTACTTTTTGAGATGATTGCGGAAATCGCTTTATCCACACGTAAGAGAAGGAGCAATGATAGTTACCCACGCAGTAGATTGCCTGGTTTACACTATAAGGAAGATGCCATGCATTTGTGTCTAGACCCTGATCCACTCCAAGTATAACATACATACCCACCGAACGATTATCACTGTATACACAGTTCTACGATTCAGTAGCTGTTAAAAGGTGAGTCTGGAAAGTCAACCCATGACCAGGCAGATTGGAGTAAAATCAGTAACCAATGGAATGTCGCAGTAGTTCGATTAAGACTATCACTTCGTGGTCCGTGAGATCCCCCGAAGCGTTAAATGAAGATTTCAGGTGCCATGTTGAAACGTTAGAGTCAGTGGCATCTTCAAAATACTTCGGATTCTTCTTAGTCTTTCTGTTTGCTAATTTTTGATTTTTCTTTCGTCGCTGCCCGGTATTGAGTGACAGCACCTAGAACCAAGGAACTGACGTGCAAGTCTAGTAGCTACAAAAATTGAACTGAATGATAGGTTGCCGATAATCCATGCTGTTAGGGATAAGTGTAAAAGAACTCCACAATTATCAATGCTTTTTAAAGAATCCGAAACTGCTGATTAAAGTTGTGAATGTGATATTGCTGTGTTCGAATAAATTATGCAACAGTACAACTGCGTTTAAATCAAATGGAAGGAAAGGAGTGAAAACTATTTATTCGAAAGGGGTAGGAAGTTTTATTGCATTGCATTGAGGAGACTTTTGCGGACAATAAGTGATGACGCATGTCAGTCAAAAAAGTTAGTGTAAAAATGAAATAAAAAAATAAAATAAAAAACAGACCAATCGCTAGGTAAGAAAAGAAAAGAAATCATCCAGAAATAAAAATGTCCATTTGGACCGGCTACTCCTAAATTCGGCTAAAACGCGGCGAAAGTTTGGCAAAATTCGTGATAAAATAGAAATCTGCGTGCGACGTTTAACAGGCTGGGCTACAATTCTCTGTTATCCTATTTCGTTATTTTCTTGTCGGGTATTTGGTTCGATTATGTTCTCCGTTCGCCTCTACAATCGTCCGTAATTAGCGTTGTTTAAAGTCTGCATCGTTTCTCAACATGGATTGGGATCACGCATTGGTGCACCTCAACGATCTTCTCATAGGTCTAAAAGAGGCACTCGTGCTGGCTGGCAGGCAGCTCCTAAATGCACCCTTCCAGCCAAGATTTCCATTTAGGTATTGTCGAGTACCAACGGAGGCGAACTCGGATTTGATTTGTTCGCCTGAAGGGATGGAAACCCTTTAAAGAAACAGACGAAAATCACTGCCTAATATGAGAGCACGCAGTCTCAGGGAGAATGAAGCAGGGTGTATTGTAATAATTCTAACTAAAATGGTACCGCTTCTGGTAGCAGAAACGCAGAGATCAGTCAAATCACACAGTTAATGGTAGGATAGATGCATGATTAAAATCGCCTTCAATAATGTACAGATTATCCTGAAGAAGAGGAACAATAAACACTAGAAAAGAGTGGAAAAAGATGCGGTATTTTGTTGCGAGCTAAAGGGGGCAATGTATAAATTGGTTATGATAGCGCTATTATGACGAGAAAACCTAGGATGACACTGTGTCACCAGGCAGTCAATTTCGTTTAGCGAGTACGCATAAACAACTTCGGACTCGCCAGGCTAGGAGTTTATGCATGTTGCCACACTACCTCTATTCTTTTCTTGTCCAAAATTCTGTCTTGCCAGTGGAGTCTGAAGCTGCCTATCGACACCAGCNTACCAACATCCGCTCTCTGTTTACGAAAATGTCTGATCTGTCCCTCACACTTCAATCACCGATCCATGTTCATACGCGTGTCATCTGCATACAAGAATCGTGGCTGAACACGGATATCGCTGATTCGCTGGTGTCGATAGGCAGCTTCAGACTCCACTGGCAAGACAGAATTTTGGACAAGAAAAGAATAGAGGTAGTGTGGCAACATGCATAAACTCCTAGCCTGGCGAGTCCGAAGTTGTTTATGCGTACTCGCTAAACGAAATTGACTGCCTGGTGACACAGTGTCATCCTAGGTTTTCTCGTCATAATAGCGCTATCATAACCAATTTATACATTGCCCCCTTTAGCTCGCAACAAAATACCGCATCTTTTTCCACTCTTTTCTAGTGTTTATTGTTCCTCTTCTTCAGGATAATCTGTACATTATTGAAGGCGATTTTAATCATGCATCTATCCTACCATTAACTGTGTGATTTGACTGATCTCTGCGTTTCTGCTACCAGAAGCGGTACCATTTTAGTTAGAATTATTACAATACACCCTGCTTCATTCTCCCTGAGACTGCGTGCTCTCATATTAGGCAGTGATTTTCGTCTGTTTCTTTAAAGGGTTTCCATCCCTTCAGGCGAACAAATCAAATCTGAGTTCGCCTCCGTTGGCACTCGACAATACCTAAATGGAAATCTTGGCTGGAAGGGTGCATTTAGGAGCTGCCTGCCAGCCAGCACGAGTGCCTCTTTTAGACCTATGAGAAGATCGTTGAGGTGCACCAATGCGTGATCCCAATCCATGTTGAGAAACGATGCAGACTTTAAACAACGCTAATTACGGACGATTGTAGAGGCGAACGGAGAACATAATCGAACCAAATACCCGACAAGAAAATAACGAAATAGGATAACAGAGAATTGTAGCCCGGCCTCTCAAATTTCTTGCATACTACATTTATAATAATGCACTGTTTCCGCACATAAACCTATATGAGCACGATTGTTTCTGTTAGGCCTGAACTGCCATTCTACATTAGTTTCATACATTTGTGACAGAGATAAATGGGGTAAGCTAACGGTGTCTAAAATTATTTTCATGATTTTGCCAAACCTCTTTAGATGAACTTATAGATGGCCTCGTAATGAACTACATTTGAACGGATAATGTTAATTAGGGATCTTGTGCAGTACACAATTCCTTATGGCTCAGAGGATTTATGCAATGGTACAGTAAATACAGTGCTACCAAAAACAGATATCTTGGTTTTTTAATGTTTAATGATAGCTGCATTCGTCAGCCTATAACACTGTGGCTCAAATCATCATCAGCGGACCAGGAAATCATTTACCCGATGTTTTAACGGTGTCAAGAATTATCATCTGTTCCATACACAAACTGCGATATGGGGAGCACATATAAAACAGACAATCACGAGTCCAGCTCCTCAGAAATTACGAAAAGTGGACAGAATTGTGGTCGTCCATTGAACTTCACAACATAATTCAGCTTGCATCCGTTACGGGTTTTGACCAATCATCAACCTCTGGCAGGCTGTGTTGGACTTTTATGATAAATGACCAACCTGCAAGCGGTTCAAGTAAAACGAAGGCACGGAGCTTCACAAGTCACTCAGCATAAAATGCACAATTAGATGTTCTGGAGTACCATTCAACATGGTGCAAAAAGCACTAGGTGGCACAGCGCTCACAAATGAATCTTTAGTGATGATAGATAACTGATGGCTAGAGAGAAGCTTTTGGACGTTACATGTGTAGACGAACAAAGACAAGAATGCATCCACTTTCCTACACATATTTTTCTTATTTCTCTGTTCATCTACAAACGTCATGGCACAAGGCATGCTCATAGAGGTACACACGTGTTTTGCCATTTATTTATCAAAATAATGTACCACCGAGGCCAGCTTACCGTCCTCTCCGGGTCCGAGTTGCAAAACATGGTTCCCTTTGGATTGCACTTATCCGAGTGTTGACAACTGTGCGGATCATTATCGGAGCTGACCTGAAAAATGTATCATTAGAGGCACGCACGTAAAATTCATATCATGTTCTTATATTGGCTGATACGCTTCACCTCCCGCAACTGTTTTTAAGTTTTGCCTATTTTAATTCCCCTCAACGTTACAAAATGTTCCTTTGTAATATGACGGGAAAACGGAGTGGTGATACAGTCGTTTGCCTAGAACAGAGTGTATATATTTCGGTTACTAATTACTTTGTGCACCTGAAAGGAATCCATTTTCTGTCTCGCACATCCTATCTACAACGAAAAATGCCATCCTGCAAGCATAGTTTTAAAAATGATAATGAAGAGTGAAGTGGATTCTCGTCAAACGCTCAATGTTTTTGCGACTAACACGAAGTTGAATGAATCAAGGTAACTTAGAATCACGATGAACGGAAGGGAAAAAATAGAACTGGAAACTCAAGGGATTTGGTGTAGCCTTTTAAATACCACTTGGTAAGTGAGTTTTAGAAAGTCAGTACAAGCGAAAATTGTTTGTCAAAGATGGGGTTTGTTAGCACTGGTAATTTGGGTGTTTTATTGAAATAATTCACTTTGTTATCAACGCTCACATAGCCACTGAGAAACCATGGAAGCACTGTACAGCTGTTTCATCCTTGTCAGGAATGATGGGCAGTACATATTCACCGCACCCGAATTATTTTATGAAAACATTCAATCTCCTGAGACTAAGATATACAAAAATGAGATTCACAAATGTTACTCTGGAGAAGTAATTTCATTCGAAAATGTGTTTCATGGATTTGATAAGCATGTGGAAATCCAGTTGCAACTGACCGGGAGAAAGTAATGGACAACAGTAGCGAAAGGTCAGGCGACTACAGAGTGTGCAGGTGTATAATCAATGTCGTTGTTTTATTCTGTTAATATTAAATGAAACTGATATTTCGTGATATTCGCGTTTGTCTAGTTCCAGAGACTGGGATGACGGCAGCTTTGCAACATTGTCGGGCCCGATTTTAAGGGCGCAACGTCTGAACTAGAATGGCGGTCTCAAGGATAACTGCTCACTCAGAAGCAATAAACGGATGGATTAGATAACCGCTTTATATAGATGTCAAAGAATTTTGAAGATATACTCTCCTGTAAGATATTAGTGCATTATTGTAGCACAAGCAAATGCTGGCAATTAAGACAGGTCAGTGAAATAATCACAGATCACTCTGCATGAGCCTTAAGCATCTAACGATCAGCATGACGTGTTGAGAACGATGAAACGACCAAGGCCCGCAAAAGCAAATCTGTGGTCCAAACAAGAATTTCCCAGTGCTCCGTACCACAAGGGATCATGCTCCTTGAGAGATATGCCTAAACATACTTCGACGCTGTCTGGGAGCTAAGGACAAATCTTGTTGAGATCGAAAAGTTGCAACATCTAAATCACTTCAATAGTTTGAATTTTCCGACCAAAAGTAGCCGACACTGGCTAACAAAACTTAGTTTTACATTTCGACGGAAACAAATCTAGTCGTTAAACACGAATGTTTGACTAAACTGAATCGTCACCTCCATTTGTTTTAATGCTTTGGACGATTTTCCCATCTCTCCGTTCTGTTTTGTTGATTTCATTAAGGTGATGCAATATTCGTGTTGCAGCATGTCGGTTGAATAGGGTTCGAATGGAGTGCATGGAGAATCAAGCAGTTCACTTTCTTATTTGTCATGGAGAACAACTTTGTTTTGTGACACTTTTTACGAAAGTCTCAGTAACGTTATGTGGCATTCCCGGATGCACATACAATGGGGCAGTATGTAGCAGGTTCAGCCTTTGGAACAGGCCATATTCTCGCATTTCTGCACTTGTCAATTGGCCACTGAAGGCATAAATCAAGGGAACCCACAGTTCATTCGCAGATTTCGATTCGTTCATTTGATGCTCTTCAATGTTACTTTCAATTATTATCTTGATTCCTACTTTCCACCGGTCCTAATGAATAGCTTTAAAAACCAGTGCTGCGAGAGCTGGCTGGTTGTCTTTGGGTTTTTCAGAAACAAAGAATAACTGCATGTTTTATAGTTAGAACTATAACTTTCTTTGCAAACATGTATAAAGGAAATAACAACAGAAGGACAGCAAAGAATACTGCAAGACCCATTGGTTACTAACAAACGATCTCGAAGTTGACTTCGTACGACAAATCAGAACGAAATGTCCCATGCATATTTGACTAATGGCCCACAGAATTTCGTACTGCTTGGAACATTGATTCTCAGGTCGGGATCAAATGTGGCTTCTCAATTAGCTCAGCGATTTGCAAACTGATGTGTAGAACACAAAAATCACGTTTATTCAATTTATGGAGTATGAGATTCTGGGCACTGTATTAAGATTCAATATTCAAAACCTGTCGGTATGCCTTCTAATTTTCTGTTACCCTGAACAAGAAAATCCTAACATTAGATAAACACAGTTCCCCACATTGGTGATTGAAACCCTGAAGGACGAGTCCGCTTCTTCTAGTGTTACTTCTATTAGTATGGAATTGTGGCAATAATTGAATCAGAATCCACTTCTGTCATTTTTAATGGATGAATATTTATTGATACGACGTGAGAAGTTGCATGCAGGTAAATCAGCAACTCCGAAAAGAATTACAGAGATAGGAGGGAGTGGGTAAACAATCAGACTAGAACAAATATTTCCGTTTTGAACATGCAAGTTTTATGAAAACCTGTCTGCTTTTGTTTTGTTCATTGTGTGGATGAAAACAAGGGGCCTTCAATTTCAAATTCACATTGATAAATATGGTTTTCAGCGATATCTCTTGGCATATCCGACTGACGATAATTTTCTTATGGTAATCCAAACCAGAGAGATAGACACTCCCAAGCGTAACCCATATTGACTCTTGATTTCCCATGTCTCTGTACGAAGTTGTAAACTAATCGCCGCATAACATCTTGGGAACCTGCCGAGCTTGTCAGAAACAAAGCTGCAAATGCGAACGATGAGTAGATAAAATTAAGATGTATCCAACCCATCGAAGTTAATACAAAAGAAGTACTATTGTATGGCTCACGAAATGTCCCTGCCAAACATAGGAATTGCTTCGGAAATGTGTTTAGAATCAGTAAGCCACCAAGCATTCTTTTCACGAGGTAACCGTTTCTCCTAGAAATAAGCAAAAACACTACGGTAAATGTTATTTTATGCCATTGCAATAGGGAGTAACTGAATTTCATGCCAGAGATATCGCAGGTTGGAGGAAGCTACTTCATGCACTGTTACTACCGATATTTCTTCCTCCCTTATGTTGGCACCAGTTTCGCTTAAACCCCGAGGTACTTCACCTTGTTGTCTATTTTCGGCTGTTCACAACAAAGAATGGACGAAGAACCAGGCTTCCGCTAGTTATGTGGGAACATAATGCTCTTTAAAAGTGCAGCGCTTATACTTTATTTGGATACCTTAACAGGCTAGCAGTTCAAAAACTTATGAATAATCTGTTTATTGTTGCAAAACAAAGTGGGGTCGTCGGCGTACGCCAAATCCAAAGCCCCATTTCAGTGGAGGAGCCCAAAACCTGGCCTCAGCTACAGCAAACAAAGGGGTGTGTAGGGCATCTTACGTGGGAGATTAAAAAACAGGATATTGTGTTCCCTTACCGTAATCAGTTGTGGATGACGAAGTGTGACAAATTTGGCCATAAGCGCGAACCCTATTTGCGGTGCGGGGGTATTATCCTTTAAGGACCGACGCAGCGGAAGCACTTTAATGCTTAAAAGTAATTCCTTGGTATAGTCATGTCTACTCAATCAAAGACCGCCAGGATACCTAAAAAGATAATGATCACTGGCATTCGAAAACTGTAGGAACATTATAATTCTTGTAAGAAATTGGTAATTTGAGCGACGCGTTTATGCCCGGAACGGAGCGCAGCCTGCTTTCGACCGATTTCTCTCAAAGATTGTAATGAACGGCAGAAATCCATGAGTTTGTTGATTTCTGATTTAGGCTAGATTTCGTCATCATTAGTACTTTACTCGTAGACACTGCTGTTAACTAACGGAACTGAAAATTAAGTTATAGTTACAGATGTATGCCGGCCAGTCTAATATTTACAAGCTCATAAATATCGGGGCAGAATGATCTAAGGAAAACTGGGTGCTCACGTTTTGCTTCACTGCAAATCATACAGCGTCATCAAACATTTCTTTCTATCAGCCACACAATATTATTATTACTAGTACATTCACAATGGAAGTTGAGTAAATTAATGTCTCATGGTTGCAACTGACTACTTTTGCAGTGCTTCATTCAACAAGATGTTTTTTCAGGCATACAGTGATCCGAAAATATTTAAAAACTAACTCACCAAAATGTTTCATAAAATTAAAAACCTACCTCTGTTGAACCTGTTCTCAATGCATATAATTCCTTTGAAATACAGCTGTAAACCTCCTCGTCCCAAACCTTTTTATCACTGCATACGCATTTGTACTGGTGCTCGAAAATTCCAAGCGTTGTACAGTTCGTCTGTGAACATGACCGTTGAACGGAACAAGGGTCTGTGCATGTACACCGGAACAGCGATAAATCTTTCACTAGTTTAAGCAACAAATAACATGCTGCAATACAACTGGTTTGAAACATTTCAATAACCTTGGCCGCTGGTGGCGTACTTTTACTACGTTGATAGTAAACATAGTCAGTCCGCAGGTCTTTCAGGTGATCGGAATTTTCCCTGCTTTCTCGTGCATGGGCAACTAACAAATCAATCCATAAGCTACGCAAGTCCTGACGACACCGTTCCGTAACATGACAATTCTTTAAACACCAGTGAGAAATCAGGTCGTTGGCTGAACTTGAATGAAGGATATTTGTCGTTTGTTCTAACGTGTCAAGCTGGGTGCCGAAAAAAGGAAGCCATGTTTCGGTACTTTCAAGAGACATCAATGAAGGGGAAAAGTCCCCACAGAAAGTTTCTTTTAATGCATGAACTCTCAATATGAAAGATAACATTGTCCCAATTGGAAGTATAAGCTCCAGAGAATACATTTTTGGGTAGCCTTTTTCGTCCAGTCGGATAAAGTTGAGGCCGAACGGCCACAAGTGTAATCAGTGTTTGAATTTCCTAAAAGTCGATAAAGTGGCAACTGAATGGCGAATGACTTCAGGATTCAGTCACCATTACCACAACTTGACAAATACCACCACTTGTTGCACGTGATCGTTTGAAATATCGATCACATAAGTTTAGGTAATTCAGGGTATTTTCTAGCAGTACCTTACAAAAAAACTGAAACACCATTTATACACCACTGGGTGTAGAACCAAATTGGGTAAGGTGCTCGGACTTTGTCAAACCCTTCAATGAAAAATAATTTTTCATCGTTTTATGTGGATGTACTCGTGCGACGTTTGATAAGCTTACACAAAATAACACCGAATCTTGTGTTACAAACAACCTTTCCTAAAGTGGGCATGAATCATCGCTATCAAAGAATGAAGAAACAAAGTGGAAAATGCTTTCAGTCGTATCGTCATTTTATGGAATGGGATAAGAAATACCTCGCGATTCTTAGACCATCTCGAGCTGAAAAAGCTCAGATTCCCATAATGTTACTGAACACAGCCCTTGGTTCTAACAGTAACGTGTCCTCACGGCACTTGAGAACGACTGGACGGATACATTTATGCTTCGATCAACCATTCTTCTACTCATTTTCCCGAGTGATTTGCTCAAACCAACCCCCATCATGGAGGACCAGTCGACTACTTCTTCGGGCCTCTTTCCATCGATCTTTCGTGCATGATTTGATCTTCGGCTTCAGATAGACCATCTTGTATTGCCCTTTGGGTTATGAAGTCATGCAGGCCGTCAGACTAGTTTAGGGTTTTTTCTCACCGTGGCAGACAGGACAAGGCATTTGGCCTTCGTCGGTACCCAAACTCACAATGACATGACTTCGTCAACAAATTCTGAGGTCACAGTGACCACTCAGAAGTCAACCTCTTGAAGGCGTACCATCAGCTACCTACGGCTGGAGAGGATATTCCCAAAATGGCCCTCGCAGCATCATTCGGTTTATCTGACTTAACTGCAATACATCTTCGATTGTCTAATGCGGCCCAGACTCCCAAGAGCCTCGTTAATGAAAGTTCACTATCATTTCGTTTCACTCCCTGCGGAACTTTTAACAACGGCGGCGTTTCCTTAGGGTTCCTAAATTCGGTAATAACTTCACTCTTCTTTCCGAGTCCCTAAGTTCATCTTCAAACCACTTCCTCGAAAACGTCAAAAATAGTTTGGTGAACTCCCGAGTCCTAGGCGGCTCTAAGATTACCAAAGCAGTTGTCTCTGTTGCCCCAAATTCACGTTACCTTAGCCTCAACCCAAATCCAAAATTTAATTTCACCACGTAGGCTTTTAACAATTGTCGACGCTGTTCTCTGACAATGAGTGTTGGACGATATTCGAACCCGGGCTTTATTCCAGCAGAAATTCCACCCGCCACAAGTATGCTATAGAAAATATCCCATGAACTTCTGACAGTATATCTTTTTGTTTTTCGTCCACGACACTTGATGGAAGGTCAAGAAGTGAACTTTCATAAGAACCATAAAGCAATGTTACATGCACTCACCGCTGAGTCGGGCCGTTACTCACTTGAAATATATCCTGCAGCTTACAGCAGACATATTTCGCATCCGCTGGGTTCAGAGTTTGGTTGTCAATAGATTATAGCTTCCATTTGTAGGCACAATGCATTCTTCCTTTAACCTCGCTTAGTCAGAACAGCTTTGACAGATGTACCCTTCCTTACGTGGTTTCCGTTCATCCCTTGAACACTCTAACTTGTTCCGGCCTAGTTCTTTTGGCACCATGTTGTACGATTGGTCGATCAAAAACTGCAGTTCACTTGTCCCAACCAATTATGATGAACCTTTTTTCGATCTTTTCTACTGAACCTCTCATTTTGGTGTTCGTGCTTAGCGTAAACCCATTTCAGCTTGTTTCTGTATGGCCATACATGAGCTCAGTCGCCGTATTACGGACCATCCTCCTGTTGAAGAAACGAAGTTCAAATTCGCGCATATTCCCACCCGGCGCGTTTTCCATGCTCAATGTTCGTTTCGCACAAATCCAGATTGACAATGCCGGGCAATTGTTATTGGTCGTTTCACGCGTTGGATCTTGACCGACCCACAAATGAACATCGCCAAGCCTTGCAGCAACACTGAATTTTCGCTTTTAACTTACGAGCCGCGATTACCACAGCTGCGTGAAATCGTCATTTACGGTTTGGGAATCCCATGGGACATTTTCATGGGCTGCATGCCAAAACCTGTCCATCAGAACATCCCTCTTCTTCCATCACTCCCAAACGTTGTTGGTTTCGTCTTAGTTACTCGTGATGATTTCAACCTAACTGATACCACTCTTCCCGTGACATCATTTTCAACAGTCCTGGTACATTTCTGTGCTGGAAGTGCAATTGGATTGAACAATGTTTCCTCCGACAGCATACAGTTATTTGTGATTCAACAGCTTGCTCTATGAGCACATCTAACCGCTGGCTTTTTGAAAGCTCCCCCGAAATCGCACACCGAAAACAGTCGACACTTCTTGCTAAGACAAAGACATATGCGAAAGTATCAAACAAATAAAATGACTCGCTGAAAATCCGGGTACATTTACGGAGGCTCGTGCATCAAACTGATTCTACCTTGTTTTGAAAGTAAACCCTACCGAATTTTGCAGAAATTTTAGTGACGTCATTGTCAAATTGGACTTTTTGAGTCCAATTTTAAGTTCAATTTTAAAATTAATAGTCGTATTACCAGGGTCAAAAATAATTTTTAATTGACAAACTAACCATGTGGTTAATAAGCGAAAGCTTTTAAAGTTGACATACGTAATGATTTTGACCTTCATTTTGTTTGTCATATCAAAGTGGACGTGGATCCAGACTTTGCTCCACACTCCTAATTCGATGAGGCTGAAATTTGACGATAGAGTATTTGATTTCACAAAGGTTGATGGCTTATATGCGGATCCGAGTGGGTCAGAATTTCGACATATACACAAGCTGACACCACCATACTGGTCGGTACTGACTTTGGAGATTGACAAGAGCTCTCGATTGACGCCGACCTCTTCCAGGACGCACAAAATTGCTGAAGGTTTGCGGCCAAATTTACCGTTATTCTTACTTTTGTGTTGACTTTCACATTAACTTTAACCTTTTGTTGGCGTGAACAGAATTCTGGTATCGAGTGTTGCGATGGAAATCGACTGTGAGAACGAGAATAAGTTCCTTGGTGATATCAAAGTTCGTTTTTGGCATGCGACAGTCTTTGCATTGGTCCAGAACTGGGCAGCACAGTTGGAAAATAATTTCCATTAGTGCAACTGCTGGGGAAGCAATGTGGTGAAGCGAATTCGGCTGGTTAACAGTAGTCTCAAAATAGATAAACCAAGTATCATCCGTGTGATCATACATCTTAGCTGTCCTAGCGCACTTGGATCAGGATAGATCCAAGTCCGGTTTTTGATCATACCGACGTCGGAATTTCTTTAAAATTGTATACTGGTGGAGAAATTAGAGTTGTTTTTAGAAATTGCTATGGTTCGGGTAAAAAAAGGTAGGATTTGCGTCTTCTTCAAAATTCACGATCTGTTTCTAATGCAATGCAACTTGGACTTCGATATACTTCCGGAATGGAGAAGTATTAATGTTCGACGTGAAGTGTAAGCAGAAGGTGTTAGTTCTGTTTCGTCCATAAAATCTTCAATCGATTCTCTGTCGCGGCTTCCATTGCCAATTCTCTATAACTCTATCGAGGAAAGCCCAGTAAAGCGAATACAGGCATTTATTAACCAACAACAAACCATTCGCTTTAGCTTGCTATGACTAACACTCTCTGATAGCTCAAATTCTCGGATGGTACGATCAGTACGACGTCGTCACAGCTGGGTCGATCTTAGATCAGATCAATAACTAAGACAAAATAGTATCCACTAATCTTGCAAGAAGCACCCCTTTTAATGCATTCGACGCCAAAGTCCATATTGCTATTAAAACTAGAGATGTTTCTCACGTTGAAATTCACTCGCATTTCGAAGTGGACTCCAGTGATAACAGGGAAATGAAATCCGTTTTGGAGGTACGCTTGACTGGGTATAAGGAAATTTTGTCTGACAGCGGCACCGACTTAGTGGTTGGTTTCTTTTAGTCCTTTATCGATGTAAACGCTTCCTTGTCGACCGTAAAGTTTGCTGACAGTGTGATGTCAAATCTGAGGAGAAACAGTAATGTGCGCAGACATGAGTTCATTTTGACTGTGATTACTTATTGCAACACGACAAAAAGGCTGTTGGCGTATTATTTTGTTTGTTTATCTTCTTCATCTTCTCTTGAACTGAATCAAAGTCTTCCTGATAACCCGACCAAATGAATTAAAATGTCGTGAATGAATTACAACAGAACCAGTCAGAGCTCCGTTCAAGGTCATCAATTCATACCGCATCGCAAGTAGCAACATGCTAGCAAAAGAAATGTATAACTATTTCATGGAGAGCCATCACACATTCAAAGTGATATAAACGTAAAATTTGCTGTCATTTTTCAGTCTCTCGGTGTTCCCAAAGTTGAATTTTTATCAGACTGGGAAGCATAACTCGATGCCGTCATATAAATTGTTGATTGGAACTGCATTGATGTTGGCTAAAAGAATAAGGTCGTGGCACTTGAACGTGAAGGCTGCGCGTTCGAATCCTTCCACCGTCGGCCAACTTCCCCACTTGGCAGCCCTTTGTTGGCCGCGGCCCCCTTCATGAAAAATCATGTACATTGTTGCTTCATTAATAAAGGAATTAACAGACAAAACTTGAAATATCCCTGATAGACCGTAAAAAATTTGAACACGAAGACATCCCTCTTCAGTAAATCGAAGCAGAAATTTGTACATACAATATTGTGCAGCATAGATAAGACATTCGAAGCTGTCGCTGGTAGCAGGCAAGTGAACGCAAACCAGCTGGACTAGTACAGATTTTCATTTACGTACCGGCTTTGATATGACCTTTGACCTGGGGAACTGCGCGATCACGGCAGTCTAAGTGGGTGTAAAGTTGAACGACCATAGCGAGAATGATGATATCAGTAAGGTCAACGGTAACTTCATCTCCAAATGGACAAAATTTTTGCAGAACAAATTTGATAAACCAATTTCGCCAAAATTGGTATTAGATTTTATTTTGAAATAGATATCTGGAATAAATGATAAAAATGCATCTTGAACGCTTGCGTGGAATTTCTTTTTTTTCGTGGCAACGCGCTATTTACAGGCCACCGGAGACAAATTTATTTGGTCGTTCAATCAAAAGTACAGAAAGAAGAAAAAGGTTTTTGCATGGGACAGTAAAAGCATGTTAGCAATATAGTACTCACTATGCCAGTATCAGGCTGGTAACAATAACGGGCATCAACATCTTGGTTAGCAAGTTCAAGCGGATGGCATCAGTTAGAGAAAACTGCAATCAATTTGATATTCTGTCTAGGTCTTCATTAACTGGACTAGTAATTGCACACACCGTAGACGCACACTGAATCTGCTGTTTATATTCAATCTTACTGACGGACGGGTCAAATCTATTCCTGTCAGGTACGGATGTAACTTCGCAGAAAATCCCAGTACCATATGTTACCAGAATGAATGTCTGGATTGTGTCCATCAAATTGGCCGGTGCTCCGCAGCAACTTGTAACAGTAAAACACTCACGATTTTAACTTTCGTCAATTGATAGTTAACAGTTTACTCTCAAATAGAGACCGTTTAAATGAGCGCATGTTTCTCCTATGAGATATGACACGGGAAGACTCAAAATCTGCCTCATGTTGCCCATATATCAGTTAAGACTCTCCGTCCTTCCGGAAGCTGTCTTCGGTCAATCACTCAGCCCATTTGATTAACGACAGCCCTCTAGATGATAGAAATTATCTCTCTTTAAAAAGGTGCTTCTCATCAAATTTTCTCATAATTAAGGATGAAAAATAATCGAATCCTTGCCGGATTCGTCAGAACGGTCCTCATCGTCGTACCATTTTTTCTGTTATTCCTGGATGAGATAACATTTCGGCCCGTCAGTCTCTGGTTTCATAGTGTCCGCGTCATTGGTAATTCTCAGCGCACATTTTCAAAGTTCACTTCCCATGCCAATTGATCTTAAGCAAAATACGATCAATTAGATGATGGGTGTTGTGTAATCTAATGACTAATATCGAAAAATTAAGTTCGAACACCATACCTGATAAAAACCGGTGCATTGAGATTTTCACGGCCATGACGGAATTTCGTCATCAATATTGTCATTGTTGTTGACATCACTGATGACAGCAACTCACTATTAATATTATCGTCACCGCTATTATTATTCTTGTTATTATTATTATTATTATTATTATTGTCATCATCTGCCTCTGCATTCTGATCGTACGTGTCGCGATTTTTGTCATTACTTATCGCGCACATGATCAGACTTTCAACCGATTGATAAACTAGTAGGCCACTTAGCGAATACAATGGACTGACCCTCGATATCAGACACTGATGAACGAATTAAGTAATCTCCGCCCGCCGTACTTGATTAGCATGAGGGCAAACTCAAACAAAATGATGAGCTAGTCAGCAGATCGATTCACTTGTGCATTCACCGTGGTGAAGCCGAAGCCGTTTGTCCGAAACGCAGTTAAGTTTGAGATGAGGTTCGCAATTCTGAAGTGTAAAATTCTGTTGCCATAATTTAGTAGTTCATATTGAACCTTATTTCTAGAAAGGATAGTTTTTTCCCGGCAATTAGCTATCACCGCGTGAATGTGTTGCCCTTTGTTAATTCTCATTCGGTACTGCTTTTCAAGTGAACATTAATGAATATATATATATATATATATTTGGTAGTAGCCGTCTGGTTAAGCGAATGCTGAAGAACGTGTAGATGGGCTCGCTACAATCCTTCGAATTACCACACCAACCGTTTCTCTCATCTGAGCCAGTAGACTAGCCAGAGGGAACGTCCCCCAGGGATATTTCCCGATTCCGGTTTATCAGCAACCGTGGGAGGCGCATTCTGTCATTGTCAATTAACCTTCCGGGATGTAGTAGTCATGGCAGACTAGCACAAATTACCGATCTCTGTTCAGCCGCCTTAATCAGATATCAAGCCATTTGCTAGTGCTATTTACAAGTTTAGAGACAAACTGTTTTCTAGGACTGACTATAGAATCGAATACATAAGAGGACACTTTGATTAGCCGACATTTTTGCCTTTTATATTGGTATCGTTATTCTGAAATGGATATTCAGGCTTCTCTTTGATCTAATGCCGTGAAGTCCAAAAACAGTAATTCGTTTAGCAACTCTAGGCTAATGCTAATTATTACTGTTTACAAACTAAAAAATATAGGGGAGAAAAACAAAGGTTCCAAAATTTCCTCGTAATTCATAAGATTATATTCACGTAAACGATCGATTTACTTAAAAATAGTGTTTTGGTCGTTATATGCTTCACCTAAAGCGACGCGATCACCAGGTAGTGCTAAGGGGGCTAGGGTTTCCACCGGCCGTAAGCAGAGACGCGAAAATTGTATTCTTCAATTGGCGGAAACAGACAGATATATTTGCGCGTGGACAAATAACATTCGAAATCTCGTGACATCAAAAGGCGAACAGGCTTCCTAAAGCTAAGTTTTGATTTATAATTGGTTGATCAAATAATCTGGTCAATCGTTTTGTACAGTGACAGGTGGCAATCTACAGGTCGTTACAAACTAGCCTAAACCGAAGGTGTTTGTGGACGGAACTTGTGGTACCATTATACTAAGGTCCGGTAAAGCTGGAAATGTTTTCGGTGATCAATCTTACCTCTGTGAAACGGAATCCGGTCAACAATGTAACTGTTCATCGAGTTTAATCGGTGACTCACAGGGAGCATACAAATAAGGTTCCTATGGGTCATAGAAAAGCACTGAATAAACGTGCCTTGGTTAAGGAAAAGTTTAGCAATAGGTTTAGTTTTTGTGTTAATCTGTGCTCGGGGAGACAACCAGGCACTGCAGACGAGTAACAAAAGACAGGTATTCATGAAATAATTCACCATGTGGTATCATCGCTCAACTGACCATAAAGAAACGATGGAAGCACTGTACAGCTGTTTCGTCCTCGTTAGGAATCAGCAGCAGTGCATATCCACCGCGCCCGAACTGGCACGCGAACCCGAACAAGGACGAACGGTTCCGAGTCGAACGCCTTAGCCATTACGCTACCGGGCAGGCTCTGAACGGTTTGTTGAACTTCACCACATGATGTTGCACCTATCCGTCACTGATTTGCACGGTTACTGTCCGTTAGCTCACAGCAATCGACCCCTACTGATAGATGACTTCTCTGCAGGTAGCCTAAGTACGACCAAGGCTTTGGATATGACCTACAGAGCTTGAATACTTCGTACATTTTAGTAGTAGGAGATTGAATGTTTTCATGAAATAATTCACCATGTGATATCATCGCCCAACTCACCATAAGGAAACCATGGAAGCACTACAGGTTGATCACTGTGAGCTAACGGACAGTAACCGTGCAAATCAGTGACGGATAGGTGCAACATCATGTGGTGAAGTTCAACAAACCGTTCAGAGCCTGCCCGGTAGCGTAATGGCTAAGGCGTTCGACTCGGAATCGTTCGTCCTTGTTCGGGTTCGCGTGCCAGTTCGGGCGCGGTGGATATGCACTGCTGCTGATTCCTAACGAGTATGAAACAGCTGTACAGTGCTTCCATGGTTTGTTTATGGTGAGTTGAGTGATGATATCACATGGTGAATTATTTCATGAAAACATTCAATCTCCTACTACTAAAAAATAGGCACATTTGGTTTTTTTATGTGCACGTCAAGTGAACGCTACCAAACGATCTACCTTCTTCGGCTTCTGTGATTCGCAATGATGTCTCATACAACTCTATCCTAGACGCACGTTTTGGCTACCGTTACAGTTGTTATGGTTCAAATTCGTCGTGCAAAAGCAAGGTCCAGGTAAGCTGATGAGAGATTCGACTTTGACAAACTGCTAATTGGGACCAGCTGGTTAGGATAGTGGTCTTCATACTAAGGATTCAATCAAGGTAATAAGGCCAACATCACCAGGAGTGCAAAATGTTTTTATTAATAATATGGATTATGATTGGACGCATCTAAGTTTCTAGTATTATCTTGGTCACAAGACGTGGAATGCTGACTAGACTGTCCAGATTTTTCCCAGTCCGGCCAATTCCGGCAAAGTCCTCATAACAACTGCCAGAATGTACCCAGCTTTTCGGTTGAAGTCAGATTACCAAATGACTGCAAAGAATCTCAAAAGTATACTTCGAACAAAATCTGCGAGTAATTGTTTTTTTTGTCCCTGTTGAAGATTGGAAGGGACTATCACGTACACGTGGCTGGAACACTTTATTTAAGCAAACTAGCCGGGGAAAACTTTTTTAAGTTTCTACAATAGTGAAAAGATTAAACAGTCTTTAATTCTTCATGCGATGGGTTGACAAGACTCAGCTCGTCAACGACTTTCATTTTGCATCATCTAGATAGTGGTCTCCGTTAGCCTAAAACACGACGTTGGACCAAAAGAATATAAGTTTAACGAATGTTTAAATCTCCCTGGCATTGTAGCTGTGAGAAGACGGATGGTCCGTCCATTTTAATTTGGCAACATTATTGCAGTCTGTTTAACGGGTAGGGTGAGAAACCTTATACTCTTCCTTAGCTCAAAAGAACATGTTAAAATTTAAAACGCTACTCAGCCAGAGCGGCCAGTTATTTGTTTGTTTTACCAACCACACCTGTTTTGCTATCCGGCCTGTTGGGGATTGATACTGCACTTTAACTCGTTTGGTGGATAAAGATTTGCCGCACCCACTGATTACTCAAGTTGGAATAAAAGTAATCAGTGTTATTTTGCAAAAATTTCAGCGTAATTTCAATCAGACTGTTGGATAGCCCAATTAACGATAAATAAGCGAGCAGCCTCAAAGAGCCAGGCCTAAGTCTGAATTCAACTTGCATCTCATTAGTTGTTTCTGTGTTCTAGTCCATTGTTTCTTAGAGCAAACACTGTTTTTTGTGCTATATGCCCGGAAACTAAACATGGGCGAATGGTAGTGTACATGTTGTACTTGTGCTAGTCAAATTAGCGTCAAACAGCGCTTTCTATAGGGATTGCATGAGTATCGACCAAATGTTCTTTCTGACTCCTGAAAACCTAGTATCAGTTGCTTGGAAGAATCGATTACAGTTAATCGAGGTGGCAAGAATTCTTTCAGTTTATCCATCTTTTGTCTGCCTAAGTTTTGGACGAAGCGAAAATTGATGTGTGCAGCGGAGAACAGCGCAAAGAACGACATCTAGAATACTGGGTATCTATCTTAATTGTGGCTGGGGTGGATATTCGGGTAAATGCCATGCACATGTTAATGTTAGTGGTTGGTCTATGAAAACTGTCACTGATAAAGCACCAATCGGTGGCTTAGATCCGAATAACTGATTCTACGAATTATTGATCGGGTCAAATTAGTGCAAATTTAAACAAGCTAGGCACCACTCATTTCAATGAACACCTAACAGCATTGATTAAACAGACTGTTGTTCTCAAAACCTGCGTATTGTCCACCAAGTGTCTACTAAATGTTAGCGCCCACTCTGTCGTTTCTCACAATCACTCTTTTGCATGGAGCATTTTGCGGTAAGTTTAGGCTGCACCAATGCATTTCAATGTTCTTGTTGATCATAAATTAGTTTTCTATTTTCTGAACTTTACCGGTTGTAGATCTTGTCGTTTGATTCGCATATTTTTATTCCTAGTCTATGTGGAGTTATGTGGGTAGGGATGATTGTTTGTGTTCGTAATGATGTTAACTTGAATTCATTATTTCCAGCAAGAGTTGAATCCGTTTTGTGTCTCTGGATGTTTCACAGTCTAGGGAGCCTATTTTCTTATGACTGCATTCTTTCTTCGTAGTAGTCTACCGGCTGTTTCTAATCAGCATTGGGCGAAACATATTCGCATTTGATGGCAAAGTTTCTCTCCCTCCGTTTTCCATATACTGCTTGTTTTATTGTGGTGCGACTTTTTCGCCATTTTGGGATTTCGGTAATCATACTTCGGTAAGAGAACACACGATCGACAGCGTATGTTAGGCCCATTAAAGTAAGTTCTCCACCAAAGGGTTTTGTGGTTGTTGGTTAAAAATATTCCCTCACATTTTTACCAAAATAAAAGTCATCGGAAAGAAACCACAGAATTGTTGAACCGTTGTTTCAAGAAAGACCGTGCAAGCGACTAAGTTTCCTGCAAAAAATCCAACGAAATACAAGTGACCTTCAAACATTTTACGTTTTTCCGGCCCTAAAATTACAAACTTACATTTAATTGCAGGTAATAATTGGGGGAACAAACAAATAATTGAGGTTACTGAACACATGATAACAAACACGAACAGACTCATCAGACTTTGCGACTTGGATACAAACTCTGGTACGTCTGCTTTCTTTGACTCAGATTTCCTAAGTAAATTCAATGCTTGTTTTGAGTTTTCCGTTGAAATACTAGCCAAATTCAGTTATTAAAAAAGGAACCATGCAACGTGCGCTTACCCGTTATTCCAATACTCTTTCTTTCCTTCCCCCATCTCGACTCGAATCGTGGAATGAAGAGATCTTATGTGATTCCAAGTAATTCAAGTTCTTGGTGATCATTCTGTGTCTGCTTTATGATCGTTAGTCATATCCGTTCTGAGTCCCGTCTCGTATTCTACACGTCAGTTTGTGATAAAACAAAGAGGGGCGGAACAAAATCGAAAGGGCCTATACCAGGAAATAAACATAGATATAACATTGGATAGGCCTAGTTCTCATATCTTTGAAATTTCAGCTGCAGATGATTAAGTATGATTTTCCAGTCATGCATCATGTTTATTCAACGTATGGTGCGCCGTTAGAACACCGTGGAAGCACTGTACAGCCGTTCCATTTTTGATGGGTTTCATCGGCAGTGCATATCCTCAGGTGTGAGCTGCGGTGCGAACAAGAAACGAACGAGAATGAATCTGTTACCTTAGATACTTGGCTACCTGGATAAGTTCTCAGCAGTTCATCGGACATGAATACCTCACGATGTGTCGCAGAAGTCAGCTAAGTAGATGTTCAACTTTTAAGCCGTGTTCGGAATGGGAAAACGTCGCAAGCAGTCACAAGGAGTTCGTTAGTTATGCACCATTCTAAAATCTAACGTTATTTCACAATTAAGCACTTTCAGTGGACCGGTTAGAAAATGCACAGTTAATGCAGCATCAGTTCTTGTCACTGCGAGAGATCAAAAAGTCCTTAGTGTTAAATAGTTTGAATCTGCTGTACAGCATAGATAGATTTTATTCATCAAAAACCAAGTCGACAGAATAGTAATTCCAATAACGTCGATATTCTTGGGTAATGCAATAAAACAGGCCGTCCTTGGGGAACAGATTTAATTCCGACGATAGTTCGATAAGTCAACGAAAACTTCGGTCAGTGCCCAAAAATCAGTCGGCCATTTGGACAGTCTGTCATCGACAGGTTCAGTTAGTTAATCATTGTCTCAGATAGTCCAGCAATCCACCAAGAAAGTCAGCCAGTCAATCCGGCAGATGGGCAATGCATCAGCCATTTCGTCAGTTCACGCATGAGAGATGACCTACTTTTATGCTTTCTTATCGCAGTGTGACTGAGTGAATGTAAGTCTGCAACATCCTCTGGTAGTTTACATTTCTGCGAATCTCTAACGGCTGGTATTCTTCAGACACAGTACTGGTCACGCCTCACAGATTCGATCAGACGAGATGAAGTTTTTGCATTCTGTCGAATTTCACTTTGGAATGAAATGAAACCATGATCAAACTTATTTCACGGTACAGAAGATGTTACATTTTAGATTTCTCTTGCACCATCTTTTTTTCCTACACAGAAACGGCAAACATTTTGAGAGAACAACTTCAGAATTTGGAAACCGTCAAGGCCCAGGTCAATGAAAACGGTTAGTGAACAGTTATTCATCGCTCACTTTGACATTACTCCCCCATCGTATCCCCTATGTTTTAGTAAAATACGCCAATCGTTTATGGGAAAACGTATAAAATAATGGATGCACTAACTGCTGCACTGCATATCTGCCATTCAAGCTATGTTTTGTCCTGATCCCTGCCGAATTCTCAGTCCGTCTGCTGAGCGACAGTAAGTGACATTTTGTTTATCCGGAATCAAATCGTGCATTATGACATTGTAGTATTTTGCACGCGGCCATTTTGAAATACTAGTCGAAGATGAACTTCTTTTTGTTTTACTTCTTCTGCCTCTTTCCGAATCGCATGAACTGCATTGCTATTACAGTGCATGCAAATTGCATTCGTCGCGGTTCTATCCAAAGTGTATTTAAATGTATTTGCTTTTTATCAGGCCTGGTCGTTCGCTGATGGGCGTCAGTTTGCTGTACTCGAAAATGGTGTGGGCAGTTGAAATAAGACATTCTGTTGAAAATTCAACATACACGCTCCCAAATTTAATAATGTGACTTGGAACCTTCATTCACGTGCTTGAACGCTGTTCTCCTCGGCGCGAGGCCCCGTGAACGTTAGATTTCTGGGCGAACTTAACTGAACCGTAACCAAAATTGATGGCTTCGGTGTTTCAGAGGATTTCCAAACAGGAAAGTAAATGGAATGCATAGAGCTAAACTTGACAAGTTTGCCGGTAGTTGCTCAACACAGTCCGAAAACTCATATCCAATGGTCACACCAGGCATACAAGTTCGGTAACTGAGGGTTACTGACGGATAAACTGCAGCATAGATAAATGAATGTAAATCAAGTGAAGTTAAGCGGGTGAGAGATGAGATACACTTGTAAATGACCATTCTTTGACGACCCATCAGCGGAATAATGCAGACACAGATTGAACAGTTGCAAACGTGACTGGAAAATTTGAGTCTAGTGACTGAAATTTGTTTGACAGGGAAAATCTTCCCGAAGATCGAAAATCCTCAAACAATGTGAGCAAAGATCGAGATAACAATAACCAAGGCAACGATTGGGTTATCGATTTCAAAGACTACGAAACCGCAGGCGAATCAAATACCATTAACGAGGGTATATCCATAGATTTTTCATTCGGGAAATCCTGGATGTGCGTGGAATACTTTGCGTCAAATAAACACAGTTATAACTGACGGAAAATGAGTGAACAATAAGGCCTCGATTTTCATGACATTTTGCTGCATTGTTATACCAAGATCTTTTTGACTTGTCCATCCGGTGCTCTTCGGCCAACAAGGAAGTCAGAAATATTGCCAGAACAAAGCTTCCGAATGGAATGAGACTAAATCTTAAGAAAGATAACATTTTTCTGCAATAACACGGGCCCTGTTCTAGACAAAAAATGAAGATCAAAGCTTGATGGAAAATAGGTAAATTAATCAGTCATTAAGAAAACAAATTACTAGAAATAATTTAGTTTTGAGGGACTTCTGTTTTCATTTGGAGGTTTGTCAGTCTGTCCTCAGTGAAGCTTGATTCTGCAACTTTTTTGCTGACCTCATACGAGTATAGAAAGCGCTTAGAAATGTTGGCACCAAGGATTACATCCCAGATTTCATCAAAGGTAACAGTATTTTGTGGAGGATTTTACGCGAATTCCTTTTTAATTCTTGGTCACTTCAATTGGAATGAAGCTACTCTTTCAGACTTGAAAGGCCCATATACATTATGGCAGTTGGCAGTTAAAATTGTCTGTAATCACTTCTATTATAAAACATACACTTAAGTGAACAATCGATTATTCGCATTGTGTCAAATGACATGGAGTGACAAACGTGTAAAGTGTTCATTCTGAAAGTAGTTATTTGTTAGATTCGCATTTGCCTAAAAAGGGCGTGGCAGTCTTGGGGGCCTGATCGTTGAGCTTGGCGTTCAGATCGAAAACGTTCCATCGTCAGTCAAGATGACATCGTCAATACCTACGCGCAGCCTTTGGGGTCCTTCCCTATTTATAGAATTACCACTGACTCTGGCCCTGAATTTCCTTGACGAATTTGACCTGGAATCTATGCGTCTGTTTTACACTGTAACGCACTGTGATAGCAATCTTCGCAAAGGTTATGTGGCTTACTTGAAAAGCACAGAAAAATAAAGAAAACAGCATGAGCCGAAGCCCAGTAAGCTTACAAGCCAGCCTCAACATTTGCACAGCTAGATCCACGTGACAGTATACAGTATGTACGCTACATAACGCAGTCAAAGACGTTCAAGGTCAAAGTCAATAGTAAACCTATGGACAGAGAAGAACGCGAACATGTGCTTCCATAGAATGACGATGTCACCCTGACTGAGGGTAAAGATTCTGCGATCTAAATGCAAATCTCAGCGAACAGAATCCCATGAAAACCATCAATCTGAGCTGGGAGCATCAGAAACGTTCAAATTCATTAAGGGGTGATAAATGATCCTCGGGTGTACACATTTTGGAAAGATGTAGCACGTTGAGTATACCGATTTTACGGGGCATATTTGATCTTATGCGAAATACTTCTCAGTGTTCGGTCTTACTTTGGGTTGCCGCTGGTGGTAGTGTGACCGATGTGGGGAACGTTGAAAACCAAATGAAGTGCTGAAGTAAATTTAGCGTAACGGACTGTGATGTGGATATTCCTGTCAAATATGGTTAGTTTGTAGGGAAGAAATGATTTATATAAAATCTTGACTGAGTTCCAAGAATCTCGTGAATCCAGGTAAACGTATGTCAAAAGAATCGGAAGAACCCGGGTCCGAACTCAGCAAATGAACGATGAATATCATCAAGTTCGCAAAATGAAATGTCCAGGAATGGCCTCGTGACTCATGGTTGAAATATATGGGCCCCTCAAAAGACACCAGACAAAGTGCTTCCCTATCATGAATTCGCCTAATTTGACGAAAATAACCAACGCTTCACTTGGAACAGTTACTGCAGTTTCACACTAATCTAGAATAATATGCGGGCATCAATGTCCTTCGTCAGTGGTTATTCGTATCTAACTTTTCCGTTCACGTCTGCTGTGCCTTTGTGATTTTAAGAGATAATACTTGGTGCATAGGCAGTGTAATGAATATCTCTGAAATTGGACAATTTATTCTCCTTTATGCTGATAATAAACAAAAAGTAAAACACGAACAGTCGTTTTCATTGATAGGTCATTTGATCGGTACTACTAAGGGGCACGTAATGGATAAAATCCCAAAATTTCCAAGCCAACTGCACGCCTACAAAATATTCTTTCTACAATTTCATTCTCGGTCACCGCAAGCCAAGTAATTCACGGTCGAATGCGTCCAGCCGCTTTAGACTAGGTTCAAAACCCGGACCGTCCGACTAATCGACAAATTCCGATCCAGTAAACCAAACACAGCCGAATAAAGCGAAGTATGCCGTGCACAATGCTTCACAACGAAATCCACCATCCTCGTTGGCAAAAATCACGTGTCCGTTTATGGAAAGGTTTTCCTCAGTTAGCTAGGTTCGGCCATAAGTTCAGCGTGCATCAACAGCATTTACGAAATTTGGTTTACTCCTCATAGAATGCAGGTAAATAGAACGTACTCTTCTCGGACGCTTATGATCAGTTTCGTGGTTATTGCCACTTACCAGGTATACGTTTCTGGTAATTCCCTGACCAACCATTCCTTTTAGTCTACAGTCCATTAATTTTCGTGTACCGTGATTCAAATTCATGTATATTATCATTTGTCCTAGTTTAGAATTGGGACTGAAAAAAATAGTCAGAATATAAGCAAAGCTAGTTGAATTTCCCGGTTGAAAACCAAACAATTAGTTCGAAGAATCTTTCATCATTGTTATTGGCCTAACTAATCCACTTTCCACCCTTGTGGTATTTCTCACTTCTCAGAATACTTCATTTCGAACTTTCGTAAAATCGTTGAAGAATTGGGCCAAACGAATTTCAAACTTATGACAAAGTGGCTTCAAATGGAAGAAGCTGCATTAGGAAACGGTAAGTTATTTAGTTGAAATTTTACAATTAAACGAGCAAGTAGCACAATATCAGAACCTTTCGAAAATGAAACACTGGAATCATTGATTTCTAGTTCGCTGCCTTCACGATTTGATAACGTGGCGGGTTTTCGAATGATGCAAGATTTTCCGTTGTTAACCGGATCCTGACCGTTGTTTAGCAGCCTCAAGCAATTTTCTGTGACCACGGTCTACAGTACAGACGGGAATATTGTCTTCAACCCAGTCACGTGAATTGGAAGCCTACTGAGACTACAGCAAATATCCGTATCTCCTGCGTATGATTATTTGCTTTCAGATCCAACATAACAGAACCCAGTGTATTTCGAATTGTATCGAAAAGCGGTGACTCATGTGACACGGCGGTTGAGCTACCGTATTCTTCTTGGACGAGAATATGATGTAAAATCAGATGTTTTTCTTGAATGACGCTCTTCTGCTGAGGTCGTTAGGGTATTGTGAGCAGTGAGATTCAAAATCGTATTCACATTCAAACGGATAGTGTTCAGGACCTAAGGAGGTATCAGATTCTGCAGCGTGATTCCATGCGTCCGTTCGACAGTTTACTTGAGATTCGATACCGTGACCACAAGAATAGGCGATTATCCAACCACTTTCAGAAGCATCACCCGCTAAGCTTGAGTATGTGAACAACCGTGCTAGCCGCAATCAAAGTTTTTCCCATCTGGTCAGGTCTCACCATTTAGCGGACGTGGCAATTACGTTTTCTTTGACCTACTTTGTTCATACAGAAAAATTAGGAGTGATTATCTGTCACGTTCTGACTGCAGCTGAAGTCATCCGCATTCGTTTGAACAACCACTTCTATCCAGCCACAAACAGTGTGTTCCAACGCTTAAAACCCCCTGGTCTAAGTCATATTCCGTAAGAATTGTGAAACCAGGAGAAAATGTGACGTGGCCTCCATTGGTCATAAGTAGGTATGCACACCTTTGGAGACTGATTCGAAGCCCGCCCATTGCAAATATTTGCCTTCCTATGTGTTCATTACAGTACAACGTGTTCTTTCTAAACAATAATTCTTCTTATGATTCCAATATCTGGACAAAGCAACGACGGCTTTGGTGTTCTTCCTGAGGACTTCGTTTGTGCGGTATGACGGCAGGCATCTCTTTTCCGTGTTTACAGAAGGAAAGCCATCATACAACGTCGCCTATGAAAGCGAAACGGGCGAGATTAGAAGCATTACTACCACCGATCCCATGCGAGGTAAGCTGAACTCTTCCAGTTACGAGTATATTTCAAGTCTGTGCAATCATGTTCAGCGTACAAAAGTTAACTTAAAAATGAATGATTTAATAAGGTGGTCCCCTCATGAGTGGAAGTAGCATTATCATGGTAGTGACCATTGGAGGACGGTGGAACATATTCAGTGGAATTTACCACTAAGAATTGCGTTTGGGAGTTGTGGTAGGTCCATAATATTGCGCCAAATCAACTACTTCTCAACAGATAGAACATTATCTACCAAATTATCTTTTTATGGCATGTAGTTTCAAGTTGCCCTATGAAATCAGACTAAATTAACTAATTCCAAATAGTCTCTGATTTTCACTTCCGGGTCAGAAAAGCGACAGCCGAGTCTTTCTCAAAATAGAAACTAGTGGAAACGAAGATAAATAATCTGATTTTATTTGCTCTGCAAAAGGAGTATCATGAGTACTTAGGTTACACTTAGGAAGCTAAATCGTTTCTTCATATGAGTTCCCAGGGCTAGGTAGGTCTCCAATTACTAACAGAATGAACAGTAGAAAACAAGTGTACCGATGACATTACATTAATTATCGATGCTGCTTTCGTGACAGTCAGGATTATTCCCCTAGACCAATCCTGTCTATTTTCCCCTCCGTCCGTACTAAAACCGGCCAAAGTAATTGGCTTATTGTGATATTTAGCAGACGGGAAACCCATCAGGTTAAAGTAGCAAGGCGGTTACTTGTTATACGTTTATAGATCCGCTGTTAAAATTCCTTCGTTCAGCATGCCCGGTAGTATGTTCTTTTGAATCATTTTACAAGGACTACTGTACTTGAAGCAGAGGCAATTTTAAGTGATGCTGCTCACTTAATGGTTTTGGAATATAAAATCCTATAAGTGATCGAGCCTCGGAACCACGATGCCTGTCCAGTCCTCGGTTTGGCGTGACTGAACAAGAGGTACGCACTGGCAACGCCATCGTCTGATGCGAAGAATAACTAATCACAGACAGCAAACTGTAGCTTGAAGCTCATCTAATGAATGCGAGAGCGTTACCGGCGGATTGCTATCAAAGGTAGACCTAGTATTACTCAATCATCAATAAAAACAAGAAGTCTCCTTCGTCCTCCTATTCAAATGCTTTCTTAGAAGAATTGCTAATTTGCAAGAAAATGCACGACTGTTTTTGTTAGTTCTTGGGCGACAAAGAAAGCCTTATTATTTAATCTTCAAAGCGCAGTGCGATTTTTTTCCATTACCACCTAATGATGTTTACACTGACATAAATGATTGTCCAGCTTTTTTGCCCAAGTGAAGTGCAAACAGGTTCACATCCCCTTTTCCTTTATTACTAGGTGACTAATATTTAAGGGCAGAGCCCTGACGTCCCAACTGTATAATGTGGGAACAACGAGCTTCTATTCCATTTTACTGGTAAAACGGAAGGAACACAATGACAGAGTTGACCATTTGGAAACTTTCAGAACTTATCCAGTTCACATTTGTGACCTATACTTCACCAAGAACCTGAGCATTTTAAGGAAACTTCCTGTTGATGAAAACACTTATACATAAGGCGGTAGTCTGTCGACTTTTAACCCTTCTTTGCACTCGTCCAAAGACACTAATCCGGTGGAGCATTATCGTTCGAGTGGGTAATCGGCCACCACTTGTAATACCGAGGACCGCACTTCTGAGGACGTGGTTTGTCCAAGTACAATTAAGCAGTAGTTGATCAGCGAAGGCCTTGTAATATGATGTTACTTTGTGGAAGTATGATGATAGGCTTGGTGGATTTTTTAAAGTTGTAATGAATTTATTTGACATTTGCAGCACTTTTATTCTGAGCACACCAAAGTGTTATTTTCATTTCTACGTTCGATGCCAAATAATTGGAGCATATTCAAAATGTTCTGACGTCAGCTGGTTACGGGAAATACGTTGGTTGAGGCCAAAGAGTTTGTTGTGTTCATCAGTTGAATTTGTTCTGGATACATATTTTCCCCCAGTCTTCCAACAAATCTGATCCCGGAGGCTGTAACCAACCAAATTGGGTGTTCTTCTTTTTTCAAAACATTCCTCACGCCAATTTCAAAATTTCGTCCGATTTGCCAGTTTCCATTTTCCCGATAAACTTTGCTTTAAAGTGATCGTGTTAGCCTTCCACGTTGTACCGTGTTCATGCTCCCTGACTGTTTGCCTTGAGTAAAATACCAACCAGAATGAAAATGATGACGAGCAAATTGTGTCAAATGTGTGCGTAATTTTGTGCTAATCCAGATAATATGTATTATTTACGTGGAAGCTTCAAGATGGAGCGAAATATCTGGCTAAACAATAATCAAAAGAAGCTCAGGCACGGGAATTTTCGACCGCGGGGCTGCCGGACCAGTTTAGTATCGGATGAGCCCCTTTAAGATTTGATTTACCTAAGGCACAGCAATCATGCTATAATTGTACACAACTTAGCAAATGCACGGCGGCTATAACAGTATTAGTCGGTGGATCCATTGGTGTGATGATTGTCATTTCATCGCATTGTTTTGCAGAAGAAAAGTGCGCCTGCTTGTTACTCCCGAACCAACGTTTCATTGAATCCAAAGTGTCAGAAAAACACGATTTTGCTATACGACACATTTGATCGAGGAAATTCAGTGAAACAAAAATGTATAAACTTTGTTTGCAACCACTGTCGAGAAATGGTACTGTATCCCATTTGGGTTTGTTAATTTACGGAGGAAAAAACGTTGTCTAAGTTTCCAAAACCCCCGTACGATCGGACGTATTCATAGATAAAGTGACTGGCAAGGAATGATTCTGCTAACAGGCTTGTAGCATATCGTCGACATCTCCGTTTCTCAATTTATTTTATCATTCTCATCTGCCGTGCTAACTTTGGTGACATCATGATCTCTATTTCTTGATTCATCTCGTCGTTTCACTGAGACCTTTCTGGTATCAAACCAAATTTGTATTGTCGAAGATTCCTCCGCCTGTGGTTTTCCGAATTTCGTGGTCTTCTTCTGGGAGAATTAACAGTTGCAATCGGGCACAAAATAATTGAGCTGCAAATGATACCCAATCCGCACTGAAAACATCGCAAGACTTACCGTGTTATTCAAACTCTACGAACGCTGTCTGATTTATGCACAGTAGCTGCCATGCATGTTTTTATGTTTCCAGCGTAAAACAGTTAGGAACTTTGTTCTTGTAAAAGATAACGGCAGATGATGTCAAAATTCAAGCAGTGACTTGATGTGCTTTACTGTTAAAAATGTAATGCACAGGGGCAAAGCGGCTTTTAAAAAGACAGTGTGGTATTCTTCCAGGACCTATCACTGACGTTTCTCCTCTTGAATGCATTACGTCTAACGGAGAATCGCAAAGTCGAAATAGCACCCTGGAAGGATGTTCCATGGAGTACACTGTGACTAGTGGCTGGTTTTATCGACCCCTGAAAGACATTTAGTGTTCGGCACACACAAATCGTGCGTTCATCTGTTGGCATGGACACACTGAGGCTTGCTGCAATATAATTCTTGTTATTTCGACCAATCAATTGTGCTTATGAGCAAGCTTGACTGGTTGCAACGAAAAACTGTAAATAGCTGTTTTCAAAGTAACCTTCATAAGTACCGTACATTAGAAGATGGCTCCTCAAACTACGGAGTTAGGGATGCATAGAGTAGATGGCGCTTCTCAGTTACTTCATAACTTTCCACGTGTTCAAATTGTCTCTCTTTTAAGAAGTTATCAGAGTAAGGATAGAATGTTTTAATATTTATGTGGATTCTAAAGTACTTATAGACAGATGGGAGTTTTGAAGAGATCATTAAATTTAATCGAGGATCATTGAAGTTGAATGTCTAGTTTGTGATCCACACAGGATGTTTACGATGAAATACTTGCAACAGACGCTGATCACAAAATTTATGTTGCTCAAAACCCTTGTTTGATTTAGCCGTGTTGCACAAGTTCTTATTTTTTTCCTCGTGCTCTGATTCCAGCGCATATGGTCGAAGCAACAAGCACTTTGCAAAATGGAATCCGGGATGCGTTGGACAAAATCGAGCGGAGACAAATGTCAGCGCCCGTGGGTCGTCAAAGAAGTTCGAGAGGTAAGTAAATGGTCAAGATAGGCAAAAACCTATAGCAGCGCTGATGAATTGGCCTAGACCATATGTTACTTAAACACAGCAATTTACAGCACTCCGGGTTTGTAAACCATTCTAATTAGCTTCCGCTTTCGCAAGACAGACTCCAAACACGATGATACAGTTCACTTTGTCTGGCGTTAGCATCGGGTACAATTTTGCGCTAAATAATTTAATTATCCACGTACCGAAATTTGAGGCGTGTTTATGCATCTTCCTACACTCACGCGATCGTGTGATTTGGAACTTCACCCCGAATTAAAAGAAAAGGTGAACCGTAATTGCAGTATGCTCAGATTGATCCTATAGCATCAAACCTGTTGATAGTTTTTAGATTCGTACCGGCTTCTTTGATGGGGCCCGCGCTGTATCAACACCTCCGGCATTCGTCACATAACGACTTAAGTAGTCTTTTCGTCGCCGTTATTTTTTCCAACTTGGTTGCTAACCACGGTTTTTGTGGTAAAGTAACTTTATCCACGATTCAGTATTCCGACAAAATGCTGGCAACCTTCATAGGGAGAACTTTATCTGACTTTCTGATTTCCTTTAACATACCGATGAGGAAAAGTGGGAAAGCATATTCCGAAGGTCCAAAGTTCATCCAGAAAGCATGGACTGAGTATTTCTGTTGCACCTGACAAAAGGTCCATAAACCGTGTGTCCTTTCTTGCTAATCGGCAGTAACACAGGTCACGACTTACAAATACTTTCAGCTGGGAGTTATCCTACTGCAAAACGAATAGATTCATGAAGACATCACTGGCAAATAGGTTGAACCTAACGCTTGCATTGATGATCGTTCTTCACAACAGAAGCGTCATGGTGGTGTCGTTGCCTCATAACAGTCAATACTCACCACAGGTAAAGCCTACTTTTAGGCACCCAGCTCTTTGCATTAATCCCCCATCGGTGAACGTACGCAAAAACGTTTGTGTTAATTTTGATCGACTTTGCGAGTTAATACATACAAAATGTCGCGAAATCAACGAACTACCATAAGTCTCTCTGTGTAACAACAAATCTTGCAGAGACTTCCTCGTGCGTACTTATTAGTGATTTCAATATTTTTGTTGCTAGTTCTTTTCGGTCTGATCAACACTTCCATCTTTTCCCCTTTCAAAGGAGCCTTTGGTGATATTCTCCTTGTCACAGTTCAGATCACTCCTTTACTGGTTCACGTGGCCTTGCTGCGAACAGGGTTCTGCTGAACATTTGCAAGCAGACCTGCAACAACGGTAGGATTATCAAGAGAAACTTTTTCGCAAAACCTCACAAGGCTTAATGAGATGTTAAGCCAGATAGACTTTACTTCATTTCCAGCCGCTGGCAGCCCTTTTTCATGTTTTCTCTTTAAACTCTGCCGTGCCATCTAGATTACCTGCATTCACCCCGAGTACTGCTCGTCTCCGTCTCAATAAAGACATATCCTTTGAAAGAATACACTTTTGAAATTGGGAATCATACCAGTAAATCGTCTAACAAATTCAGTTAAAAAGCAATCATCTCTACTGAATTATTCTTAAACCCGTCATCTTCAAAAAGCCCAGAAATAAATTAGAAATCTAGGCGGAGTTTCAGTTGTGTATTTTTATGGCGCTGTTTACGCAAAAGTTTTCAATATATTATTCAGCAGTGAAGATGGGTCCCCAAATTCTTTTGTTACCGAAGGTGTTTAATCATGAATACCTGTACTTTCTAATTCGACCACAGGTGACTGGGAAGAACTGCTTCTTCTGGGCTCTGTAAAAGCCTTTGGGACAGGCGTTCTCAACCCCAAGGTTATCCGAGAATGTGCAGCCACTCCATGCTCCATTTTTCATGAATTATTAACTGAAAGTTTGTAGATCATGAAAATTCCTGAATGTTGTAGGACAGCCCTATTAACCCCGTCCTTAGGAAGGCTCCTACAAATTTCAACTTACTGTTTGCATTTCAATAGTTTTAAAGGTTTTCGAAAGATACTTTCCTCACATCTTTCATCTTTTTCAAGCCTTTCTGATTCCCAAAACAACTGTTCATCGATCCCCCAGACCCACAACTGATGCCTTTGTAACCGGAAAATGCCATATCGCCTTGAAAACACCAGACAAGAATATACCTAAACCACTGTCCTTTTTGTCCAGTTTGTTGAAAGAGGAAGAAGGGGAAAACAGGATGGAAGCATTTTGTTTGCTCTTTTCGATCGTGGAAGAAAAACCTTATATTTTTTGAAGGATAAAGTGGATGAAACTAGAGGCGTAGCTTCATGTATACATTTAGTGATACAGTGGATTAAGAAGCAGAAGAAAGTAGCGTCAATTTAAGGCGAAGTGGGTTGATACTCAAGGTTAACCGTTTCTGTACTCAGAAGGCTGGCTAACGCATACTGATAAGCATAGCCTCAAGAAATGTCAGTAGATTGGGGTTCGTATAGCGCACTATCAATTTGAATGACTGGCTTATGTGGACTTTGTGACCCAAAGCCATCAGGAACTTCCTGGTCGAAAAGCTCGGAGATTTTACTGCCGTGTACGAAGTCACAGAGAACTGTCATCAATTTTGACAACCAGTTCGATATGTGCTTTGACACTCCTTGAATCAATCAGTGATCCGTTTTGCCAATGTATGCCTCACCGCAGCTGCAAGTGAACTGACAAGCGATGTGTGGGGAATTCTTCAAGTTCCCATTTTGTGTCTGAACCCATGGTCACAAACTTCTCGTCAAGTACACAAAACATATTTCGTGATTTGTTTTATTCCTGTAAATTCCCATTTCTGACTTACCGAAATGACATAACAGAACTTCCAGAGCGATTCACAGAACGTAAACTTTTTAATAATTCCCATAAATAAAGAGACATTAACGTTTCCTCAAGTAAGACATAAAACGATCCTGGGGAGTAAATGAACTGTCAGGATTCAGTAGATTACTTCGGCGTAATAATAAACGGAGACCTTCCAAGGTCGCAAGAAATAAATCACAAACTTTTCCAAACGTGAGACCTCTTTCTTTTCGGTTTTTTGCTTCACCTTCCTTCTCTTATGGAAGCACCTCTGCTTTTTTGTGCTCTACTTCACTGACTTGAAATCTCCTCCACTATTTTGTTAGACCTCTTGTCAGCAGATCCTAAACTACTTTCAAAATCCCTCGTGTTCTTGTCCTGTTCTACCAAAAAACCAAGTTATCTTCGGCTGAACTCTTCAAGACAGGATTCACTGACTCTTCTCATCATGTGCCCTAACACCTAGCGATATCTATCTCATCCTCTGCTGATCATAACCGTTATGAACATGTGAATGCGCGAGCCAGAGCGCACAAATTATCCACCTTTCTTGGTCAGATTCTTAAAGAATTGTCGAAACGGAAACCTTTGCAATTTAAAGAAGGCGTGAAGTCGAAATCTATCAATTACCAAATTGTGTGCATTTAACGTGGGTTTGTTTCACCCTGTGAGTATCTTTCGATCACATGAATGCTGAATATTGGCGAGTGTATCATGTACATGACTTGACTGACTCTGTGTCTTAAAGACCACGGTTACGTGAATGGGGTTCCGGTCGAGACGAAATAAAATTTTCTACATTGCTTTGGCCAACAAGATATTTCCTTTCGTTCTTACTATTTAAGATGGGAAATTCGTTGCCAAGAATTTTGCAGAGAAGTTAGTAAAACAGGAGAGAATTTTGTGTAGTTTCTCTTCCGCTAAGCAGGAGTTTTTAGGTGGGTCGCATTTCCTTTGGGTTGCAATACATTACCGGGACTAAATCCTCTTCAATTTGTGCAACTGCTAATATTTTATTTCGGATTTTGCCTTCTGATAGTGAAAGGACTTTCCACTTCTTAATGCACTTGTTTATCCATCGACCTCTGTCTGTTTTAGGTACTCCAACAAACTATAAAGGATTTACGAAAGCACTCAAGGATACCATGGACCAGTTGCTGGTTGTTATCGGACTCGCTGAGATCAGAGGCAGCAAGAGTACGTTCTGTTTCTTTCGACAGCTGGCTGCATATCCGTTGGTCTTTTTAGCCCTAAATATTTTGGGAACATCTATTAGTGGTAACTGAAACTGTTAGATTTGATTGTTAGATCGACCTATATTGTCCGGATTACTGCAGCAGCAACAATAGAAACGCCGACCGGGAGAGTACCATCTTTGCGTTCCTCAATCATATCAGACTGCTAGCGCGATCCTATTGACACGCACAAGCATATGGTTGGGTTCATATTCGTCCGTCAATCAGATGCCAAATTACCCTGAATAGCATCCGAAAATATAATGTGTCTAAGCGTGATAAATTCTGATTTGCCAACCGTTTATGTTTGCAAACCACCTTGGGCTTCATAAACCACAAAACAGCTGAATAATCTACTCCGTAATTTCTTATACCGTCTCGAAGATAAAACCAAGATCAAAATCATGGTGCCTTGAGAACCCTTTGTATGGTAACATGACCACAGAACGCAACGTAAGAATTGGGTATGATCAGGAACGGTAATTAAGTTAGTACAGCATACCAATCGTTACAATTCCCTTAGCAAGGAATTGACATCCAAACGTATCACCGATCTAGTCCGTGAAAGACTTCTGTCTACTTCTGTCTACCTTCCAGGTGCGAAAGTGATTTCACATGCGACTGATTGATCGTTTTTTCTCTCATATTTTTTCGTAATTATGTGCTGGTTCTCTCCTGTGTTAACCTATCGAATGCGGACTACAAACGCATGGATTTGACAGTTGATCGAGGATAGGACACGAGATGAAAATTTAGCACAAAGAAGCCACCGTGATGACAAGATTTATTTGCCGAGTAAAAAGCCCAAAGCATGATTGATGAATGTAAACGCCGTTTCCATTCATCGTAAGAAAATTCACCGAACTTCCCTGGGCAATCATAGAATGAAGTCGCCGGTCGGCTACAGATTAGAGAATACTGTTCCTTTTGCCATCTGAACTAAGCACATAAAAGGAAAATGCTGAATTTTAATGCATAGAGTCAGCGGGTGAGATAGGAAAGAAAAATGCGGCGTGGGACCATGGTGGCCTTCATCAGCAGAAAAGGTAGATCCACAAAATCTCATTAGTATCGTTTCGCATTTCATGCAACAACCTCATTTGGGTCATTAGGAGTCGGTCCAGATGAACAGATTATTATAGGAACCCCAGCGGTAACCTAGCAACATTTTTTCCATTAACACTCAATTATAAAGTCCAGATCAGTGAAAATCTCGCGATAGGTAACCGTCGGGGGTCTTAGGCCAGATTCATCGCCCATATACAATCTCCATGTTTCAGACATGACTGCAGTGTCCAACAGCGTCTTCCTTTATGCGCCGCTTTCAAAATTGGAGCAATGCAATAAACACAGCAGCTGACTATCTTGGCTATAACTCTCGGGTTCATCTCTCCGTTGGGGACACTTCTATGTAAAATGTCCAATTGCTCTTCTTATCCATGATGCATTCTCGGTTGTTCATTTCGGTTGCAGTTGTCAGGTAGTGCGGTCACTGTTTTGCTTGGCCTTACTGATCTAAAAGAACTCTTGAAAGAACCGTCCTAGGTTGCTCCGTTAGAGTGAATCCGAGCCAGCTTTATCTATAATCCTTGAAGATTCTCGCTGAGCACATGTAGAAAACATCAGTTAGCGAGCAAGCTCGTTTTCAGCGATTTGTACTCATTGCCAGTATATCACAATATATTAGGAAGAATTTTTATGAGGGAGTGGATTAGCTAGATAAAATTATGGGTGGGAAAGGGTTTTGTGATTTTGCATGCATAAACTGAATACGTGTTATGTTAAATATTTTCTGGTCTGGCGTTTGTATTTGGACGGAGTGTGTGGATGGACCGATGAAGGGCAACTACAAAATGAGCGCACAATGGAGGACTGTGGAGACGGATCGCAACAGCTTCTGCAGTGTTCAAGTGGCGACACTGTCAAACTGGACTGTTGACCCCTGGCCTTGTACATGGTCCAGAAAGCTTGCGTCACCTTCATGGTGTGATTAGTATGTACTGTGTGCGAAACGACTGCACTCTTAAGTGACTTAATTGTTTCATGCTGTGTGGTGCTCAGGGATGCGTTCAGAAAAGCGCTTGTTCGTGCGGCTTATATGCGTTTTCCCCCAGGAACATGTGAATGAGTAAATACAAAGCGAAGCTTGAGAATCAGATACTTTGCCTTTCAACCGAAATGACATCACGGGGCAGAATTTGGACAGGATTTGAAGCTAGGCTGTGTAAAATATCTTACTAACAGCGCTAGTCAGTCTCTTTTGTCTTAACTCTGGTAGCGTGAAAAATTTAAACGGCAGCGATTTCTCCAATATCTTTTCTATTAATCAACCTGGGAAACCATTTTCAATAAACAGTCTTCTTACGTTCCGAAGTTCTGTCTCAAGTGTTTCTCCCGTGATTATTTTATTTTGTTCTGGCTGTAAGGCATTTAATTTGGTTCCTCTTCACATTAAGAGGTACAAACCTATGGAAGTGGATGCAATGCCCATTCAATGTGGCTTTCTTGTGTACTGATCGCCGAACTCAACCGTCTTCTCGACAAGTTATTAGTACGTCTAGGAATTATGTTTCATTGTTCAACTCTCTCTGTTGTGAATTTTACATTTGCGAGAGGTAAGTTGAACTTATTGAGCAGTCCATTAGTTCTCACCAAGGGGTTGAGCACACAGATGTTACCCACATAACTTTTTGACAATTTAAGCAGTCCACTCTCCAGGTTTGCCACAACCATGTCTCCTAGTAATGGATCGGCTGAGGACCCTTACTGCTACGCCGTCCTTTTGGCGGTACTTTTGATTGTTAAATTTAAACTAGATTTTGTACGTGCAAAACAATAGTAGTTGTTTCGGGACTTTTCTCTAAGCAACCGTTCTCGATGTAATAAGAGAGAGGTATTTGATTGTTTCCGTAATCGGAATTTTGGCAAAATGGGCGGTGACGTGTAACGAAAGAATTGTTCATCATTCCATATCTAAATATTTCACCCCTTTAGCAATGCGGAAACTGTCGCGATCCGTCTACACAACCCTGCACTGTGCGTTCACCTTGTGGTTGCCCTTCACCTCCCCTGGCCTATCTTCCGTCCCAATGCAAATCCTAGACCACGTCAGTAGATGACCGTCCTATCAGCGCTGGTTAGGTTGTCATGATCACGGAAGTTGCTCACTTGGTAGATTCTACCCACAGTTTCCTTCTACTTACGTGAGATTCAATAGACTGGCTCTTTTAATGCCAAACAGAACGTTATAAGATAATCGGAGCTTTGCATTTTACCGTTTGCGTCCTTTATTAATAAAGTGACAGTGTATATCATAGTCAGACAAAGAATCACGGCCAAAATGAGCAGGCAAATGGAAAAGCTGATCGGCAGTGTAAGGACTGGAACTCGCAACCTTCACGTTCAAGTGTAACAGCCCTATTCGTTTGACCACCTTTGATCAGCTTGTGTTCTACCCTGTTTGATTTTTAACGTTAGTTGGGCTATCAAAGATATACCTTAGGATTTTCACCAATTACTTCCGTATAACTTCAAGAGGCATCCAGTCCAGCTGATTCCTTTGATTATCGCTGTCTAGGTGGCTAACTAGAATGTGTTAGAGAAGCGCTGATTAGCCTATCAAACCGGTACACCAAAGATAACTGTTTTTCCGAGTTCATTTCGGTCAGGTTTTCATGAGATTATTTTCTTGTTACCTGGCATCTTATTTCGTCCTCGCAGAGTTGCAATCTTACTAGCCGCATGCAATCTAACTTTCGCTGTGGCGTATTTTCCAAAGACAAACCCGTTTCTTAGTCACACATTACTGCAAACTTATGCTTGCTTCGTGCACGGTGCTCATTTTCAACCCAAATTTGCTTTAAGCCATGTAGAGAGTTTGTGCTAGGTCTACACTAATACGATCAATGCTTTTAGCTTACGATTAGATTTTTCGGTTCAGCAGTTTCATCCTTAGTGCACTAATGTCACATTCATTGCTCATCGTTTGCCAGTCCAACGCAAACTTGACTCGCATCGTCCATTAGCACGCAATCCCCGTTGATTGCTTCTTTTACCATTGTACCAAAACTAGAATCACAACAAATGAGCACCATAGTCTACACATCATCGTCTAGAGTGCATTACATTTAATGATTTCTCAACTTCTGTTGATTCAGTGCAACTCCCAAGATGTGACGCTATGCCCACGCCAAGCAGAACTCGAGGAGTTGTGGGCTTCAGTTAAGAAGCACACTAGTTATATCATTTTCTGTGAAAGATTTATACAAATTCGTGAATTTAAACGATACATTTATTCAGGTGAATGAATTCCCGAGACGTCATCAACCTAGGGACTTGCTAATAGAATGCAAGCGGTGGTGGAATAACAAAAGGAAGAAAATGCTTAGTGACATGCATTCAACCGGTTTAAAATAGGAACTTATTATCATACAATGAAGTGTGCATCCGCTGCGATTAAGAAAATCGATCTTCTTGAACTATGTTCTTTAGTTCAGATGCTCACACCTACAAAGGCTTGAATCCGACGAAAGATTGACCTTTGTCACAGTCGATTCAGTTAACTCAGACAAATATGAACTCTGAATGATTTTACCCACTAATGACACTGCCAGCATCCAAGTGACTGACTCACAGAAGAATTGATTTGTTGGACATTTGTGGTTTGTGTCAACTCTGGGCCTGTTTGGAACACGGACTAACTGTGTTACGAGGTTTGATTCATTCGTGCATTCCCAGCTGCATTGAACTGCTCTTACGTGAATACTGACTTCTGAATCAGGTATATATATATATATATGTACATATACATAAATATATATGCACTGTGACCTGATGAAGTACATTTAGCCATAATGGGCTTATGTTTGAATGAAACTAAGCATTGCACACGTGCATGCATGTTTTTTTCTGAAGATAGTCATCGAAACTTAACAGGACATTCTATGATTACCATTATTTACCATTATTAATTTGGCAGATCCGGCCGAGAAAGGTAGGCGTTTATTTTGACTGATTGTTTTTATGATCCTAATTGCGTTGACCATCGGTGAAGGTTAATGGCATTATTCATTTAGTCGTCACTGATTTACACTGTTCTCGAAAATGTCTCAGTCGATCTCCTTTTATCTCCTTCAGACTTTACAAGTCTTCTACAGTCAAGTCTGGACTGGTTTAAATCCACAGAAAAGGGGATCCTTTTCAATTGTAAGTTCACTTGTAAATAGTTCCCATAACCACCGTAGCAGTTAGTAATCACAACCAACTTTCGGACAGCGACCGCAAAACAAATTGATTTTTGTTGTTCTAATTTAATGCAGTACGCTTTTATGTTCACTCTTCCTGATACCCGACCATCGTTGCCCCCCGCCCATCAAATTTGACGTTGAACAGCAAAAGAAATGACAAAAAGTAAATCAACCTTTTTCTATTTTCTTTCGTTTGAAATTTTGTGAACCGCCTTGCATTCACAAAATCATTGTTTCACAGTTTACAATCTTAATCGCTTTGGAATTTTTCAAACTAGTTTAGTGGGTGAATATTTTCATCCCTCTTGTCAATTCACTCCTATTGGAAAAATAAATCCTTTTTCCTATTTTCCACTGATAGCTTTTCAAATCTCCCGTATGAATTTGTATCTGGGTCGCGATATTTCAGACACTTCCATAAAAAAACCAATGAAACTTTTATCCTTTCACAAAGCAAGATGAAGTACGTCAGAGTAGGAAACAATAGACAGAAAAGGGTTTGTTTTTTTTGGTCACATTGAAATTCCCCCATCATAACTCGAAATTTGCGGGTGTAACACTGAATTACAAAATCTTCAGTTTATGCTGCCTCGAACTTCTTCATAGTCCTCGGGAGTTTTGAAAATTGGTCTGCCTCACAGCTTGCTATGTGGATTTCCGCTAGAAGCGGAGCAAATTGACTTAGTTGGTTACTTCGACCCTTGGATTGGTCATGGAAATCTGACCACTGGGATTCTCATTATACTTATCACTGTCTGACCTTCAAACTTGCTTTCCCGATTCCGTGCAAAAAGTTCATTTATTAATGTCAAATCGGTTTTTCCCAGATTTGTGCACCATGTGTTCACTGTCAAGTGGAATGACACATATCAGCCTTTTGCCAAAGTACATGTCGTAGCTTATTACATTTATTGCCTTATGTTTCCAAAAAAGCGGGTAACGTTTTAGATTATGTGAATACCGTACCACACGGAAATCGATCAAATCGGAAAACTTGGCTTCGTCATCCATCGTATTTTGTACACATAGCTGCATTCTCGGCGAAAGTTGGAATCCCGTAGGAACACAGATTTGAAGAACGTTATCCATAATAATTAGCATGGAGAAATAACCGTTTTTCTATTCAATACCAGGACTATTCATTGACAAACTGCACAAAACCGTGAGGGAAATCAACAAAGGTTGTAGTGCGCAACTGAGCCGGTTCGTTCGTGCAAAAAAACATAAGAATCCAACAGGCAAGTCAGTCCAGTTTCATTTATCGTATTCCTTCGAAATGAGCATTCAAATACACGGTTTATCGCAAACAAATTGCATTCGGAAATAACCGAAAGCACAAGGTGATATTTGCCTTCATAGTTCATTCTGAAATATTTGTGTGAGATGTATCAGGGATCAAAGACTAACTAATTTCGATAGATCACTAGGTGAAGAGAACTCGTTTGAACCAAATCCGCTAACTCCATCGCGTAACTGCGCTCCTAATCACCCAGGTTACTGCATTCCATTTGGGAAGTGGTGTGCTTGATGTAGAAATAAAGTCAAAGCGCTTGAGCCCACTTATTAGTGATCGGGCAGTACTGCGTCAATGGATTTGGAAGTTTGTGTTGGTCGCAGCTCACATTGTTGGTTTTCGTGGGTTTCTGATCACTCGGCCTAGTGTTTAGATCACAAACATTTCATCCTCAGTTGAGGGGACATAGTCAATGCACTTACACTAACGAGTACTGCGTCATTAAAAATGTAACCCATTGCTGTTGTTGATGCTGCTGGGAAGGCGCATGTGGGTAGAAACCTGCAACATTCTTAATCAATGATCAGAATGAGCATTCAATTCGTTTGAGTGATGAATATCCAACAGATCTGTTTGTGTACATCCCAAACAGTGACAAAGAGATTGTTGATACGACTAGACTGTTACAAAATATCAGGCAGAATAAGATTACAAATGACTGTGGTTTAGACAACGTATTCGAAAAGTATTGATTGGTTGCCCGATACCAATTACAAATATCAAATAAGGTCAAATCAGTATTAACTTTATTTACCCTGGTGGGGGAATTTCCGACTTTTACATCATACTTTTTAACGCGAAACCATAACCATGGCAATGTGAAAAGCAAATCAAGGGATGAAGAAAAGCACGTCTGACTGATAAAATAATTCCGTCGTTCTATGGACACTTCTGTCGACCTGACAAGCCATCGAAAATGTACCCGGATTGAGAAACCAGCAGACAGTTATTGGAACACTGAATGTATAGGGCAAATTTATTTCTGATGCAAGTCCATCATATGGAGGAGAATGAGATTCTAAAGCTCTACGAATTAAAAATTTGCAGATGAATAAAATTTATTTTCAGGATATTGCTCACAAATTCGCTTGTGGATATGGCTTCACATCTTAAGATATATTTCTTCAATTAGACAGAGAAATGTAAGGAAATAGGCAAAACCACAGCAGTTGAAGGCATGTAGAATCGCGCTTGTAAACTGTCGTGTAGAGAACCGAGGATAATTTTATTCGCCTGAGTCAATCGTAATAAAATAGGCAACAGAAGTTTAGAAAGAAAAAGAATTCGCAATGCCAGTTACAGAAATACCGACCAGTGGGTGGTTGAAGGAACAAAATTAACTGAAACATTTTGTAAAATAAAAATAATTTCCTTTATCCAGGATCTTCTTCATCGGTCGAACCCAAATACAGTGGAACTTATGAGGATGAAATTGGCACAGTGCAAACGATCTTCACGAGTGACCTAATTGAAGGTGAGTCATCGTTGCCGTCAACGCGAGGAAATCACTTCAACATTTAAATGTACAATTCTAGCCAGACTGATATAGGGCATATGATTCTAGGTTTCACACAAATTTACCGGTAAATTTTACCACTTTAGTTGTCTGGTCGTCGTTTTAGGACCCGAGGAGATCATTTAATTCGTCCAGAGTCGAAGTCACCGAAATCCTATTCGGGTCACGATGTTTCATTTCAACTTCGGTTCAATTTCAGTCTTGGCAGCCAATCTGAATTCGTCAGATTTCTGTTTGTGATCAGTGCGACTTCTGATAGCATTTATGACAAACTCTTAGAAATCTCTCCCCTACTAAACGGTAAATACGGATTTGGAAAAGCATGTTCCCATGTGTTTCCGTTTCGCCGGATCAGTGGAATGTTCATTTAGTAGATGATTTCTTCCACATACCATGACAGGAGCACATTTACCGGGCAGGCTGTTGCGAATAAACTTGTCTCATTCTCGTTGTGTAACCTGTTGCATTATTTTCAATTTAGTTTCTAAAACCCAAACAGGATTCAACCACTGAAGGATAAATCAAGATGATCACATGCAGTTGGTCGGCTGTGAGACAGTGGTTTCTTTCTACATCCCATTATTGAATTATATAATTTCTATAATAAATAAGTTTACTCACTTCCTATTTGTTTCTCCTCCATTGTGCTGGACACGTCAGAAAATATATTGTTCAACTTTACTTCAGTGAAGAATTTGAACGCGGATGACAAAATATGACTTCATAAAAGTCAGATTTGGATTGTGGAAATTCCTTCGGATAAAGTTTTGCCCGAAACCATTTCACAAGTTTCGACAGCTTTGCATCACTAAGACACACTAGAAGTTGAACTCGTAGTCAATATTACCTGCATCTTGTTGAATAGGATAATGAACGGAACAAAAAGGCACCTATTCCAGTGCAAATTGTAAAATTTAAATCAAGTGCAACTAATTGACAGGGCTTGGCCTTTTCTACATTCCTTCGGTATATTTTATTCCGTTTAGCGGAATTCATCAAAGAATTGAGTGATCTGAAAAAATGCCTCAGACGTTTGGTGAATGAGCTTATACAAAACCAGCTGGCTGAATTTCCTCGAAATCCGCGTAAGTCGACATGGCTTTACATCCGTATGTGAGATACGTTTTCTTTTTAAACTTGACTGGACAATCGGATTTAATCTCATGTCCACATGTAGTCATGTTAGTTCACCTCTTGGGAGATGAATTTGTCACTGATACCGATTTTCCAGTCAACGGTCGTTATCACTGTAAAGAATTGCCCTTAAATTTTCGGTTCACCAGTGAAGGATTGGAAAAATTAGAAAGCAAATTGTGGTTCTTTATTAAATACTTATAGATTCAATATATATGCACAGTAAAAATTTTAATCGTAAAGGTCCTTGCATTACACTCTGTCCAGATCAACCTATACAAACGAAATTCATATGCTAGACGTGTTAAAAAATAAAGGTAACCAACCATGGATCGCGGTGAGGATTCTAGGAGTTCGATGCCTAAATGATTTATGCGTTTCCTTGTGAGTGCCAGTTAGAGAGACGGATATGTGAGCATCTGAGAAACCTGGGCACGGTCTAATAATGAATAAGTTCAGAATTGTAGCGTAATTGCACACACAAAGTTACGACAAACACCGTAGAACGACTATAAATACTCCGTCCATGAGATGGTGAAACACAAATCTAGCAGATCGAAAGCAGAGTGTCTTTGCACATCGGGACAGAATAGTCTTACTACAGGGAAGAAAGTTCAATCGGAAGAACGGAGGCCAATACAATGACGGGATGAGGGAAAAGCAAAACAATTTTTGCCAACAGCCAAATAAAATGGTCCTAGCACGGAATAGGATGGTGATTCCTGGAGAATATGCTTGGTGGATATGTGAAAAAGCCCGACCAATGGTCAATAAATTCTGATAGCTAACAATTACAACCGAGTGTGATGCACGAAGTCGGAGAGGCTACTCAGGAGCGAAGCTGTGCAAGTGGACAGTCTGTGAACGTGAAAGTAAATGTCGAAAGAAATAGATTGAATCGAGGCTATCATGGTACTGTTGCTAGGAGTAGATTAACCATTCCGAATAAATAAGCAGCGGGCGATTTTCCGGCATTGGGTTGGAGATTGCATGAGGGTTCAAAACGGTTGTGTGCACAAGTAGGATTTCAAAACCGTTTCGTCATATTTGACGGCTGAAAAGCAAATCAGTTACGGTTGCTCAATGATTGCACACATATGCAATGCTTGTATAACAAAAATCAATTACAGTGACAATTTTTTCATTTTTTAGCCTCACCAAAAAAAACGGAACCGCAAGAATCAAGGGACAAACCAACGAGGAGTAAAAAACGGGCAACATAAGGACGGAATACACGATGGATGATAATTGTATTTATAAGACCACTTTGTTTTGTTTGGATTTGAACTCTTCATTTTCCATTTCCGTTGTCGAAATTCATTTTCCTTCAATTGAATACTCTTTCGACTACTTCTATTTCATGGTTATTTCGGGTCATCCAGATCATAAAAGTTTTCGCTATAGGATCTGAGGCTGACCTTTCTCCGGACGATGTAAATCAGACGAACGAGTGTCTCCTGATTCCAGCTATTTTTTTGCACGTACTTGTTTCATCAGTTTGATTCAGAATTGGATATTGGTTCCATCGAAACAAGCCTTCTTTTTGAGGACTTGAGAATCCGATCGGTACACCAAACCATCAATCAGACAGTTTGGACAGACAGTGTAGCTTGTATTACGGAGTCATGTGATGCTCTGCTTAAATGATCAGATCACATTACATCTGTGGTGACAAGCACGTAATACAGGAGAATTTGTTACGATTTGTGGTCTTCATTTTTTCGGCAGTGAACATAAATCCCATGTTCTGAACACAACGCTCTGGAGGTTGCAAAGACAAATCATAGAAAACAAACTACTGCTTAGGACACAGCCAGTAGGTTAGTGTTTGGTAAACGTGTCTGCTCCTGCTACCCAAGATTCGGGGTACAATAAGAAATCGGCACAAATCAGAAGAGGTTCTGAAAAGGAAATCATCGAGCAATGGAAAATCCCAGGTCCAAGTCTAATACACATGCTTAATGTCAGATGTCCTCAGTAAAAGTGAACGAAGCTAAAACAAGTGAAACGCAATTGCTCAGTCGTCTTTCAATTGTAGCACTGACGCACAAGAAGAAAAACCGTGATTTGTCGTGAATAAAATGCACAACTTCTACCATTTTGGGGTTGGTTCGGTTATAAGTAAAACCGGCAGTCGGTTAGGTACACCGCTAAAAACCCTATGCCGAAAATGCTGAAACGCAGAATACTTTCAGGCTTTCCTTTTACCTTTAATGTTATCTTCGGATAAACGATTGTCTGCACAAAAATCTCAAAAAGAGGACTTGGAGTAGTGTGCAGTGAGCACTAGTTCGATCATCAGTGTAACATTAGTATATCTGCTCCGGATCAAATTACATGAGTCAGGTCATTGAGATAGCAACAAGCAGACGTCTTGGTTACCAATATCTAATGAGTTCCGCATCAATACTATGTGCTGCACAATCGAACACTCAACCGCTCTGTTATCCAGATATAATTCAGATCCAAATGTGAATTTTGCGTACAATGTAGAAGCTACCTACTAGTCAAAAGGAATGATCAATACTCGCAGAAATGTTTGGGAAAAGATATCAACCTATTAAGTGTTGCTGAAGGGTTTACAGAACTGAGTGGGAGACCCTTCTTTTCGATGACGCCAAGGCTGACTGAGATTTCATTCGAAATTCTTTTCTTATTAGGTCCATTATCACGTTGGTTTTCGAATATCTACCTGATCAGATTAAACATCGCCGTTGCGTTTGGCATTTCGTTTAAGTGACATACCATGATAAGAGCTTTTTACTCACACGTCGTGATACACACTGTATTTCATTTATTTCATACTTGAGCAGCTTTCTCACTCGCATACTGAAGCAGCAGGGGTGCTGTAGATCGTGGAAGTTAAGTTACTTCCTAAAAATGGTTGAGTTTCTTGTGCCCAGTGGCAATCTCCTCAAAATGAAATTCAATACCGAAACCGCGGGAACATGATCTCGATGGGAATATATTTCTCCGTCGCACGAAATATGTCGGACAGGTAGGTCCTTGGAGAAGCCTTTCGGGAAAATAATAAATTTCGATGTGGTTATAAAACACAGCTTTAAGTCTGTTATTGGTTTAACAAACCCATGGACGGATAGTTCCAGTCATTACGATACATTAGATGGAGCATAAGCGCTGTCGTTGCATGTCGTTTCATTATGCAGTGGGGTCCCGGTCACGGAGTCCATCGATGATCACGTTGGGTTAGCTCACAGGAATGGGCGAACCTACCTGTCAGACGTATTTTCTGCGAAGGTGAAAGTCAGTGTCAGAAATGCAACGTGTCTGGGTGTGTGGCATTTGGCTCAAATTTGTTGAATTTGTCAATGATCACGCGAATGAAATGCGTAAAGTTGAAATTTGAATTTCCTGCGAAACTGGAAGGTCATCGAGGACAATTTGGAATCCGACATAACCGCACGTGAATGATTCGTGGGCACAAGATTCGCTTCGCTTCTGTTTCAAATGAGAGAATGGGGTGATAATATATAACGTTGGACCGATAGTTTTGTTACACTTTCATCTTAATTTCCATTGCCATGTTTTCGCCGATGAGTTCTGACTAATTCAGATAACGTTATTTGAGGCAGTTATCACCATCAAAGTTACCGTATCCACCTCTGATTCTTTGTTCTTGGGTCCACGATTACTTTTGTGTAATATGCATTCGAGAATCGTGGCTGGGCCCACATATTGTGAATGTGATTACATCCAGCGACTTTACTACATACCGACAGAAAAGAAATTCTTGTGCCAAAAAAAATCGGAAGTGGTGTGTCACGTACGTAAGCTGCTCTTAGCCCGGCTAGCTTGGACCTACTCAATAATTTCCCAGGATAATAACATCATTATGGAGAACCTATGCTCAACCCCAATCTGCCCACAAGCCGATATTTTGCCACTTTTGATACTATTCTATTTTTTCGTATTTTGTTGCTGAATTATAATCTTCGCGCCCTCGACGATGGTTTTAATCATGCTTCGACACTTTTGGTAATTATGTTGGATCTAGGGGAGTTATTTGCTTTCCCGAACAGGCTCAACTCCTTCCTAGATAGAAATATTGCCACTTCAAGTGCTTTCCTCTTGACCTGCGTGTTCCTATCTCAACCATTGATCGCTGTCTGCTTTTGTTGATGCCCCTCCCTTCACACAGTCTAACGGAATCAAGATTGGAATAGGTAATTTTTCTGGGGAAAAATCATCCTACTTCAAAGTTCTCGTTTCTGCACAAGCTTGTCGTTTCTCTTTGAATCTCTAGTCAATAGTGTCAGCTATGTTATAGGTGCACTCAGTGAGATTTTGCCTATTTACTTCCAACTAGAAAAGCTTTTTTCTCCCCGACAGTCATATTGCTCTCCACGTTGAATGCATTAAGAGGACGAAAAACACTTCTAAAATTACTGAATTCCTATGAATTTTGGTGTCTCATTCGTAATAACGGAGGAAATGGAAAAAATTTATTCATTGCATACTTGCCTAGCTAATCGTAAAAACAGATGTTTATGGCAAGGAATTCTGCTTTCATGAAACAGTTTACCATGTGATATAATCGCTCAACTGACCATTAAGAAACTATTCAAGCACTGTATATCTGTTTCATCCTAGTTAGAAATCATCAGCAGTGCATATCCACCGCGCCCAAACAGGTACGCGAACCCAGGATGAAAGATTTTGAGTCGAACGCCCTAGCCATTACGCTACCGGGCAGGCTCTGAACGGTTTGTTGAATTTCACCATATGATATTGCACCTAACAGCCACTCGTTTGCGAGGCTACTGGCAGCTAGCGCAAAGCAATCAATCCCTACTGATAGATGGTTTCTCTGCAGGTAGCCTAAGTACGACGAAGGCTTTCAGGTGAAAGGAAAAAGAAACTGGTAACCTTTGCTGATAATGTATTGCCTACCAACCGAGCATGTATTGTATCCGTTTTAATGACTTCATTGTTTCGTGGGTTCCGCATGAATGTGTCAACCTAATATCCTAATATCCTAATATAAAGGTGGTCAAATTCCTTTGTTCGACCAAAATAGTCCGGTCTTCACAACTTCGAGACTACGGTGCGGCTACTGTCAGAGAAGCATCTTCAACTCCTCTTATTATGTTCTTCGGCACATATTCCATTCCAAACTGTTCTAGACCCGTGTCCACTGCTCACATCTCAAAATCTAGTAATTCCGATATTTTAAGGTAATGTGCCCGTTCCACCGAACTCAAATCCAGCGGTCTTAAACTAACAGAATGTGCCCGTCTTAGAGATTTAACTTATCCCCGACAATCCCGTTCGTTGTCTACAAACCAACCTGGTCCATTTTGGATCCTGTGGCTTCTCTCATGCATCATATCTACAACTCTCTGAATGCAAGTCACCAAATCTGTCACATGAGCTATCTTATATCGTTTCCCTCCGCAAGAGTCTGCTCTGTATTTCTTACTCCTTTGCGAGCTAGTAGATTTCGAACTGGCAAGGCACTTAATGGCCTGAATGTCATACTTCTTCAACAACATAGCCTAATGCAGAACTGCTTTGAAGAATATTTATATCGCTTGTAAATATTTCTGGGGTATTCCAAAGTACTATCCCTTCTCATCGTTTGTTCTGAACATGCATTATCTATCTTTCAATTAGTTTTTTGTCCAGTTATTTCAATACTCTGGTGATGCTACTGTCAATCCACATCTGCTGATCCAATTGATTACCTTTCAGTGGATTGATATGTGTATTTGGTCACTAGCCTCTTGGGATCAGGGACTAGGTGGAGTTTGAGAAGAAAAGAACTGGCCTTTATGGGGAAACCTGCAAACTGTTCCTGTTACTATTCTCTTTCTAGATCATTGTTTTCGTCCTTTGATAATATTCTTTTGAAAAAACATTTGTAAACAGATTTGCGCAAATATATATGATCATTTGCTACCTTTACTTCTCCTTACTACCACTCAGGCTGGTCGAGTAGACCGAGTGAATTTGATCGCACACGGTCAGCCCAGATCCACGGAGTGTCTCAAGGCTTCTACAGTGTGCATGATACTTAGGATTATTTTCGCCCGAGCCCAATTGAATCCTTCAGCTAGACATTTGCGTCTTCTGCATTGCATTAGGTGGGAATCCGTAAACGACGGTAATCTACAGAGAACTAGCAACGTCCTTCTAAGGGGCGTAAAGACATGAACATTTGCTACTACGGATTTGAATGGAAAATTCGTGTGGACATACCGGAAACAGATTTTGGAATGTGGAACTTGCGCACATACTGACGAACTTCCATCATTTCATTATGTAAAACTAGATTAATTAGAAGCTTCAGGCACTTTTTCGTCGTTTATCCCTTTTTGTAGGGTGAGATATGCAGATGTGAGCAAAACAATCCACGAAATAGGGGGTGAGTGAAGGTTTACAATAGTTTGTCATAAATTTGTTCAGACTTGAGAAAATGGCCCAGAATGAGCGATCCTCTAACCGGCTTCCTCCTCATGTCAACCTGCTTTTTGTCCAAGCATACCATCCGAAATAAATTGGATTTGTACACACTAGTGAAACAGAATGATCCATTTCCAAAACAAGTGCGCCTTGGCAGTTCACAAGCATTGCAATTGATCATGGTGTCCCAGTTGTCAGACCATAGCGTCAAAACGACTCCTCTCCATTCATATTGCAACCTCAATACTAGCTGTTTCTCTGAATCATTTATTTGTTTCCTTACATTATCTACTCTGAGCCGAAGCTACGTTGGGCTCTGCTGACGTTCATCTTGCTCTCGATTTCTCCCATGATCATTCTATGCCCTATCACGCTCGAGACTTCGACCAGTGAAAGGCACACACATGGGCATCGACTTAACACCCTTTATGCAGATCACATTAGTTCGACTGTAACATAAGCATGGTTGTGATTAACAGTTCGAGGATCATTTCTTGGTAGAAGCACGCCCTACCTGTACAGATGACCTTCTCCAACTCTATATATTTGACTTGTTGTATTGTGCTTCCCCTTCGTTCCTCTGGTTCAACCCGTCGTACTCGCGTTGGCACATATACACAGAAATGTCAATAGACTGAACCAAATCCAGCATTCTTATCTACGATCTGTAGAACACACGCACAAATAAACAAAATGGGAATGTTCTACGAAAAGCCATCCCTTTGGTGCTTACCCGAGAGTGGTGAGTTAGTCTCCTGGTAAACGAATTCACCTTGATCGACAGAGCAAATTATTCTTTGACATTCTCCTGACACAACCATTGGTTGTCCTGTGGACAAAGCATATGGAAATGCTTTGATTAACACACTTTGAATTAGACATCTCAGAATTCATGTATCTAGGTTTTCAGAGCTATGATAATCGGGATTTTACGTGTCACTTCAACATACCATCAAGACTGACGGTTCGAGATCCTCAAAACCATTAAATCCATGCGCGTGGAGAGGGGAAGGAGTTCAGGATTGAAAGCCTTTCACATAAAGTGGTCACTTTAGACAGCACTTATCCTGATCAAATTAGACACAGCCGTATGGAAGCTAGTCAGTTTCATTCAACTCAAAACAAATGAACATTAATCAAAAACTCCTTTGGATCCTGTTCAGCTGTGCTGCTTGCTCCCAGTGGAAAGTGATCAACTAGGCTGAGCAATTGAGTAAAACCAAGTTAGCTGCTGTTTCATTTCCCAAGTGGATTTTCCAATTCGGTCAGAATTTCATAAAAATGCGTAACTTATTGGCAAGATGGTCTTGAGATTTGAAACTTACTCCGGGATGGAATTTCACTAGCCTAAGGACTGCAAGAAATCAGACAGAACAGAGCTGAGTATGTCCGGTTGCTTTCTAATGTTGTTCTTTCAGTACAGCTTTACGCCATACAAAAACGAAGAAAGTGAATCTGAGAAAATTAAAGGTAGCAACATTGGACATAAGTAATATTCGACCCCAATATTTTGCCTACAAATAACTAGCACCTTCTATCCATCCCAAAAGTGCAACCTCAAAATGATTGCCAGTATGGTCAAGAGCAATAATGACAACATCAAGCAGTAACCGAACATAAGGCGGGAATTCAAACATTTCATTCAGACACGAAAGGTGATTACATGATGGAATTGTGTGTGTTCCTAAGAAGTAGTACAGCATTTTTGTGCATGACATCAATAGTTCCGGCTAGGATGACATGCTGCCATGTTTAATGTGCTGCTCAAATTGGTAAGACAGCTAGCAAAGCAAAACTCGGCCGTTCAATTTATGTTTGAGCCTCCATAGTAAAATGCTGGTGTAATTATCAATGGCTGATTACATTAGAGGAAACCAAACGGAGCTGATAATTCAACAGTTCAGCACAAAATTTACTGATGAGCTCGTGGCAGGCTCCCCCTTGAAAATGCACCTCGTCTTCACACCACTGATCAACCACATTCGGCTTCAGTTTTTGCAATGCCAAACTTTACAGATTTGCAATTATCGAAGCCTGGTCTATGAGGAGCACAAAACAGCTTATCCCCCCAGGTTTATCATTCAACTTTGGTTTTAGATGTGATGCAGCATCATCTCCAGTTTAAGGACTGGTAAAAAATGAGACCACAAAAGTATTTGTCTGATTATACTGCTGATATCTTTTATTTACTATCGCCGCAAAATCGATTCATCCAGCGGAGTATTTCGCGTCACCAGTGGTAATGAATCCGTTCTTCCAGTTTGATCAAAGCAGTTGAGACCTACAATTACTGAATAACACCGGAAACGACAATGATACAATAAACTGGAATATTGTCATAGGTATAACAATTGATTGAAGACGACGAGCGGTGGTTAGTCTCGTCGCAGGTTATTTTTTCCACTGGACCCACCAGGTCGCATTTCACATGGGAGCCCTGATGAACTGTCTACTCTGGGGGATAGAGCTCACTTTTCTCGCAACCCTGCTGTACGGATGGATTGGTTTCTGCGAGTACCATTCTGGATCAGGCCAGATGCATGATACGAGGTGATGCTCCAAGTTTGTTTGGGTCTGGTACAATAAACGACGCCAAACGGATTTCACATCGGGTTATGATAAGGGAGTCCCAGTACGGCTTTGCTGCTTGGAAACGTAAAATGCAACAGTGTGATATATTCGATGAAACAAGTCAATTTGCAATACCTGAAAGTTATCTCCTGGGAAGCATACGAGACATCGAAAGTTTTTTGATTATACAAAGCCATTCTGCGCTCAACTGTGTTCCAGTAGTCCATCACCAAAACCATACGAAAATACAGTTAAAGAATTCACCCAGAAGAAATGCATTTACAAATCTTGATATAGTCCCGTCCTGGATCAACAAACTGAATTCAGTTCACTCCATTGAGTCGTATCATAGCGAGCAGCTTGTCACCTATCACTTTTAGCAACACAGACTGAGTGCCCCAAAACGACTATGATTTCTGTCATCACCATCAAGTGCTCTAAGAGTTCGTGTCTTCTCACAACAGTTACTTTGTCCAAATCGAGAGTGGCGTTGTCGCCGAGACATCAAAAAAAATACGTAGGCTAACCATAAGATGTGCAAATTAATTTTCTAACACTCCGTTGCCCTTATATCGACTTTCGCCACTAACTATTGCTGGTCTCCGTTTTCACTCGATCTTCGCAATCACATTCCCAATTGTGGTTCTCAAACTGCTCTTTCTTTTAAAAACTTAATCTGAAATCCTAAAATGGCAGCATTTGCAAACACATATGGCGAAAACATTGTTTTGACATGCATGAATGTCGACAACAATAAGAAGCCACTCAAGAATTCAGTGAAATGTACTAATCATTCTTTGTTGACTGGAAAAGAGAATACTAAACTTTAACGCTGAGTAAACAACTAAATTATTTCTAACAAAACGATTTTCCGCACAAACTTTCAACAGATATCGTCATCGAAAAGTTTAATTCGTGCCTCGTTTGTGACTTATGCAAGATGAGCTTTGAAATTGCAAATGTACGCTAAGTAATTGAGGATATTCGGTTGACGGACCCTTTGCAAATTTTAGAGTTCACTTTTTGGCAGAATTATGTTTGAAATGACGATCTTTCACACGAAACATCCTATTTGGTCAGTTTAGCTGCAGTGTGCGATTACTTAGTCCAACTGTTAAAGAATGCACACACACACACACACACACAAAATGCGATGATGCCTTCGGGGAAAAAATGGCTCGATCTTCCATTGCTTGCGTTTCAAACAGATGCACTGCCCAAGTGTTTATTTTCGTTTCATCCAAAATTCCGTCTTTAAGATCTTACATCTATTTGGTCAAAAACACCAGTGAACGCCAGTTGGATTCACATACGAGCGGCATTGAGTTTGATATTGTTGATCCGAAATTCAAGCGCCTGGTAATATTTTTTTCAGTCTAGTTGCATCCTTCCTTTCATCCAGGTGGCCACCAATTCAAGTTAACTTTTGCATGACAATTTATTTGGAAATGTTTCATTCTTGGCCTACCGACTGCACATGTTCCCAGAAAATTGTCACAACTGTTGTATCGCGAACAAAAGGATCCGCAAATGCCGATAAAAATGTGAACCACTTGGTGTGTTTTTGATAAATTGCGGATGTTTTCTGCAAAGGATGCAGGTTTCCGAAGATACAATCCTAATCGGTAGCCCTTTTGAAGGCATAATACCAGTTCGATGATCTGGAACGGCAGTTGCGATCGCATTTGCCCATTATGGTAAATTTCGTTTGAGCATTTCTTTGTATTTACAGGCGGGATGGAATTTTGTTCTAATGGCGAGATTGAAGGTTGAGCCTTGGAAGACGAGTGGAGAAAAAAGCCTTGATTAGCAGACATAAAAGTTGCGTCAAAGGCATGAATGGAATCAAGTAATTCAACTCAGGTTGCAGCTATATAGAGCCCTAGCAACGTCCGCCTCCCATCGAAAGTGTCTATACAGCAACGTGGCATAATAACTAATCAATTCACTAAGCCCATCAAAAGTAAATGGTAAAATAAAGCCGTCAGAAAAGCATACGGGACTGTTGTTGTTGAGGAGTGAATGTAAACATAATCAGTTTAAATTAATACCTTAACTTGAAGCTAAGAAAAACTCATATAAATGAAGCATTTCTTTATTAATAAGCAGGTTTTATGGAAATAGTAGATTTAGAAAAAGGCTAGTAAACCTAATTCCAGTCACTTCTGCCAAACAGCGGAAAATTTAATTAATCCGAGTCTTACCTGTAAAAGTTTCGGTTTCGATATTCACAACCAGTAACGTTGCACCAGACTGCTCTGGTATCTGTCCCCTCTATCACCGCACCGCTTAATCTGAAGAGAAAAAGAGACCTAGAAATAGTAACAGATCAGATCGAGCAGCCATGCTCGAAAAGCTATGAAAAAGAAACCTTTGAAATGCAAGAAAGCCACCAATAGCACCCCTGAGCCAAATCAACTGTTGTCCTCAACAGTCGCTCTGGGGGATCTCGTTGACCCAGTTAGGTGTTCTAACTCAGTCTATGTGAATCATTCAGATGGATAAGTTTTTCACATCTTTCTTCCCTGTGGTGGGATGCTTATCTCGACTCATCTTCTACCCATTATTTGTCTCGGACAACAGCGTACAACCAGACAGGAGTTCAGTGAGTATGCGCCAAACATGTTCCGACCACATCAAAATTGTATTCTGGGGCCATCGTTTTACGCCTAAACTCTGAGCAACAGGCAAAATACTCCCGCTACGTTGTGTCAATACTACGAGCTCACCGGTATTAAAACATCAAGTTTTTGGGCAACTCCTAATCTCGGCCACCAGGATTCTGTTCCACGCAGCAGGATTGACCCAACTACCGTTGTCCTTACTAGACATCTGATCACTAACCAGAATTCACACAGACCCACTCCGTGACGCCACTCAGACTTGCTGAACGTAAGAAGATAATTTATCTACTATATGACCAACAGTTTGGCTGCAAACGCACAACAACTAAGTCTCTCCACTTCAACCAATTCTCTCCTTACAAGCTCAAAATCGGGCTTCGAACCAATTCAGTACTGCAATAGCGTTTTATACCTTGAGGACGCAAAACACATCCCAAACAAAACGTACAATCGTTCGGACGATCGAAAGTAATCGTCAGTTTAATCGGGTCTTCATTCAGTCAAACTACGTCATCCGCACGTTCGAATTCAAACAGTCTTTAGTCTGGGCAAATATTAGTATCTTTTTGTTGCTTAATGCGAGCGGGATTTTCTCGATTAAAATGTGGAAATTAAGAAGTGAAAGTGGGCAATTTGGAGAGAGCGAATTCTTGTGCTAAATACGAATGAAAGCTCGCCGTATGCAAGAATTCGGCTTCGGCGATTCGAATACAGGGATTGGAAAAATGACTTCAATTTCTTCGGCAAAGCAATAGGGCAAACTATCGTTGGTCCTTGAACTCTCTCTTCCTTAACAGTCTTAGAGGATCCTCTAAGCGCCAGTTACCGTGCTGTACTCCAGTGATTACAAACTTCGCGGTGGATGAAGTTTCAGAGTGGTTTACCGGACTGCTAATCGAAATTTGCAGGTAATCTAGGGGAAACATTTTGAACATTCTTGACGGTACCATTCAGATTTAGAATTATTCAGACATTTGACACAGTTTCCTGATTTTCATCTCCAATATGGTTGGCATGTTACATATAAAACATGCACCACGCATGTGGATAATTCACAGTAGGATTTTAACAAAAGAGCACATCTTATTGCTAGAATGACTCAGGAAAAGGAAACCACCAACCCGAGTTGAACTGGAGAAGTTTTATAAAATTTTGGAAACAGTAATGTAATGACGTGTTTGGCATTGATCGACCAGAGCAGACAAATAGAAAGAAAGGTCTTAATGAGTTCCAAGTGCACTGGTTAGACCCGTAGACAATATTACGCAATCTGAAAAACTTAAATCTTCATATGTCCACAAAACGACATCATGTGAGGACGCCATTCAGCAGGCAAAATAGCTTCAGAAGCTAGACCGTCGGTATTGCGATTACTGGTTGATGGAACACTCGAATGCCAATGTCAAAATGAATAGACAAACTTCTACGAATGCACAGAGTGGTCAAATACTGACTATTTGTAGGTGTTTACAAGGTTAACATTTGACCCTGAAGATATGTTACATAAGTGGTCTGAATAAGTTCTGAATATTTCCGAATGGTCCCTATTTCCGTCGCGGCTTCATCCTAGTCCCGCTTTATTTTTGAAATCGCAAAGACCGTGTTACTTGGACATTGCGGTAAAATTGTCGTCAGTCGGCTTTACAAATCCAAAATGAATCTCTACAGCGTATAACTTGCAGATCTATACAATAGACTGTTATGCATTCAACGCGATGCAACCTCACGAACCTCAGAATGCTTAGTAACCTCAATGAGCACGTCCCATTTGTGTCTCCGCTGGCAGCTTACAGTAAGACCATTAAGATTTCTGCCTACCACACTCCAAACGGATAGGTCTTCCGCCTGAATAAACAGCATTTTTCAATTGTTAAGTTGTCCCAATTCAGTGATACCGGTTCCATTTTCCCAGAACATCCATTTATGCAATCTATCTCATTTGTTATGTGCCTTCTTGTTTGATGTGTTCTTTTTTGGGAATCTGTTTCTGTGAGATAAAAAGCTCTTTTCTTTGAATCGATTCATGTCGCTGTTGAATGAACGCCGTGGGCATTCAGTCACCACAAATTCGATTGCACTGGTTAAAAAGGAATGAAATTCTCACAGAACTCACTGAAATTCATAACAAAGTACTCGTCGTGGGTGAAGATCTAAAAATACCCCTTGTGCATCGTCCTCCAAATTACGGATTCTGTTACTTAGGAGTCTGAATTGAAAGCCGAAAAACATTTCTCACGTTGTTATCAATAATGAGGCAAAATTGAAGCTGTTTTGATAGCGATCTTTCTATAAATTTCACGTATTCATCCAATGTCCGGTTTATTGGACAAGCTAAGTGGCGCACTCCATCTGTGATTTGTTGGTATCCACAGTAAATCACGGCTTTGTTCACGGGCAACCCGTGGTTAGCCACAGCAGGAATTTATTGGCAAATAAAATAACCACCGATTGAACGAGCGTTGCCGTTTTTGGTTTGGGCAAGCACATCCAGCTTAGACTCGTGTAGATAATGTATGCCTAAAAGAAGTTGACACTTTGTTCGCCTAAAACATATTAGTCCTTCCAGGCTATATTGAAGAATTTAGAACTTCCATTGTGTTAACGAAAAAAGTGGATTTTTGACACTAACCTTTAAAGTGTTTTACATAAAGTCAGCCCGACAATTCGAGTTCCACTCACCTCGCTTGAGATAAGCAGTGATGGCACGTTTCGTCCTTGAACGTGACTCGGTATAAAGACTTTCCTTCTGTATTCAGACAATAAAAAAATTACTCATGGTCATACCACGAAATCAAGGTCTGTGACCGCTTATAAAAACATTTGACAAGTCGGCCCGAAAACAGTAGAAAATAACACCACGTTGAATAAGGTACGGTTTTTTGGTCAATTGTATTTATGTGATCGACGAACAAAAGCGATGGGGCTGGTTCCGTCTGGTATGAGGCACGTCAATTCTGGAATTTACATGTGCATCCGTGTGAAACATTATTATGCGAACTTGGTCCCAAGGGGACCACACCGTGTTCGTTAGAACTTTGAACTGTCTATTCGTTCCCTTTTGTTTGTTCATACATCGTGTAATATTGTGGCGAGAGTACGAATTACCATCAAACTGTGGTTCCGGCAGATTCCCTACTGTCCATTACGTCGTGGTTAACATTACCTGGTTTTCGACTTCAACAGCACGGACTAAATTTGGAATAAACACACTTTTATCCGCTGGAATTACGAATATCGACGATATTCACAATGCGTTTTCAGTTCGCTTGTCCTGAATGGGTAATTCACCCAACTGAAGTTATCATTTGTGGTTGGCTTTGTCAAGAAACGCGTTTCTAATAAAAAACCTTGCTCGGAATACTAGGCAGGACCTACTTTCTACTTGTCTGGTTTTGATAGTGAAGCACCGAGTTCACCACAGGAAATGTTGTTCAGGGTTTCTCTTTGCAACATTTTTCCTTAACTGCATTTTTCAGATGGTTGGAGATAGCCGTAGTTTCACGCGAGAATAGTGACACTGATATGTTCTCAGACAGGAATCTTTCTGTTATAGGATATGTGGACGTTGTGTTACTTACTGAGTAAAAACCCACGTAGGCAATGGTTATTCTCGATCATTTGAACGATGGTATAAGCATTCCTGGAATGCATTTTGCACACTCGAATTGTAAAATGCCCTTGAAGGAATGAAGTGGTCTAGGACAAACCTTGTTCATGCAAGAGAGCAACCGGGGGAGGTGGATAGATTTAGTTAATTCGATAGTTTTATCCCACCTGTTGCTGGTATATTGCAGGACGTTTGCAGACACGTAGAAGGCTCGACTGGCTTCCTCCAATTTAAAGCATCATTGACGTCAGCGTAACATCTTCTTGTCGACCAAAGGTTGAGTATACATAGAAGCAAGGCTTCTAAATGCGGCCGTATGAAGCAAAATGCATGAAGAGCCATTCGGTGTTTGAATACCGTCGCACCCATTGCATTGTTTAAATATGGTGGGGTAGTTCTGTTATTTACTCATGAGTTAGAAGTAAGGTAATAGGTTTTAGGATTTCGCTTTTACTGTAAGAGGTGAATCAGAATAGTTTGAGGTAGTTTGTACATGTTTTGCACATGTCCATAAAATGAGAGCTTTGCTGTACGCTGTTGTGCAAGGCAGGTAGTGGTTGGTTCTGGGTGGCCAGTCGATGACATAGGAAAATGCATGAAAAGTTCAAACAGTGGATTGGTTGATGTAGATGCATTTAGACTACCCGGCTGGGATTCACAAGGTTCCGCGAAGCGATGGTTAGGGACAATATGTGATATGGCTAAGTACCGTAGCCAATGGAGTTCTTGAATTTAAAACCTTTCGTCTTCTGGAAAATTCCTCAACTTGCTATTTCGGAGTTGATCTTCGCTATTCTTCTTTTCGATTTCATTTGGGTAGATGATGGTGTGAGATAGCAGCTCAGACCAGAGCTCCTTGGTGCCAGCTTAATGATTGTGCAAAATGGACTAACGATATTATGCCAGGTATACCATTGGATAAACGAGGCAGATCCGGTCCAATCGGTCCTTCAAATTAATGTCCCTCTTTCACCCTTTCTAACCTGTCTTACCCTGAAGAACTGATCGAATTAATATTAATCCAATGGGCGTGATCCACCTAACGATTGTGTCTTTATTTGATTGGAATCGATCAGCTGGAGAACCCAGTTATTTTGACGTTGCAGGCCAAAATTTGAACACAACAATTAAGAATGTGTAAGGAGTGATCTCATTTGATTTTTACCAAAATCTGCAGATGTCCTGAAAAAATGGAGGTAATACTGGTGATAGGCGAACAAACGTTTAACAGATATTGAGTTATTTGCGTTATGACTCATCACATAAAATGGAATGGCTGTTTTCGTTTGGTGCATGATACAGTTCAGAACCTCAGCGAACAACTGAACACTAGTCACTGAGTGGAACAGAGTGTGAATGAGTCTTGTTATGAAGGAAGTAGAGTAAGCATCGGAAATGAACTGAACGCAGTTATATGTGGGATGGGGATGCATTACACGGTTTGAAAAAACAATTTCAAAACACTGTTACAGCAAAAATGCAAATATCATCGGATCAGGAGGTCATGTGGAATAGTTTAGCCACGTACTTTTCGAAGTCACATAAAGCCACTCAAAATGACCACTGTTTCACAAAGTATTATATCGCCTATTCGGACGGATTTCGAAAATCAATTCTCCAAGGATCTATCTATCTAACACTGTAACCTCGTCCACTGATCAGCATTGAGAAGAGAACGACATCAACTTTTATCTGGCCACCGCACACCGCGACCCTAAGAACGTGTAACACATTTAGCAAACTGTATCGGATTACAAGATATAGCATTGAGCACTAATCCGCTTCAAAGAACGCAAATGAATATGAATTTCTTTTTCTTATTCTCACCAATTGCTTGTGCATTCATCTGGTCGCTAGTAATGACCTTTATTCTCGTTTTGTTGATTCAAAAGATTACACTTGGTCACAGTGTATAATTTTTGTTGTTTTCAGACAATAATCTTCATATTCATTTCGTGAACATCGCTCACACGTTTTTATTTCTGACCTTGGGGAACAAACAGTCACGTTTTACATTGCTGATTGCGTGCTATTTAGTAAATTAATTTTCATTCAATTATTCCAGTGATGTGTGCATTATTGGTATATCACAAGTCTGGAGCTTTTGGGCCTAACTAAAATAAGTGCTTCCCTTCTACGACTAGTCCAGAGAAACTAACTACCAGTGATAACATACCAATCATTGGCGTAGATACGACTAGGTTACTCTGTTATCTATTGATCGATTCAACTCAACGCATATGTGAACAAATCGGACAGCATAACTTGTGGCAATCCAAAACAAACGGTCCAACAGACCACGTCTCCGCGTTGCTTGCCAAACCTGCAGTTCACGAAATCTGTGTCGAGCTCAGCTAGCGTCCGGCAAGATATCAACGTTCAGTCTGTGCTTCCTTGTAATGAGCCTCTCGTGCACAAAAATCTATCACGAGTTAACGCAGTAAAAGATTCCCTACAACTTTTACCTTTTGGTACGGAACTGCGGCATAAATCCAAATGCGACAACCTGTTTATCTCGACAAAAGCTGGACCCATGCAAATAAAGCAACAAACGTTCCGTTGCTTAGCAGCCCGATTCATTTAAGTTGTACTTTCTCTCTCTCTCCTCTCGTCTGACTTTAAAATCCGAGTTCAGTTGCTTGAATTACTGATTGATGCCTATCAAAAACTGATAGATCAGACTCGGAATTGGGGAAAAGTGCCCGTTCCTTGTTTTCGATCTTTTAACGTTTTCCCTCCTAAACTGTTCGTTGTAATGCAATGTGATGTGTTTACTGATTTAGTATTTTGAGGCCCACATTTGGTCACAGACTGCTCGATCAGATTCATGAAGTAAATACAGGAAATTGAATGTTTTTACGGGAATCAACTTTTGGTTCTTTGTTACTGAAAATACATTAGCTGATACGACGGAATCCAAACAAAGTTAACCATGCTATCGAATTATTCTCCTACCGGACGTCATGTAAATAACACAATTTCTTACGGCTTAAGCATCCGTGTTCAAATATCCAACTAGATCCATGCGTTTTTAATAGTTATTTCATCCAACTTGTTACTTCGTTTAAATGCGCTATGGAATTCTGAAGACAAAAGTCCACGGTTCAAACTTCACACTGCTGGTGGACACGATCATTTGACTTTGTGATGGCACGTTTTCGCAATGTGGCATTTCCTTTCAGTCGGTATTTCAGGCCACTTAGCTGTTCCGTTCATTTTCTCCTAGATCTTGTTAAAACAGGTCAGCTTCTCGTTTCCTAAAGGATTTCCACATGGGTTGAATCATGAATCAGCTTAGAGCATTGTCGTCTTCTTCAGATATCGACGTATTTCTCCCTGTTTTTTTTCTCGAATTGACTCATTCAGACTTCTATGAACACTGCTATTTCTGCTTACTACTCTCAATGTGTAATTCGGATTTCGTTTCAGGAACCTTTCTGCCAAACACACACATGTTGCATGCGAAACTGCTACTGCAGATTCATATTAATATGATGTAGTGCTGAAAGGAACAGTGTTCCACATCAGTGATTATTCATACACAATACTCCTGTTCACCTCTGCTACGTCTATGACATTCTAAACGGTGATAATTGGTTCACAGGTAAGAAAACTTTCATCGAAGGTGTTTGAGATAGAAGACTGTGGACGATATCTCTTTCGTTTATGCACTGCGAAAGACGTCCCAACAACCAGAATTCAAGCTATTTTAGGTAGTTGACCTGGGATTGAAGAACTTTGATTTCCGATCATCAGTGGACGCACAGCCAACAGAGTCCGTTCGTCGAAAAGTGATACTGTAATTATTAAAGGTAAGTCACTAAAAGGTAATGAACAAAAGGCGTCCAACCAAATGTCGGTAAGTCTCTGAGCCGTTTTCAGATCTGGTGCCTAGAAGAGAAGGGACTGCTGTGTTGGGTTCGACTGACTGACGGGTATGCGTACCCGTTTGCATGGGTCTGTATGCGTGCCGGTGCTCGTGTGCGTGTATGACTCGAGGTCGGCAGAAAATCACTGTAGACATTCATGTGACAAATCCGTCAGTGGGATAAACCAGTGAAACTGCAATTTTGCTTAACACTTTGGGTCAGTTGGATGGCGGAAGAATACATCATTTTTCCGAATGATCCCGCGGTAAATAAACGGCCGTCAAGTGGGGAAGGTGGTTGGCAATGGGAACACTCGAACCAGCGGACTTCAAGTCCAACGCAACAACCACTTCCGTCCGACCACTGACGGTCCGCCTGTATGAATAACCGAAATATTTTTCTACAGCAGAGATTGCTTTTTTCTATAATCCCAGTGAAACGGCTTAGATATTTCCTATGTTTAGCAAGGTCAGTTTGGAATTGTTAGCTGAATGCGTCTTTACAAATAAGTAAACAGAAAAAAGGATTATCAACAGATTGAACATTGAGTAGCAGCTCAATTAGGTCTGTCAAGTCAGCCGCTGATTTTGTTTTATCAGACCTAGAGGAATGAGCCAGCAATGGTAACTTTCTACGGACTTCATTGCGAAACTGGAAGTCAGGTTGGTACCACGACATCAATCGGCCGGTAATAAAGTCAATGTTATTTGCATGCTCACAAGAAAATCGTCAGCAGTACGAAGTCCCAGTCTTATAAAATCTGCCACATCGTATGACTAGGATAATCTTATGAATGAAATCTCCGTGTTCCATCCTCTCTGCAGAGGTGCTAAATTTCCCTCACTCGCTTCCAAGGACTAAGGTGCTTGGTGGTAAAGACGGTTACAGTTGACGGTACGTTATGCACTCTTAGGTTGCATGTACTAGTAAAACACCTGTTAACGATAAGGTTTTTTTATTCGTCGACGAGTTCATGTTGTGTTTAAGTAAGGAGGACTCCCGGAAAAACCGCGCTATGGTGCGACGACATTCCGAAACCCAGTTTGTCTATTATCTAGCAATTAGTGAAGTACGAGTGGTTTATCGAAGGGATGCTCAGATCTGAAAGATAACGCAGTAAGGCGTGACTCACGGAATGGTCTTGTTAATTCCAGTTTGACAAATAGCACACCATTGTTTGGTTCCGCATAAGTCCCTCTAAGTTTGACACAAAAACAAATTTATCTTGTTGTAGGAAATAAACTAACGTGGAATAAATACCTCAGGCTGTTCATCACATGACCCTGGTTCGTGCTTACATAATTCATTTTGTTTTCACCTGAGTCTCCCTTCGTATATGACTGCTCGAGCTAACTAAAAACACCCGTGTCATTCACTTTTTATTCCGGTATTTTCACAAGAAACTGTTAGACTCTGATCCGAATGACTGAGGGAAATCCGCTAAATAACTGTTGTGTCAACATATTTTGTTAGCGTTCTACAGTGAATTATTTACGCGTACTCCAAAAGTTTTCGATGTGGCATGTCGAACTGATTCGAATGGGAAACCAGCAAATCGGGCCAAATGGTCCTATAATTCCGTACAATTCTGGATATTAAGTCAAATCGGTGTGGAACCCTTCAGAAAGATCATCATGCTCCCCCTAGGCATTTCACTACAAATTGCGATAGGAAAGCGTCAAACAAGGTGCGGCAACGATGACTGCACGAACTCCATTGGAGGTGACCCAACATGCGATTGACAATCACAAGAATTCCGCAGAGAAATTAGCAAATGGATGATGCTCCAATACCACTAAGCGACAGAAGCAGTTCAAGAATTCATGAAATTTCGTAGCATTGCTTTGCCAGAGAAACTCAATTCACTTTCCAATATCTGTATTCAACCGACAGAAGCAGAATTCGTGCTTATGGCAGTCCGTCACAACGAGTTCCTCTGGAATGCCCACTTTCGTCTATACGCTTCAACTTTTTAGTCTAGTTGATGATGATAGGATCCGCATCATCAGGCAAAAATAGTGACTTTGATACTTGCTTCAATATAAAACTGTCTAGATGAGAACACAAATAAATTAAAGGTTACGTTTGATCGCCTTAACACTTGTGACTTTGCGACTGGGATGCGTTTTGTATCTTCAAAGTGTAAAATGCTGCTGCAGGACTGGATTGGCTTGAAGCCAGACCGTGTTCTTGTAAGAAAAGAACTCAGTTGACTGATTCATTTTTGGATCAGTTGTATCTCACCTGTTAGTAGCAAAACGGATAAAGGTTTTTCTTGCCTACAAAGGATTTGATTTATTTTCAGCACTTCGATTCATCTTTGGGGTATGCCTGGAATCCGGTTGTCGGCCAGAATTAGAGTTTACGCAACACCAATAAGGATTGTCTTCCTGTATGGTCTAGAAAACGGGTTACGGCGATCCGCGAAGACGATAAGTATTTGGAAACCTGTCTTCATAGTACTGGCAGAACACAGTGAGGGAAATTCGAGAGTTACTGATAGGTCAGGCGTGAGGTAATTGGGTCTAGGGTCCAACCAACTGAATAAATCCTTTATCTGGATAGTCTGGAGATAATGTGATGTGAGTTGAGCATGCCTAGGGAACGCCTTCTTCATTCCACTCTGTGCTCTTTGGCAGGAGTTGACTGGAAGATGTGTGGTGGTGGGTAGATTACATCGGGAAAAGGCATGACAGACGTGCAGATGGAATTAAACTTTCGCGTTGGCATCCGCAAGACCCCACACAAACGACAGTTGGAATCAGTAGGGGACATGCCTCAGTGTCGCAGTCACTGGAGTTCACACATTCAAAATCTTCCCTTCTTAATGTCGTTCTGTAAATATCATTTTAAATTGTCCAATTTAATTCAGATAAACTGAGAACATTTTGGTCAGGGTTCGACGAAAACTAAATAGGTGGTTTCGGTAATCCGATTTGCTCCATCGACACCAGACGCTATTAATTTGCCTGTTTGCGTACAACCACTTGAACAAATTCCATGAACGACTGTTCTCCCTCAACTCTCAGTTGATCAAGCACAGGATGATGACACAAATGCTTGTTTAACTTCAGTAAAATGATTACACAGTGTCACTTATCTCAAGAGCATTCCCTTGGCATAATGCACTAGCAATATATAGTTCATTCCCCCTTAACACAGTATAATATTTGTTTGAAATACTAGATTTGGGGAAATAGGCTAGTAATGTTTAAACGCCGAATTAGTTCATTTTGGTGCGTTGCAAACCGCAAGTGTTTCCCTGTGATGTGCCTAGTTCGCCCGAGCATGCTGACATAAGTAAAAGTTGGTGCAACAATCAACGAGGAATCAATAACTGACAAATCATTCCGGACCACACAACTGTCATGTAAATTCTATGTAATAGCAGACAAACATAGTGTTGGATTCGAATGACAAAGCCAAATATGCAGTAAGGAAATTCTGGATGAAGATCGCGTGCATCAAGTGAACAAGGAATAAGGTTGCACGGTGGAAATAACGAAGTGATTGTTGTGTACCAGTTTATTTCCTACAGCTAAATCACTTTAGAAAATTTGAGGATACATCGATGGGAGGAGGTTGGAACACCGTAGTAGCCGACACACGGGACTACCTCCTAACTATACAGACACATTGCTTTCAAATTTCCTTGTAACGACCAAATCGCACGAGTCCTGGTCCAGATGAAATTGACCAAATATTCACAGTTCGATTCTCTCAATGATAAACTTCACACACTCTGGATGGCAACTCGAAACCTCAAACCAGCAAGTAGCCAGATTTGAAGAGGCATCCAAGAGAGAACGAGGTTGCTCCACAAATTCAATGGCACTACTCATGAGTAAAAAAATATCTACATGAAGGCCATAGCTTCGAAAGTGAATCCTCGCCAAAAATGAGACATAAGTTGGTGTAAAATTAACAGTTGATCAAAAGAATTAAGTGGGAACTACTTGTCCTGTGGTTCAAGCAAATACAAAAGCGACTGCACACTTGATAAGTCCAAACAAACACTTTCCTGGGCGTTAAACCAGAAATCGACATAAACAAACTGAACGTTGAACAACGTGGGAGATAAAACGAAAGTGGACTATAAGGAAACAGGTTGCCCTAATTCTGAGTGATCCATGATTACACCAAACAAAGTTAAATAAACCGGTGGTCGCAAGGAAAAAAAACAATCGCAAACTTATCTAGTGAGAAATATAAGAAACGAAATCATTGCCATTATGAGCAGATTCGGAAAGAGTAGTCTGATATCGCATACAGGAAAAACATAAGTAGGGAAGCAAATCATTTTCGTTTAATCCGGGTTTTACACTCCGAATTCGACATATTGTGAGGACACGATACCCACTGTTCACTGCAATATATTTCAGTATTTTCAGCCGACTGGTTGAAGTATATTTTGGATCCCGACGACGAAGACACATGACGACTACATTTCCTAATCTCACTGCTTTTTTCTCATTCCACGCTTCCACGTCTTCTCTTAGCATCAGCATAGCTTCATGCATTCTGACAGAGCAAAGGAAGACAGGGCACACTTATGACACAACCAACGAGGTCTATTATGCTCCACCGTCTTCCGTAACTTAATCTCCTAACCACTATCTAGTATTTTATTTCTAACATCAACACTACCGATTTGGTCATACCATCCACTAATACTACGATAATCGAAAATCTCCAAATCACGATACTAATCATTGCGCCAAATCGATGCCTCACAATCACACAATAGAACTGAGCACATTGAACCACAATTAGGCGAAATATTAAGTCAGTGGCAAATACACTTCGGTTCTGCGCACAACGCTCATGCCTTGAATATGGGTGCGCTTAAAACTTGTACCAGGTTAGTCGTACACTCGCTGAGGTAAATGAAACTGTTAGCAATCGTCAGTTGCTGTTCATCAAGTGCTAAGTCGAGTACAGGCGATTCTCAGCTTTTAAACAGCATCTTGCAGCTTGAAAGTGCAAATTAAATGTCAATTGCAGCTTCAACTCTTGCCAGTTTGTCCGAGGCATGTTTCCCATGTCCCTTACATCAGAGCAAGCAGAGAAGAACGTCGATGCAAACTAGATCGTGCAGGTAAAAATAAAGCCTGAGCAATGGGTTTTCACCAAGAACCACAGGTTCGTTTCGATGAAAAAGGTATTTGCAAACAAATAGTTGAAACACATTGTCTCACTGTCACCACTGCTTGTCATACAAAACGAAGCGCCCTTTTCCAGCTGAAGCAAAAGCAAACGGGATTTGTGGAGAACCCATCATTCATTAATGGTGGTGAATGAAGGGGAATGAGAATGAGCTCGGGCATGGAGAACCGAGAATACACGGTGAAAGATAAACGAGTGTTGATTTCTTCTGAGTCAGGAGTATACATTCCAAAGCACAAAAACGATTACAAATCGTCCGATCAGCTGGTAATGTGCCATATTCAATCTACACGTTTGTTATGAATTGGCATGAAGCTAATTAAAAACACTGTGAGAAAACCTTCTGGAATAGATTTTGAAACTTCATCGCAAATCACCAGTTTCTGTCATGGTACCGCCAGTTCGGTGATCAACAAACATGGAAAATAATGCCACTTTGCAAGCAGATACACATGCTGTGGGACACAGTTGGTGGCTAAGGCACAGAGTAAAACACATCGGATAAAAAAACTAACTATAAATGAGTAAGTAGAATTTTAAAAAATGGAGTAGGTTTGAAGTTCTTCTTTGTCGCATCGGTTGACCATGTCCGCCGGTTCTCTCGATGGTTGACCTGCCCTCCATGGTTAAACTTCACTGAGAACAACATATTCTCGTGTGAGCAGCAAAATGTTCCAATAACACTGTGAATATTCCGATGAAGAACACCGACCAAACACTATTTGTGCAGCACTATTTGTGCAGCTTAGAACAGAATTAAAATCGATATTGAGATGATTAAGCGAGATTAACTGTCAGTGCACCAATTTCGGTGGCTTAGATCCAAACAATTGGATATTTTGTCAATTGGCTTATTCAACCTGTCACGCGTTTAAACATAATCGGGTACCATTCGGCTCAGCGATCGCACAGAAACTGTCTAGGAAAAGCTTTGACGCATTATTTGCACAGGGTGAGATTCTCGAAATCAATGTTGTATTCTACTGGTTTCGGGCAATGTCAACACTGAGTATGCTGATCCTGGTAATTAGTCTTTTGTGCGCAAACGCATACAGTAACAATGGACTCCCCGCTTCTTGCATCAGCAATAAGTGAAAATACTACCCAGTGTAGATGAAGTGACTTTCATAAAAAAACGAGTACACTAAGCGCAGCAAATTTATCGTTGATAGAATCCCGGTTTGAGCGCCTGTCAGTATTCTTTTGACAAACCTCACGTAAACGATCAACAAGCTTTACATAGTCGATCTTACCACAGGGAAAACGTTTTGTCTGTCCATGTGGACAGGAAAATCGAGAGCATACATGCATACATGAAGTACATTTGCCGGACTGTTTCTGGTCTGTACTGTGACAAATAACTAATACAATTAATTTAACAAAGGTTGCTCGATAAATCCATGCAGTTTTGATTGTTTGCTAGTCTTCCCCCATTATTCGTTCTTTTGATCTGGAAAGACTGAATAATATTCGGTCAGTTAATGAAGTTGACACAGCCTTGACATCCCATTACTGCTCGCAAACATCGCATACATTCCGAACGGTCTGATGTGGAAGAGGCAGCTATCATTGCTGAAGGTCTGACATGTTCATTCCAGTAATTCATCATTCAGCTGCGGGCCGTATTCACACTTTACTGCCTGAGTCTGAACCGCAATGATATATTATCGAATAGACTGACTTTCCTTATAAATCAGCGTACTGAGTTTTCCTCTACTTGCGGGAAGAAAATTTACAGGCCGGAATTGACGCAATTCCATCAGTTTTCCATATGAGAGCTCCACTGGAGATGCTGGAAAAGGCATATTATAACTGGAACACAAGTGATTTTCCTACTGAAATGTAAGATGAACGCTGTCGCTTTTTCAGCACTTGGTCTATTGTTGGTAAGAGACCATATTTCAGATTGTTAGAATTAGTCCTCTCATTTTCTGACGATGCGTTCACTATCCGTTGTTTCTCATTTTGTCGAATTTATTACGGCAGTTCCATGGGTAACGGGAAATCGGATGATGCATGAATTTGGGCACATGAATCCCGCCCAGTCAATTATGTAATGCCAATGCAAACAGGACATGACATGCGTCGCAGTAAATTTGCGTAACGCCCACAAGATGTTGTGCAATGTGAAAATAGAGTAGGAATATGAGGAGTTAATAACACAGTCAGCTAGAAGTACCACAAAAACTTTCGTCGATGTAAACTTTTGTGTTTCCGCTTTCCCAGCACAATGATAGTGAAGCACTGTAACGAAATGAGGGTACCTATGCCTTGCATCTCAAGAAGGCCCACGAAAGTAGAAATCGGATATTTTCCAAAACAAAGAGAAGCGTTAGTTAGCCAATACGCAGTCAAACGCTTGCAAAATTTTATCTGACGGATGAAGTTTGCAATCGTTACTGATCGTGATATTAGAGTTCAGCGCAGTTTATTTGTCATCTCGGCCTATTCTCCAACAGACTGCAGCACTGACATGCAGAAAGACGATTTTGCGATGACCTCGTCACCCTTGTTCGGAAGAGCAAAGGCTCTGACATTGTAGTGGTTACAGGTGATTTTAATGCACAAGTTGGAAAACTGAGTACATCGGAAAGTTCTTCAAGCGGGCGATGCGCCTTGTCTGTTCGGCGAACAGATAACGGGGAAAGACTTCTCCAGTTTTGTGCAGACAATCGTTTAGTCCTATCTAGTATGAATTTCCGACACAGTTCTCGTCGCACGGCGACAAGGCACTCTAACTCGACAGGCAGTCTGGAGGTACGAATCATTGGTAGGTGTCTGTCGACTCCCCAACGGAATTGGAACTAGGGTCGAACAATGGGCTTCTATAGAGATGACAACAGCCGGTCTCGACGAAATCCCCCAATTTCTTTTCAAATTGAGTAGAGAAACCCAGTCAAGAGCATTTACCTCTTTGCTTTGTGAAATTTGGAACGAGGGACGTATTCGTGGGGTTATCGTGGGGGTTAGTCACTGATTGTACCCATTTTCAAGAAAACACAAACTGCCTGCAGCAATCATCGTGGAATTAGCTTAGTTCCGATAGTTGCTAAGTTGTTAGCTTCGATAATGCTACATTGTTTGACACCGATTCGCGAGGGCAAAATCAGCAAAGGGCTATTCGGATTTCGTCCAGATCGAAGTTGCATCGACCAGATATTCGCTTTTCAGCAGTTACTCGAAACGCGCCACGCACACACTGCCACCCTACGGTCGTTGTTTTATCGACCTGAAAGGCTCGTTCGACTCTGGATGGAATAGCACTGTTCGGTGCTCTCTAACGGAAGGGTATGCCAACGAAGTTCGTGAACGTTTTGCGAGTATTGTACTCGCATGCTTGTATTCGCGTGAGGTTGTACGGTGAACCATCAAGTTCATTCAAAACGACTAGCGGCGTTTGACAAGGGTATCCCATCTTTCAATTCCTGTTCAACTTCGTAATGGACGAGGTGATGGAAGATGCTTTAGGAGGCATTCAGAATATAGGAGTCGAACTGGGAAATGGAAGAAAGCTGTTTGACCTCGATTACGCAGGTGAAGTCGCTTGCCTGTTCGAAACCGCGGACCATGCACAACGCGCATTTGATCGACTCTCGAGGTCGGTTCCTCGGTTGCTTGGTTTGACATGTGCTGTTACAGGACTGGACGACAGTAGTCCTGAACTTGATATCGGATGGAGAGAAACTAACGATTGGGGGCACCGTTTCACCTACCTTGGTAGATGCGTGTCGGACGATAATAGCTCGACAGTGGAGGTAAACGCGCGTATATTCATGGCTCGAGCAGCTTACGCTGGACTGAAACACTTGTGGCGTCGGCCTGATACTTCACTGAAGTTGAAAGATCGTATGTACTGTGCCACAGTGCGTTCAGTTCTGTTGTGCGTTCGCAAGACATGGAGTATGCGTGTGGGAGATGTTCATCGGTTGGAGGTTTTCGACCATCGATGTCCACGTAGTGCGGCCAGAACTGGATGGCGTGATTGAGTGAGTAATGTGGAAGTCAGGAGTCTGATACTGATTGCCGGTTCTCTAAATACCTTATCTTTGGTAATGAAGCTTAGTTGGGTCACGTGTTGCGTATGCCGAACACTCGTCTACCATGCCGTGCCGTATTTTTGGTGCCTCCCAATGAATGAAAGAAGCCATCTGGAGGTCAACACGTGACGCGGCAACGTGGAATGAGAAAATGTACAGCGAACTTTGGCGAGGTAGGTGTCCCACGTGTTTCTGGTTAAACACTTAAGAATATGGCAGTGAACCGTGAACATTGGTGATCGTGTTGTCATTTTCCATCGAATCACGATGATTGAAAATTGCGTTTTTACAGTTAGACTGTGTTCCGCATGTTGGCTACAGCAGCATCTTATTTTTTTCCACCTGTGTTGGTTCACTCCCTGTTCCTCTTGGATATTCACTCTTTTTATATAGACGTGTAACTCTGGGGAAAGGCAGTGGTCAGTGAGGCTTGCCTTGCTGTTCAACGCTGAACGATGATGATGATGTTGCCTCATATCCTGACAGACCATTGATTTATGGAGGTCAAAATACGTTTTCTAATCAGTTCTTGAGTTCACGTTTCTCTATTTTGCAATTTGAGGTCACCTTCACCAACCATTTGCTGCGCGCCCTGTGATCCTTGTGAGCGCATATTTCAGGCTTCCGAACATTCGTTTTGTCATTAATTTCACAGGCCACTACGGGAGAAAAAACGACTCGAATTTGTTTGGGATTGGGAATAGACCTTCGGCTGCGTATTGTTCACGTAGATCCTCTGAATAGCATCGCAATGCACTTTCGGTGTTTCTTGATGGTACGAACTCACTACGTTTTGCATCTTCTGAAATCCTGTAGCTAAATTGCAAGCCATTGCATACTGCAAATGCCTATCGTGAAATCGGGTAGAATGCAGATGCATCCATGTGTGCTTCTTAAGTTGTCTTTTGGTGATTGTTTTTCTCCGCCACGGCGTCGAGACCTCTGTTGGTAGAACCTCATCTAATGTTTACCTTAGGTTGTCCTTCCCATACAACATCCATGTTTTTCTGCATTTAGATGTTCGAATGAACGCCATCATCCGAAGCGCATATGGAATCGGAGTGCCATAACTGTCCCGGCCCGGGAGTGCAGTGATTCTGAGATCTGCCATCTATGATGGAAATTTAGTCATAAGTATATCTACGAATAAAGGTTTCCGCTCGTGCCGCATTCTTGCCTGTTGGCAAATATTTTAGCGATTCCAGTTGTGCTCAACCAGGAATCTAATACTAAATCCTAGTTAGAGATAAAAAACCGCCCTGGAACGTCAACAGACAGCGCATCGAAGACAGTGCATGATAAGATGGAGAAATTCCGCCGCAGATACCTGGAGTTTTCTAATAATCAACTCGTAGTAGAGCCAACAGTCCTTGGCAAACTTCCTTCTCCTTTTTGAGTTGACTGGTGATTTCTAGTAAACCAACAGACGGCTGATTTCAACAGCTGCCTGAATAATCAGCGGTGGACTTCCGCGCTTGTGGCTGCTTTGTCTTAATTTCAGCTTTCCCTCTTCACGTTTTTTTCTGAAACCTCGTTAGTTATAACGGACTTGTAACTGGCATCATCATCATCATTAACATCATCGTTCAACATTAAACAGCAAGGGAAGCCTCACTGACCACTGAATTTCCCCAGAGTTACACGTCTATATAAAAAGAGTTTACTCTTCAAGCGTGTTGCGCAATCTGTGAAGAACGACGGACGCACGCGGCTTTGACGCTGCTGGTATTAGGCCGATGACGTCATGGTTGGCGCACCCACTGTTCAAGCCGTCCTTCAAGATGAGGACTTCGTCGGAGTATTAGATCATCCTCATCATCATCGTTCAACATTAAACAGCAAGGGAGGCCTCACTGACCACTGCCTTTCCCCAGAGTTACACGTCTATATAAAAAGAGTGAATATCCAAGAGGAACAGGGAGTGAACCAACACAGGTGGAAAAAAATAAGATGCTGCTGTAGCCAACATGCGGAACACAGTCTAACTGTAAAAACGCAATTTTCAATCATCGTGATTCGATGGAAAATGACAACACGATCACCAATGTTCACGGTTCACTGCCATATCCTTAAGTGTCCCCAGCCAGCTGGTTGACGAGTCATTCAGACCCCCAACCACGAAGACGTGAGACACATACTTTACCTAAGTTCGCTGTATATTTTTTCATTTCACGTTGTCACGTCACCTGTTGACCTCCAGATGGCTTCTTTCATTCAGTGGGAGAAACCCGAAATAGGACACGGTATGGTAGACGAGTGTTCGGCATACGCAACACGTGACCCAACCAGTGTAGTCTACTAACTTTCATTTGATGAAACAAGGTATTTGGAGAACAGGCATCTAGTATTGGATTCCTGACCTCCACATTACTCACTCAATCACGCCATCCAGTTCTGGCCGCACTACGTGGACATCGATGGTCGAAAACCTCCAACCGATGAACATCTCCCACACGCATACTCCATGTCTTGCGAACGCACAACAGAACTGAACGCACTGTGGCACAGTACAAACGATCTTTCAACTTCAGTGAAGTATCAGGCCGACGCCACAAGTGTTTCAGTCCAGCGTAAGCTGCTCGAGCCATGAATATACGCGCGTTTACCTCCACTGTCGAGCTATTATCGTCCGACACGCATCTACCAAGGTAGGTGAAACGGTGCCCCCAATCGTTAGTTTCTCTCCATCCGATATCAAGTTCGGCACTATTGCCGTCCAGTCCTGCAGCAGCACTTTGCACTTTGAAGGTGCAAATCACATGCCAAACAAAGCGACCGGTCGTGAGAGTCCATCTAGTGCCCGTTGTGCACGGTCCGCAGACTCGAACAGAAAAACGACGTCACCTGCGTGATCGAGGTCACACAGCTTCCCCCCATTTTCCAGTTCGACTCCTACATCGCAGAGACCTCCTAAAGCATCTTCCATTACCTCATCCATAACGAAATTGAACAGGAATAGAGAGATGAGACACCCTTGTCGAATGCCGCTAGTCGTTTCGAATTAACATGACAGCTGTAACTGTCTGGACATTTCAGACCAATGGCTAGCGAAGAAGATTGTGCCGAAGCCTGCTAATACACGAATACTGTCTTCTGAGACGATCCCCTCTGACCCTGCATATGAGAGGTCTAAAAGGAAACAACCAGTGCTGTACTCACGATTTACACTACCGACGGGTCCAATAATTGTACTTTCATCTGCAATCGGCTCGTTGTCATTCACGATTATTGTCCGCTAGCTCACAGCGATCGGTTACTTTATGCTCAGTTGAGCGATGATATCAGATGGTGAATTATTTCATCAAAACATTCAATCTCGTACTACTAAAATGTACCAAGCAATCAAGCTCTCTATGTCATATCCAAAGCCTTGGTCGTACTTAGGCTACCTGCAGAGAAGTCATCTATCAGTAGGGGTCGATCACTTTGAGCTAGCGGACAGTAACCGTGCAAATCAGTGACGGATAGGTGCAACATCATGTGCTGAAGTTGAACAAACCGTTCAGAGCCTGCCCGGTAGCGTAATGGCTAAGGCGTTCGACTCACAATCGTTCGTCCCGGGTTCGCGTCCCAGTTTGGGCGCGGTGGATATGCACTGCTGATGATTCCTAACGAGGACGAAACAGCTGTACAGTGCTTCCATCGTTTCTTTATGGTCAGTTGAGCGATGATATCACATGGTGAATTATTTCATGAAAACATTCAATCTCGTACTACTAAAAAAATTTACTATTCGTTTGAATTTGCTCGGAAATATCACTTACAAAAATAAAAGCGCAATACTATACACAGTGTTGGCAATACGAAGCTGTGATTAGTGAGTATTTTACTCAACTATGCACACATGGCAATCTTTCTGGTGGCCCACATTTTACTATTATTCTTATGGCTTGTAAATCATTGTTGTGCTTGAGTTCTTAATGGACAACACAGCAGCCTCATCCATAATTGCCGTTTTTACAGTGGCCTCATGGCCAAGATTGTCCACCAGATAATACAATGCCCTAGTCGTGCGGGTTATTCTTCACCGTCGAAACTTTCCGTCCAAAACGTCAAAATGCACTGTGTTCGGTAAGTACTACGCAAATGTTCTCTAGGAAGTTATTGTCGCCGCAATACATTACTAGAGGAGTGCTCAAAGCTTCCATCGTCCGACGCAACATGTTTCGTGGAAAGGGTCGGAGAAAGAAAAATGCATGTGGCTCAGCTTAGGATGAAAAATAGAAAACACAAACGGTCTTCGGACACCAAGTAATTCGGACGTGGACGTGCCGCCTGAAGAGCACGCAGCTGATTTTGGCTTCTCATCACCGATTCTGTATGACAACTTATATGTCGCTTCATTAAGGAGGTCTTCACTGGAAGCGCTCATATACTGAACAACGTATTTTGGAATCTAGTCAATGTTCCATTGTAATTCTAACCCAATAATAGCACACTAATAATAACGCACACAGTCATTTCTAGCATTCCAACCCCAATGCAGGATTCAGCCGATCATCCTTATAAGTAATTACTTATTCTTTGCAGTTAATCTATTGTACTTTATCACAGGAAAGGCCGCGGACAACCACTCGAAGCTATAATGTAAAAGCGAAAGCGACGAATATCAACCATATGGCGGGAGATCGCGGGTGGGTTCACTGCCCAGGTATGTTTCTGAAGCCCGGAAACGTCACACACAGGTTGTTTAAGATGCAGAAGGAATGGAAAAATGGGGAAACGAGGCTTGTCTGTCCAGACACAATGCAAGTGCATCCATGCAACAAAAGCGTTTTGCAGCATTTCCGTGAGAGATCTGCGGAAATTCAACGGACTAAAAAGAAAACCCTAAGAGAGAAAAGTTTTTGCGAACAAACACTAAATTCTCCTGGTATAATGATACCTTTGCCTTCGCAGCTTGACTGATTTTCTGTTAATCACTGTTTGTAAAACCATAATTCAACGAATTTGCCAAATTTTCCGAAACCTAATTGTCGAGTACATTCTGGTCAACCCTAACTGACCAGGAGTGCCCGGACGGAAGTCTTTTAGGACCATGATACTGTGCTCATTAGCTGCTGATAATAAGCGCTGTCTTTTATAGATATTGCAAAATTTGATTTCCAATGTGCAACGCCGCCTGTCATTGGGAGTACGATTAAGCATTAGATACGACTGTTTGGGAAGTTTGATGAGACTAGCGCCGAAACCTCGTTCCGAAACATTAGTGTACAAACAGAACCATTTCAATTGAGTATCAATGAGCAATATTTTTTTGTGTTTGCACACAACATATTTTCTTTATTTTATAAGAAGAAAAATCTTATCAACTTTCGTTTATTGTTCTCCCATTTTGTGGCACTTCAGCGGGTGTTGGCCGATTAAATCGAACCATAGAATAGCAGGTATGGAATGAAATCACATACTCTTAAATTAGCAAAAATACACTTTATACGTTCGGATTCAGAAAACCGGTGAAGTGATTCCAACAGCTGGTAAATGCGGAATTTTCCCCTAGGCGTTTTCAGTCGGCAAATTCATTGTAACTACTGCGTTACTGAAGATCTGCACACAGAATAGTAGGCCAACTTGTGCCCCGTGTTGAGACAGTTTTCAGTAGGAATAACTGGGGAACAATTATGCGTAGATAATGAGGTCCGCTAGGATAGATTTTCGCGATAGTCACCTTAGTGTCTAGAATTTTTTAACTGGGTAAACTCGGGTGACGTCCGTCTTGCTTGGTAAATGTTGGCGGAACGAGCGTCTTCGTTGCTAATGAAAATAAACGGGGTCACTAACATCACACTGTGCTTGATCTGTTCATAGGGCCCATCTTAATCCTCTCCATTCGGTCACATTACCTTGCCGAAAAATGCCAACGAACTGCACTGAAAGTTCGAAAAAGCCCAAATCTGAGTGAATTTGTCAGCAGTGTTTACGTATGCGTTGAGTTGCATTTATCAATGTGTATACATAATAAGTGTATGAATACAAAAGCAGTATAGGCTGTTGAAACCATGCGTAAGTGGTCCAGGGGGTTACAAGAAACAAGCGAAAGTGAAGCCATAATCACAAAAGATCGAGTACGAATAATCACTGGTCTCACGAAATGTACTGATTGCCAAAGGAACGTCTATTTTAGAATTGCTTGACCTCCTTACTCCTCCGGAACGCTTAGGGAATGGTGGATATAACATTTCGTTGATGTCTGAATCGACCAACAAACAAAGCCAGTTTTGACAGTGGGACACCAGCAGCCAACAATTCTGGCATATGCATAGAAGTTCGCTTATAATCGATTTTGTTTTCAAATATCTGTACACGGTAAGTGTAAAGAAGAATGGACATTGATTTGTCAACAAAAGGTTAAAAAATCACTAGACAAGTAAGTAGTAATGGAATAATCCCTACATTCAACAAACCCACATCACAAGCTTAGGCAAATTTAACAAAAGGAAGTAGATCGAAATGTTGAGTGTCAGTGAAGGCATTAGAATTTGAGCCGACGCTTCAACACTGCGCTTGCTCTATCAACCGAATTATAAGGCATCAGGGAAATTTGTCTTAGAGATATCCGTACTCCGTTACAACAAGACTTCATCTTGACGGCCTATGTGCGCCCACGACCCAACACGTTATACACTGTGGCCTATCACAAGCGAAATATCCGGTCAGGCCTGAAAGGTCAATAGGTGGAGGTCTGACGAAATAATCTCGTGGTTCTCCAGGTTGGAAGTTGACTTGAACTAGCAATTCAATCGGAAAACCGAGTGGAAAAATAATTGGCCCAAGTAGATGGGCTTCCACTCATCCACTGCCCGCAGCCTTGTGGACAGGTTCCTGTAAGAAACAAAGTGTTTGGTTAGGATCCCTAATTGTTCTCCGGCTTAGTAGCTGGACTCCTCAGCAGTCCTCGTCCGAAAACCTCCATGAATAGCACAAACACAATGAATTCCATACTGCATCGGTGGTCGCGCAGGATAATCAGGACCGCGCTATCCATTGCTTCTAGCAGGCAGGGGAATGACAGGTATACACCTCTTCCGAGTTCTCGCACTAGGTCAACGATTCATTACTTTGTGCGTGAGGTATTTGAATCAAAGGCTCTGGTTAGAATTCAAAAAAAAACCGCTCTGTCACGAAGTACTGATAGCCGAAATACCTGCAGCATCCTTTCTACAGGGAACCCTTCTAATTTTCGTTGTTGCAATACAGGAGCCTCGCAAGTTTCAACGAAGAACTGAACACTCATGCTTACATCGAACGTTTTTTGTAGGCTGAAAATGATGTAACTAAATCGAAATACGACGAAAATACACGGCTTGATAGTGACCGAATATTATCACATGTAGACAAAATCTACTCAGTTTGTGTTCGCATTACATGTCATATCCATTGCACATTCAGGCCCGAATCCACGTTTTTTTCCTTTGTCTACAAAGGGACTAAGGGTACTACGTCTTAGTAACAACGATGGACAGATCAAGCAACATTACCCTGATTCCGAACTTGCCCTGGACAAGCCCGAGCAAAGCATGAAGTAAATCAGGAAATGATAATTCCCGGACGGAAATTTGTCAGATGGCTTCTTCCATTTACGGTGGCATTACTGGAGTCTGACGTCCATGTCATTTAACCGTTATATTTCACTAAGAAATTCTAACTGAAACATACACGATATATACCGAATAATTATTAATTTCAGGAAAAGTCACCTGAAAGACAGAAATTATGAACTGAGACTGGCAGGATATAAACTTGATGACAGACTGAGGCACCATCCAACTCAGCAATCGTGTGAAAGTGCAACAAACTCTTTAAACCATTCCCGAAACGACAGACACCTAAGCTAACGGATGAGTTGGTCCACCATTATGCAGGTTAGCCGCCAGGCTAAGTGTACCCTATGAGATTCTAACCAGTTGTGACGGTAATCCCTGAAATGAAAAATCTGTAGGTTTCAAGTCTCAAGTCATAAGTCCTCTCATCGATGTGATTTCTCCGGCCATGGTGTCAACACAACATATGAAGGGAACTTAAAAGAAAGTGGGTAAATAAGTGGAAAAAATAATAATAATCAACAACAACAAACCAACTGCTTTTATTGTTTTTTGTCGTTAAAGTTTTGCGGTTATGTGTAATTTTCGTGATTTATTAGGGGGGACGAGTTCGACAGGCTTCAGGTCTAACGCAGTTCACTCAGTGCATTCAATCAGACAGGTGGAAAACACAAACCGAGGCCAAAACCAAAACTAACTTTTTCATTCCTCCACGCCAAGGTACAACCTGGCCAGTACGTCACTTCTTCCAGCATTGATCAGAATATGCAGAAAAAGCATGAAAATCTAGACTGTGAGCAAGTATATGCAATCCGTGTCCAAGCTACCGAAGGCAACTTAGAGCGACTACCTCAGTCAGGAGACGACTGTCTGTACCCAACACACGACGACGCACCTCGTCATAGCTTACCCGATGTTACCACCAGACATCAGCAACGCTTCGGAAACATCAGTGATCGAATAAAGAAAGTCACCGGGCATTCATAAGGCGGATAGGCCAAGTCTCGAAACCGTAACGCAGAACACTACGAACTGTGGCAATGTACACCCTTCCATTGAGGAAAAACCGGATGTCATGATGGAGCCACAAGTGTCAGAGGCTCGCAAAAGCTGCTCTGGCTTTCGCCATCCGCGATAAGACCACCAAGTATGGCCAGACAACCGAGGTTATTGAAACTATCGACAACTTCTAACCAATCATCGCAAACGGTGAGCTTAGGCACAGGCTCTTGTTAATCTTTAAATGTACCTTGCCTGCTGAAGGTGCAAAGCGCATGCCATACCTAGAAGCCTTAATCGCCAAGAGATTTCACCCGCGTTGAATTTACTGTGCATTGTCACTCAGCAAGGTGATATCATCAGCATACTCAAAACCCATTACCTGAGTGGCATTCAACTCCACCGTCTAAAAGACCAGAAAACGCATTCTGTAGAACATCCTCTATCACAAACTGAATAGAAATGGGGATACAGAGTGGCCCTGCCGTACTGCACTGGGGACAACGAAGGTGCGAAAATGTTGGTCATAAGCCCTAACCCGACTTGATGCATTAGGATACACCTCTTTGAGGATCGACATGTACTTCTCAGTTACTCCATTTCTAAACAAACAGTGACAGTCTAGACCTGTCAACAGAATAAAAGGCTGCGCAAATGTCCAAGAATGCGATGGTCATTGACCTTTGGAAGGTAAAACGGTATTCTAACACCGATCGGAGGGTGAAAATTTGATTGACAAGAGCGAAACCCGGATTGTTCCTCAAAAGTTTACTCTTCAAGCGTGTTGCGCAATCTGTGAAGAACGACGGACGCACGCGGCTTTGACGCTGCTGGTATTAGGCCGATGACGTCATGGTTGGCGCACCCACTGTTCAAGCCGTCCTTCAAGATGAGGACTTCGTCGGAGTATTAGATCATCCTCATCATCATCGTTCAACATTAAACAGCAAGGGAGGCCTCACTGACCACTGCCTTTCCCCAGAGTTACACGTCTATATAAAAAGAGTGAATATCCAAGAGGAACAGGGAGTGAACCAACACAGGTGGAAAAAAATAAGATGCTGCTGTAGCCAACATGCGGAACACAGTCTAACTGTAAAAACGCAATTTTCAATCATCGTGATTCGATGGAAAATGACAACACGATCACCAATGTTCACGGTTCACTGCCATATCCTTAAGTGTCCCCAGCCAGCTGGTTGACGAGTCATTCAGACCCCCAACCACGAAGACGTGAGACACATACTTTACCTAAGTTCGCTGTATATTTTTTCATTTCACGTTGTCACGTCACCTGTTGACCTCCAGATGGCTTCTTTCATTCAGTGGGAGAAACCCGAAATAGGACACGGTATGGTAGACGAGTGTTCGGCATACGCAACACGTGACCCAACCAGTGTAGTCTACTAACTTTCATTTGATGAAACAAGGTATTTGGAGAACAGGCATCTAGTATTGGATTCCTGACCTCCACATTACTCACTCAATCACGCCATCCAGTTCTGGCCGCACTACGTGGACATCGATGGTCGAAAACCTCCAACCGATGAACATCTCCCACACGCATACTCCATGTCTTGCGAACGCACAACAGAACTGAACGCACTGTGGCACAGTACATACGATCTTTCAACTTCAGTGAAGTATCAGGCCGACGCCACAAGTGTTTCAGTCCAGCGTAAGCTGCTCGAGCCATGAATATACGCGCGTTTACCTCCACTGTCGAGCTATTATCGTCCGACACGCATCTACCAAGGTAGGTGAAACAGTGCCTCCAATCGTCAGTTCTCCTCCATCCGATATCAAGTTCGGCACTATTGCCGTCCAGTCCTGCAGCAGCACTTTGCACTTTGAAGGTGCAAATCACATGCCAAACAAAGCGACCGGTCGTGAGAGTCCATCTAGTGCCCGTTGTGCACGGTCCGCAGACTCGAACAGAAAAACGACGTCACCTGCGTAATCGAGGTCACACAGCTTCCCCCCATTTTCCAGTTCGACTCCTACATCCCAGAGACCTCCTAAAGCACCTTCCATTAACTCATCCATAACGAAATTGAACGGGAATGGAGAGATGAGACACTCGTCGAATGAACTGGATAGTTCACCGTATACCCTCACGCGAATACAGGTACGCGAGCACAATGCTAGCAACAGGTTCACAAACTTCGTCGGCATATCCTTCCGGTTGAGACCACTGGATAGTGCTGGTCCACCCACCGATTCGAATGCACCTTTCAAGCTGAGAAAGACTATGATCGCAGAGTGGCGGTGTGTGTGTTTGTGTGTGGTACTTTTCCAGTAACTGTCGAAAAGTGAATATCTGGTCGATGCAACCTCGGCCCAAACGAAATCCAGCCTGCTCTTCGCAGATATTACTTTCGCAAATCGGTGTCAAACGATGCACCATTATCAATGCTAACACCGTAGCAACTATCGGAATTAAACTAATCCCACAATGATTGCTATAGTCACTAAGTGTACTCTTCTTGAAGATGGGTGCAACCAGTGATTCGCCCCAAGATAACGGAATACGTTCCTCGTTTCAAGTATTACGAAGGAAGGAGATGAGGGATGCCATCATAGCTTCTCCGCCCAATTTTAAAAAAAATGGAGTTCGTCGGAACCGGCTGCTTTTCTTTTCTTCAGAACCTGAATACTCGACTGCACATCCGATTCCATTGCGGGGTCAACGGAAACCTGCCAATGATTCCAAGCCCTAGATGTCGGCCTAAATACATTAACGTGTGCCCAGCTAAACTGACCCTGGAAGTGCTCTGCCCAACGGCCCAGCCTTCGTTGTCTACCATGGATGAGCTCTCCACTCCTATCGCACAAGACTTTACTAGCCGAAGTTCGCCACCCACCGATGTCGCGCATAAGCTTAAACATTCTTTGACTGTTACCTGAAGCGGCCGCTTTCTACATCTCTTCGGCTGCCGTAACCCACCAGTTTTAGCGGTCACTCTAAAGGCTTATCGTCAACTGACGCTGCAACTACCGGCGCATCTTATTCATCTCTTTGCAGTTAGGGATCTGGCGTTTTTGGACTAACAAACCCAGCAACCCTTGCGAGATCCAGCGTCTTTAATGAATGCAAGATCTAGGACCACAGGCGAAATCTGATGCCGATTACATAGCCTGCTTAATTTGATCCCACTGATCGTCTACATTCCTGCTCGTCGAAGTCCTCAGTTTCTCGGATAGTTTCTGTTCATAGCTGTTGCGAACAGCCGAATCAGACAGACGTTCGACGGCCAGTCGGATTTGTGGCCTGCGTCGATGGCCGTTGAACTGCAGCAAAAATCGCATTAAAACTAACGCATGGTCCGATTTGACGTACGTGGTCCAGTATGATCTACAATTCTGGACAAAATCGCACCAGCGGTAGCTTACTGCAATATAATTAATCTGGTTCAAAGTACCCGTCGAGTTATAACGCCATGTCGCTGTCCGACGTGAAATGTATCGCAAATTCGTACTAGACAGGAGCAAATGATTGCCAGCACAAAATTCAAGAAGCCTGTCTCCGTTATCCGTTCGCTGAGCTGGCAAGGCACCGCGCACCTAAACAACCTTCCGATGCACTCAGTTTTCCAACTTGCGCATTAAAGTCACCAGCTACCACTACGATATCAGAGCGTTTGCTCTTCCGAACAAAAGTGACGAGCTCGTCATAAAACTCATTTTTCTACATGGCCACGATACAGGCTGTTGAGGGCGTATGCCGAGATGACAAGTAAATAACTATATATATATATATATATATGTATATATATATATGTATATATATATATGTATATATATATATATGTATATATATGTATATATATGTATATATATGTATATATATATATATATATATATAACTCTCCGCGATACACGCAAAAGCCCGTTGGTCGCTTGTTATACATTCAGGGATAGACTCGATAAGACATTACACGGAAATAAAACGATCCGTGAAATGTTTTACGATACGATGACATGTGTGATATGATATCCGGCTGGTACGTTAACACACTGAAGTCAACTGCCTGAGCAAAATATTAAAAAAGAATATATAATTGTAGTGACATTACCAGCATTCTATTCACTGCATGGTACCTTGTGTAGTTCGCATCAGCGGAGTTCACAGGGTATTTTGCAGGTTTTCATCCATGATACTCTGCCACCAGAGAGATATTGAAAAGATGCAACCAAAGTAATTCCCCTTTGAAAAAAACTACGTGGGTGGTCATTTGGTTGATTTTTGGAAACAACAAAGAGGGAGGGACTAGTAGGATGGCAGGGGTCGCAAATACCAGGGTTTTTAAACTTAATCATTGATGTTAAGGCATTTGGTTGAAGCTAAGTTATAGCAGTGTCTACAAAAAACGGTTAAAGAGGCTTACTCCTATGCTGTTCGGAATCATTTCCGGCGACCAGTGCATCAGATAATGGTTGACGTACAACAGGTTTGCGGCATGATCCTCTGGCAAGGTAATCAGTTTGTATGTATACGAAGCGACTTTGCGTATATCCTATAGCATAGCATTGGGCGGTAAATGAAGAAAAAACGTGGTTTAAAAGTTAAACCTATCAGGCACTGGATAAAGAGGACCGAACTGCAGAAACTCGATCAAGTAAGAACAGAATAATTACCATATGATGTGACAATAACAAGGAAGTGAAAAGGAGGATGAAATTTCATTTCGAGATTGTGGCCGTTAGTGTATCGTGGCTTTTATCATTGCAAAGCCAGTGCAAACCAACAGCCTAGAATGAATCCATTTAGAATTTAGTCCGATGGTGTCAACTGTCAACAGAAAAACTATTCATCACTAGCAGCTACATCATAATTCGCAAACTAAAAATCAATCAGAATTAGGAAGACCACGATTGCAGTGAATCCAGTCCATATTCTAAGTGACAAACTATTCGAGAGCCAGAAGACAAGCACGCCCCACGGTTGGTTGCGGTATTATTTGCTGTGAGCTCTGGAACCTTTAATCTGATTCACTTCCAGTTCCCCCTTAGCTTGTCGAATTCACTACCCACAAGAAACTTTCACCCGGATTTGGGAAGCATTACATTTCATTCCGTCACCATCGTTACTTTTGCATGAACGTCCATCGGATTCACGTAAGGTAGGCGCACAGGCTGAAAGACAATCCTTGGTTGCACAAATCCGAGCAAGAAGACTGTTTCTGCTCCAGCTAGCATAAGCATTCAGTCGCAATTCGAAAAAAATGCGGTTCTAAACTTTTCAATCCACCCAAAGTCCCGCGTGATCTGCACTCTATGGACAACAAAAAACCAAAATATTGATGGCAAGCTCGTGTCCCTGATAAACATCTTAAAACTGCCTGGGACATAATTTATCGCACGAAGGCAGGCGATGAGACTTACCTATTGATCATACATTAACAGGCAAGTCTAGTGTGATTTTACTGACTGTAAGGTGATACCATTTTTAAACTTCGGGTTATCGCGATAGTGCAAATAATGACTTCTACATGGATCCCTTTGTTCTCAGAATGTCAATGATGCTCTTATACCTGTCATAGTTTCACTACTTCCTAAGTGTTCCTTTTTTCTCACCGGAGATTTTAACTGCACCCCCATTCACCTCTTGCTCGCCACCTGTCATGTTTTAAAGTATGGGTGCTTTCTCCCAAAAATCTCTAAGTATGTACGCCAGTTCTGTTATTTTCCCAGGTTAACTTAAAAAAGACTTTGAAACTGTTCGCCGGGCGATATCAATTGCTAGCCGCGTCTTTCACACCACTAAATGAGTTGCCTTCAATCTATGCCATCTGCACTTATCAGCACGTGAGAAACCTGCTCCCAAAAATCCTTCAGATCCCACGCATCCTCTGCACAACATTCTTTCAAAGTGCCGCTCTCATGTTTCAACACGACTTGCTTTTCGTTTCATACCCTCTAGAATCAATATCTACAGGAACTCAACTGTTCCATAGTTAGCACGCGTTTTGACAAACGGTGACCGTGTTTCAGCCGACTTACCGAGCAATCTATCATAATGTGAATCTGATCATTCCTCGACGATTTTTTTTCTTTACACATTTTTACCAGGTGATGAGTGTAACTTTTTTTCCTATTTTTTACCCTCCCGTTTTGTGACTGAAACGCGACAGTATTTTTTGTATGTAAAAGTCCATAAAATACAATATCACAGAGTTAGATGAGCCGGATTTTGTGAGACCTACATTTTTGTTGCTCTTGGCACGTCGTTTGCGCGTTGTGTACATTGCAGTAATGCCCGTCCCACATAACTTTGTTAAAAGTTGTAAATTTGCTCGCACATTTCGTTACCGGTTGCGCTTCACCCCCACTACTTTTGTGACGGAACGCAATGCTATTGCAAGCTAGTTATCGCATACAAACTTCGCCTGTCCTCATTTGTGAATCTGTCCTCCTCCCCGCATAATGGTGCGCATGTTGGACTCGAGCCAACAGATGACCTGGTGGCAAATCGACTGCGAAATATTTACAATGAACGACTGCATTCGTTTTCGGAAAGGCTTTAGCGACTCCATGATACTGACTGAAAAGACCCAAAGTAATAAATTTTCCAGTTAATATGAGACCTCTCAGAAGATCAGATTGCTAAGTAGAGGTCACAAATTATCTAAGATAAAATGTGGTTTGTGAACATCTAACTTTGGATAAATGCAGGATCTAGCAGCAGATAAAGGGTATCGTTACTTTAATATTGTCATCATTCATTTTATCAAGTGTAATATCCGATTTACTAATACTGTCCTGCATAGTGCGAAATAACCGTTACCAAACTCGCAGGTAACGACTAAATGTTCAGGAAGACAAGTGGTTCAGCTAGGGTGAAAAACGACGGTAATGCAATCAACAGGGTAGTAGTAGTAGTAGTAGTAGTAGTAGTAGTAGTAGTAGTGGTAGTGGTAGTAGTAGTAGTAGTAGTGACAACAGCTAAAAATAACTCCTGAGTGAATTCACCGTTTGGTTGTTATGATATAATTACCTAATAACGAACTTCAATCATAGTGACCTTCGGAGGTGTTGCGTCACCAACCCCATCAACTATTCGAACACGGGACCAGCCTCAAGGAATCGCAGTTGCTCACAGATCACCCCAACTTTGAGAAACCCTATATCAAAACCAAAAGAGCGACCAAAAATGAAGGGAGGAACAAATGTCGTCTATAAAATCAAAAGCATGGGCTACGACAAGTGCGATATCGGTCAGATCAGGAGAAAAGTGACCACTCGAATGTACGAACACAAGCTGGCTGCGAGAAGACACGATGCACTCTCTCTATCATATCCACTCACTAAGAACAAGGACACAAATTCAATCTGGATAACGTTGAAATCATGGATTAAGCAACTACGAGACACGCGAGGGAGTTTTTAGAGGCCTCGTATTATTCAAATAATTCAACCAAGAGACACACCGAATTGGATCACGTACATTCGGATAAGAGTCAGACAAATCAGCTAACTGAGAGAACCGGAATTCAAGTCATCCAGATCCATAATCACAAATCTGAGTCATTCATATGGATCTGCATACATGACTAAATCACGCAATATTCACAAACCCGAAATAGCAGCAACGGCACACAAATAAACGGATCAAACTTCTTAGGGCGAGTGCCAATCTTCTAAGGTCAAACCGACATAGATCAAATGGAAAACAAACGTATAGTTTCCAGAACGAAGTCGTCGAAGAAGTTAACGGCCAAAGGTAATGGTAACTGCCTAAATAGAGACCAACAAAAACTGTGCAATTGCACTGACGATGGCAATTCGACTGGTGATGAAACCTTTGCGATCTAAACGCCAAGCTCAGCGACCAGAAGTCCGTGAAGCGTCTTAGCGCATACAAAGGGCTCAATTAGCATTCACTAATCTGAGACACCTATGGCACTGGCATGACATCCAATTTCCAACCAAAGGCCTAGCCTACACAGCAGCAATGAATTCGGTACTGTTATACAACTTCGAAACAGTGCCATCGAGGGCAGAATACATGCGAAAACTTCCAATGTTTGAACATCGCTGTCTTCGTGGATATCGTGGGAAAATTTAGTCAGTAACTCAGAGGTTATGCATATGGTACTGGGTCTTAAAGTTCAGTCTTTAGAACAGACACTGAATGCGAATAGATTGATGTTTTTGAAAAATGCTTTGCACACGCCCACAAGGTGATTGCCTCGTTGTATACTGTTCTGCGAAGCAGGTAACGGTTGGAAGATAGACCGGAGTGACCACTCGATGGCATAAGAAAAGGGTGCGAAAACATTAAGCAACAGACAGGTCTGTGCGGGTGCAGTTAGACTATCGGATTGGGATCCATGAGATTCACCCCCCCCTTCTCCCTAAGCGAGGGTTGGTGATAATGTGTTGTAATCCAATGTCGCAGCGCCTGGCGCTCTTGCACTCGAAAACTTCCCTTTTCTAAGTTGTTTAAGTCTCTACTTTGCAGTCGGCATTTTACTGTTCCTCCGTTCTCTTTTGTGTAGGCAGTACTGCGAGGAAGCAACGGAGACCGGGGCGTGATGCATAGTTAATGGTTATAAAAGCTAAACTGAATAGATCTTTTCATGTCCACCATTGTTCATTGTCATTTTGCAAGCTCCTGGTTAGCTGACGTTTTGGGCGTTCAAGGAACCCATTATGCATGATACCCGAAGGCACGGACCTGCGTGAATCCAACAGAGCAGCCGAAATCGATGCGACACATTGTTTCTGAGGCCCACGTAACATGCAGTCGTATGTCGCGGTTGCCGCTGAATGCTGCGTTTCTTTGATCTGCTTCCAATGTTCGCTCGGATCTTACCATTTGATGTGTCGACAATTGTATTGAAAACTCCGAATGGAAATGAAGTCGGTGATTACATTCTGGAAGTAACTGAACACAACGAGTGTTCTTCGTTGGTGCGACCAGAGACAAGGCCCAAGGAGAACTGTGTTCGGATCAGTTCATCGCCTGAGTCCATAGTTAAGGACCAGAGTAGCTGGCATTGTTCGAGTGATCCACGCTACTGGCGACCAATAGGAATTTGGTCAATCTCAGTCCAATGCGGTGAAGACAAAGAATGGCATCAGATGAGTCGATTTTGCTTCCTATGGTAAAAGTTAGTGTTCAACAGAAACAGTCTGTGGTCGAAACAAACTTGAAAGAGGCAATCACTACTGTCAGTGCGATCGGTCTCCAACGTGCCACTCTGTCTCTGCTAAGTATCCAACTTGCGCCTTAAAACTAGGAACAACGAGGTTCGTCAAACATATACTTCAAAGTAGTCGGGACAAGTTTCGTCAGAAACCAATCTGGCCACGGGAGAGCAGCAATAAGTAGGCGCTTACACAGAAATGACGAACGGATAATGACGCCATTGGTATGCACAGAACTGTCCAACCGAACCGCACATAAACAATTGATGATTGAAATTCGGTCCAGTAGTATATACTTGACACTCGTATTCAGAGCGATTTCGACGCAAGCGTGATCATCAGCACTCAAAACAGGCTTTATTGGTGACACGCTCGATACACTTGACAACATCCCCCATCATTCTGACCTTCACTAGTGAAGTATCACCTGTGGCTCCACAAACCCGAGGTAGGCATTAGTGATCACAGCCCCAGAAACCACCCGACAGGCGGGCTTAACCAAAACTCGATATAATCAAAACCCAAAAACCTCAATGAAACAACTCGGCGTGTCAAAACCGACAAATCTAAATAGACGAATAAAAGCTACTTCTTGACCCAATAGTGCACAATGTACCCGAAATGGTTTCCGAAAGACGTAAATGGACCACAGAAAAAGCCATTAGCTAATTTGAAACGGCCCAGCCATCTATTCGTACACACTTTGCTATGCAAATAGAAGAGATGCCAATTCGAACAGCGGTGAGGATACCGCTTCGCATTTAATCTCCACGATCCTCCAAAGATATTTCAGGGAGACGAATTACCCCATAGCTGGAGTCCGTCACGGAAAACAGTAAGAGATGCTCACTCATCAGACAGCTGGGCATCGTCTTGTCGACACAAAGCAAACTTGCTGACGTAGTCTGGTACTAATTCCTTGCAAAGACAATTTCCCGCCGTTCCGCTCTTCCAAATGCCCAGTTTCATCTTTGGTCTGTCTAAGACTCTAGATGCAATTGAATGTTATACCGATCCAATTCTCCATTGCTTGTCTTCCTCCCTTGCCAAGTAAATGCTTTATTTTCTAAAGAAACATTAATTTTTTTAAGTTTCTGTCATTAGATTCCTAGCTGTTATTCCTCAATTTGTTTGAGGACAAATAAATGCAATTCTGTGGAACGATCTGTTATCTATCGGCCATTTTTAACTTATCCCCGAAATATTCCTTGAAATAAGCATTGCAAATGTGCAGTTTCCGTTTTCCCGTAATGCACAAACCGTGAAGCAAAAGAAATGTGAGGCATCCAGAATTTGTAATGTATTGGTGCTCCTAAAGAAAGGAAAAGCTATTAAGGAAACATCGACAGGAAAAACATAAATAGCAGACTAACCTTCAACATTTTTTGAGCCGCCTCACTCTGGCCAACTGCAAGCACATTGATCCCCGCAACACCCACAGCATCTTTCAGAGAAAGAAATGGGGCACGAACTTGAATCATAGATGTTGCGTATTCCGGGAATGCCCTCGCAACAGCTTGAGCTCCCGCTTCGTTCGTGTGCCGGGAAGTGCCCACTATGATCTCTTGCCCTGTGTGGAAAAGCCGGAACAACCAAAATTTACCGGTCAAATGGTAAGCATTACCGTAAGGTGTGATCATGTAATTCTGAATCTCTCTTGTTTCTATACGACCAATAAAAAGCTAGGAAAAAAATTCCACTAATTTATTAAAAGTGCCTAAATAAAGTGAGTCGGTGGTCACACAGCCAACGAGTGAATCACTAAAAATGCCATGGACGTCTACTGGCCACTATATCTGAAAATAATCAAACAGTAACATTAAGCGTCTGTGACAATCACCTGAGGTAAACCCCAGTAATTGTGCTTCCAGCAACCTAGGAAACACGCATCCCGGTTTTTATTCATCCTTTGTGTTTCACTGTGGAAGCTTTGAATTGCCTGCTCGTTATTTATTACCTTTTCAGTAAACCAAGGTAAATCAACGGACACGATGATTCTAAACGAGCCGGGTGGTCAGATGCTGGTGTCTCAGGCTCCGAGTGGACTGCCTGAATTAAAAGCATCTCAGTGAGAAAAGAAACCCTCTCTCTATTCTCTTACATAATGTTCAAAAACTAGTACAAACACACAAACGCATTCAATTAATTATGAACCGAGAGACGCAGCGTACACACACACAAACATTGCCTTGTGATGTTGGCTTGTTTGGATAGGCCCTTAGTAAACAAGATCACGCCCTCGTTAGCAACGTCCTTGACCCATCGCCGGGTCCAGATCGACGTCGTTAACGACGGGCAGTTGAAAACTTGGATGGATACCACTTTAAGGCATGAACCAAATTGAACAGCATAAACTGCACGGCACGCGCCTGTGGAAGGTGAACTGGACCGATATCTGCAAGGATCTCGCTGGGAACCACCAAGCGGGGGTAGCCAAGACCAGAGACAATCATGCAGCCGTCCTATCCGCTTCAAAATACTAGACGTAGTAAAATAAACGAATTATCTTCCGGAGTTCATTACCCAAAATATCAAACGATATATCTGCGAACGAATCTGTTGGAAGCCGGATTAGCTGATCACTTGAATTAGACCCGAAATTCCTGGATCGGTATTCCGAATCAATCAGTGGAGGTTGCGGCTGTTGTCGATGGAAGCAGTGTTCTCCAATCCTGCAAGTTCCGTGACCCGATACTACATAAAGACATTACTCAGATTTTAGGATTCCATCCAGTGCGACACAAGAAGCAACTAATACGCAGGCATTCAAAAGAGAAACTTGACCTAGAGCTCTTAGAGATGTCTGCTGTTGCGCAAAGTACTCCTTTGATCGCTTGCAAATAATTCTTCGGATCTTAGGTATTTGTTCGTGTCCACAGCGAGACAGGATCTCCAAATGGAACTGCAACTGACGACCAATTTGGCTGGACGGATAATTGTCATGTTTATGCACCAAAAGATAAGATGCAAACGAAAAACATGTAGATTTGAATCCACAGGTGTGGACTTATTTAAGGAGCGATCTTCAATTGATCCACCAATGTCAATATGGTCAATCTGAGTTTGATGCTGTTAGAGAAACTTCGAATTCTTAAGGATGCGATTCGTAATTATACTCAATCCCAATTGATGCCACGTGATTCAGCAACAGTGGAACCGAAACAGCAGCAACAGAAAACAACGTTTGTCAGGTAGCAGACCAAACGAGTCAGTCGGAATTGTGAAAACAAGCAAAGTAAAACAAAAGGGGTTCAGCGGGGGGAAGCAGTGAGAATAGAGAACTGGCCGAGTGTCATACGTCAGTCCAGCAAATCCTTCGCAAAAAAGCGTACGCCTTGTAGATCCAACCTTTGGAGCTAGAAGTAGATACATATTCAGTCAGTCAATTTGATAACCAGTCTTAGTGGCAAACTACAAAGGAAACTAGACAAGGGATGATACACAATGTCTGTTACAAACAGCGGTTGAGTTTTTGGGATTCACGAAGAGTAGTTGTATGCTGTTCGGCGAGTCCTCAAATGATGAAAAGTGGAAGTCACCATAATGGCCATTTCGAAGTAAGCTAGGATACTCCCGGACCGGTGGTGGTCCTAATCTGAAGGGTGCTAGTTTAACTTTTCCCACCGAGGGTCAGCTTCTCTATCTACTACCTGACTGGATCCCAGTCGATAGCCAGCCATGCACGCGGGAACTCAGAGCATCGCACAAAGTAAACAATCGTCGCTCTGATAGCGCAATTTGTTCGAAGTCACAGAGCAGAGCCCATATGCAATTAAAGAAAATTTAGTAGCAGGAGATTGAATGTTTTTCATGAAATAACTCACCATGCGATATTATCGCTCAACTCACCATAAAGAAACGATGGAAGCACTATACAGTTGTTTCATCCTTGTTAGGAATCATCACTAGAGGTTGGTCACTGAGCTAGCGGGCAGTAACCGTGCAAATCAGTGACGGATAGGTGCAACATCATGTGCTGAAGTTGAACAAACCGTTCAGAGCCTGCCCGGTAGCGTAATGGCTAAGGCGTTCGACTCACAATCGTTCGTCCCGGGTTCGCGTCCCAGTTTGGGCGCGGTGGATATGCACTGCTGATGATTCCTAACGAGGACGAAACAGCTGTACAGTGCTTCCATCGTTTCTTTATGGTGAGTTGAGCGCATGGTGAATTATTTCATGAAAGACACTTTTTTTCAAAAGCAGCACTTATTAGGCACAGCACAGTGGAGCGACGTCGTGCATTTAACCGATGAGCATCCTAGAGTAAGTCAGCTGTCTTCGAACGAGACGCACTTAAGTGGCCATAATAGCCTTGATTCCCGTTGTTCAAATAACGGGGAAAGGCTTATTGTCCCGTGAACACATGACTACCGATTGTTTCTCGCCGGTACGAACTTCAGACCTCACAATCGCCGATATCCCACCTGACCGTCACCCTTTCCATATGCATATATACATAGGCCATATCAGCTTGGAAATAAGCAGGGAGCCCACGCAACAACATACAAATAGAACTATGCGGGAAATGGCTAAAGGAGGGGAAAATAATAAATTGTAATAAAACATTTTTGTTTTCACTGCACATATTCCGTCCTTTTTCAATTTTGTTTTCAATGTTTCTAAGGGGGACGAGTTATGCAGACAGCATTCGTGCTAATGATTTTGGTTCTGAGCCATATCTCAAAGAGCCTTCGAATTTTTTGAGTCCTAACCAGGAAGGCGGGAAGCGCTAGCCTAGGCCAAAGCCAAAGCTAACTTCTTCATGCCACACTCTTCGAGTCAGCGACAGGCCCAGATAGACAATATCTCCATCAGCTACCAATGGTGGGACTTTTCACAACAACAACCACGCGTTAGTCTGCGCCAACCTGTTCATGTGCTTTGGTGGCCATCAAAAACGCACGATGCAACGTCACTCAGAATGTGATAAGCACTCTGAGCCAACTCCACTATTAATCTTTCGAAGCGCGCTAAATAAAAAGTTAGAAGTACTATCACCTAATAACATGAATGACAAATGGTTGTCTATGAAGAATGTCGTGCATTCTACTGGTTTAGTGACTTGTCGCCTGACCCGTAATGCTGCGATACCCCGGATTTCCGCCGAGTTTTTGCACCGTTTTGATGCATGTTGGTCCATCCCGGTTAGAAGCGAGCATAACGGCTCAACATCAGACGTGAACTCAATGCAAGCGTACGTAGAGGTCGTGGAACCTGGTGAGGTCACAGTACACTAGGGATGGAAAATACTGTCGCCCTGAGAAATTCCCGCACACTGTTTTACCACATCCAAACTACCAGTAGAAAAACAAGCGGTGTGAACGAAACGATTTGTGAAGCTTGCGATTCAACTATCCAAAATCACCCGTGAATGGAGCATTTTAAAGCAAAGCTTGGCTGACCTTCAGCGTCAGCTCCTCCCATAGCTATTTTGGCACACGTTCCGTGACCTGTTGTAACAGATCCACCTTTTGATGAGGTACGCAAGGAAATCCAAGCTTAGGAGTCATAAACTCCCCCCCGCTCCAGTGACCTTCTCAGGGTTGTATGTTAAAGATGGAGGGATGGAACTGGAACAAAAGCTATGAGTTTGTATTTTTAATGGTGGTACTCCTGTAGAAAGTCTCTATTGTTACGGGGGAACTGACGATATCCCCATTTTTAAGGAGGGACCCGTGCAATGATGTGCGTTAAATCACGAGGGCATTGGCTTAATCCCAATAGCGCCCCGCCCGAAAATTTCTGTGACAGATGCGAACAAAATTGCATGTAAGGCAGACTTTCGAGAAACACGTTGGATTTTGCACCCACCTTGGATGCATCGAGCAACTGCCAGAATGTCGTTTTCCTTTAAAAACCTCACAACAGTATTAGATATTCATGCAGCTTTCATCACACTGTGGCCCTGTTTGTTGATGAATGAAGTACCTGAAGAGTATTCGTCGGTCTTCAAAGAGTTTTATCTTCATGCTTCAGGATGGATTGGGCTAGGGACCATGGCCAGTTTTCGGCACTCTTCGTCATCCACAATGAAATACAAAATGGCTGCTCCAAATCCCTATTTCTTTAGAGTTTTGTCATAGGGGGTGTTCCACAGAATGCTGTCTGGTCTAGAAAATGGCGGAGTTGAACTATCCCCACAGAACTCCACAGTACGCCGACTCTATTGCTTCTTAGAGCAGCAATGCACAGGCAATTCAACAAGAGCTGGATCGCTTGAAGATTAAGGGATCCCGACACGGTATCGGCTCTGCAATTTCGAAGTGCAAAGTACTTCTTAAAGAACGCCTTGTGCCAGTGCCTATAAAAACTTTGTAATTATAGCGTGTGATCATAACCATCGGAGGTGATGATGATGATGATGATGATGGTGGTGGTGGTGATGATGATGATGATGATGATGATGATGATGATGATCACCATCATCATCGCCATTATCATAATTCAGCGTTAAACAGCAAGGGAAGCCTCACTGGCCGCTGCCCTTTACCCAAAGTTACATTTTTCAGTAAAAAGAATGAACAACCAAGGGGAACAAGGAGTGGACCAACAGAGATGGGAAAAATAAGATGCTGCTATTGCCAGCAAACGGAAAACAGTCTAAATGCACAAATACACTTTCCCAATCACTGTGATGCGACAAAAAATGACAACACAATCACCACTGTTCACGGTTCACTGCCAAATTCTTAAGTGCCCAACCAGAAGCACGTGAGACACCTACTCGCCAAAGTTTGCTGTACATTTTCTCATTCCACGTTGCCACGTCACGTGTTGACCTCCAGATGGCTTCCTTCATTCATTGGGAGGCACCAAAAATACGGCACGGCATGGTAGACGAGTGTTCGGCATACGCAACACGTGACCCAACTAAGCTTCATTACCAAAGATAAGGTATTTAGAGAACCGGCAATCAGTATCAGACTCCTGACTTCCACATTACTCACTCAATCACGCCATCCAGTTCTGGCCGCACTACGTGGACATCGATGGTCGAAAACCTCCAACCGATGAACATCTCCCACACGCATACTCCATGTCTTGCGAACGCACAACAGAACTGAACGC